>JAOQMS010000179.1:14678458-14697815 GCA_027563885.1 Erythroxylum longipes
CAGAAACACTTTCAATTATTCTAACCCATTCAAAATGACCAAATTGCCCTTTCCCATAAGTGAGGGGATGTTACACACTCAGTTCACCCTCTCAATTTATTATAGAATTATTAAGAATAGAACTTGAATCATGAATAACTCAATAAAAACACAATAAATCAAGCTTTATTAATATCAAAGATAAAAGATCCCAAAGGTGAGTTTGGACAATATCAACATTCAACAACACCTATTCTCAACGACTATTCCAATTTTATACATCAATAAAATTGAAATAAAATCATAAAATACTATTGGAATGGATTAGTGGAGGGAGCGATGGCGGGAAACCACCTATTTTGGGAAGTACTTCGCGTCAAGCTTCTTCTTTGTGTCTCTCTTCCTTCGTCTTCTTCCTCAAATCTCTTGATAAGCTCTCTAAGGTTTCATAATTGGTTGATGCAAAAAGGTTGCTCTTCTATTCTTTAATGTTCTATTTATACCTTGGAAGCCCTAGGGTTGATTCAAGGTTGAATCGGTCTGAAAAGTCAGGAAACCACCTATTTTGAGAAGTATTTCATGTTAAGCTTCCTCTTCGTGTCTCTCTTCCTTCGTCTTCTTCCTCAGATCTCTCGATGAGCTCTCTAAGGTTTCAGAATTGGTTGATGCAAAAAGGCTGCTCTTCTATTCTTTAATGTTCTATTTATACTTTGGAAGCCCTAGGGTTGATTCGGGGTCGAATCGGTCTGAAAAGTCCCTCGAAACTTGATGTTTTCAGCTATTTTTTTTGTCTGCCTGATGCAGGACACGATTGTGGCCCTGCCTACCACGATCGTTGCCAATTCCTAACCCTCTCTATCACGATCGTGACCAAAGTGTCATGATCGTGGCCTAGTTTTGGCCTCTCTGTCACAATCGTAGCCTGGCTCCTGGTGGCTCACATCTTTCTGTCATAATCATGGCCTATGGTTTTAGCTCAAAACTTTTCCGTTCTTCACTGTTTACCCTTAAACACTAATAAATGCATCAAAATACCTAAAAAACATAACATTTAAGCTCAAAGACTCATACCAACCCATAAAAACACTTAAACACATAAACTACACAATTAAAACATAAATACACACTCAACCCTCAAATTAACACTAAATACATAACAAATTGAACCCTAAAATATAATGCAAATCACAACTATCAGCATTCATACCCATTCCAATAAAATTTACTGCAGAAGATGTTGCTCACTTGTTCATTAGGCATGTGGTGAATTATTCTGGCATTCTATAAACCATCATCGATATAGAGACACTCACTTCACGGGATGATTTTGGATGGAATTGTTTAAGCTGTTAAAGTTGAACTTCTCTACAAGTTTTCATCCATAAACCGATGGACAAGGTTTATCTAATGTAAAACCCTAATATTCGTAAGTATATAGATCGTAACTTGTGGTATCAAAGGAGTCGATCCCATGAAGAAATAGTTAAAACTAAATGAACCTAACTTTGTCTATGAAGGTAAAAGATTATTAAAATAAAATAATAACAGAAAATTAAAACAATAAATTAAGCAAATAATCAAATTACAAATGTGCTACCACTAATATATAAGGAGAATCAATGATGAAGTTTAGGATTCATTCTATCGTTATTTTGCACCCTAACCACTATTAATTAAATTATGTATTGGTTCTATATCTTGTAAGGGATTGACTACTCTTTCTCAAGACCTAATCAATTAACCTTAATTGATTATGAAATTACAAATTTTGCACCCTTTAGATTCACAAAATTTATCTAACATTTTCAACTAGTTCTTAAGTGATCTATCGAATAATAAGGTCCTTACATAAGATCTCTCTTCGTATAATTACCAATTTAATATTTAGGAGACTTATTAGGTCACTAACTCTCATTACCCAACCTCATTGGATTACTTTGGACTCACTCTCTGGATTTATTTTTGAAATATTAGCATACTCAAACATCACAACACCAAAAAATTGAATTGAAATCAACAACAATTAAGTCACAAAACAACTAAAGAACATATCCAAATATGATAATTAGAGCATCCTAAACGTGAATAACATATTCAAATCCAAGTTACACATCAATTTTAATGAAATAAACAAAGGAAAGAAAGAAAGAACTTGATTTGAACTCAAACTTGAAATCTGGAATTTTTAGATTGTTCTTCTTGCTCCTCCTTTTTGCTCTCTCACTTTGGAAGATGCTGGCTGCTCTTTTTAAGTGTTTTATATTCTTAAATAGTTCTTAAGGCTTATAAGGTTCTTTATATGGTTTTCACATTTAATTTGGTTCCAAAAATAGCTCCAAAATGTTAAAATTATAAAAGAGTCGCGTGCTGGAAAAGCTGAAATTTGCTGGAGGAATTGTTGTCTGCACTCTTTGTCGCCACGATCGTGGCCAGCTTCTATACTTTCAATTATTCTCTTTTCTTCAATTTCCTATTTCCATACACTCAAACACACATCAAACACCTCTTGAAACATAAAATTAAGGTCTAAATCATGCTTAAAACCCTATAAACGCTTAAAATATAAACAAACACTAATATTGACATATTTCTAACCCTATATACATGATAATCATCTAAGAAAAAATCAAAAGCACAATTAAACATCTATCAAAAAATAGTATAATTTACAACTATCAACATCTCCATAATTAAAATTTTGATTTTTCTCAAGGCAGAAAAAAAACACAAACTCAAACAAACCACACAATAAGACACACATTCACGTGACATGCACTAATGATACAATGGCATCTAACTTGACGAAACCAATTTATCCTCAAACAAAAATCATTCAATTTTTTCTAATATATTAACCTATGAAATTTATGGCTAAGCACTTTGGATTGAATATACATACTAATCAAGATATTAACATCATATTCATTCACCTAAACCACTTATGAACATACATTGATAATTAGTAATAAACCAAAACTACAACTATCATTAGATCTCCCTTCAAGAAAAATTTTGCTATGTTCAAAGATTAGTAGGATTTATTTATCAAAACACCACTTTTTAAAATTTCTTTATCGTTAACCTTATCTTTTGACGTGAAGGCAAACACCTTGTCATGAATGCCCCCCGGTTACTCAACTAGACCATTTTTTATTATTTAGCTTGGTTGGAATGTCATTATATCCTTTCGACGAGAAGACAAACATTTTTTCGTGAATTCCCCCAGTTACATAGCTATATCACATTCTCAACTGGCTACTAGCTCTATTTATAACCTAATATTAGTTTCAAAAGGGCCAGCGGAATAGTTATTCATTTAATAGAAATACACACAAAAAGTTTTCATTTCACATAGCCTACCTCATTTCTTTTAGTCAGTCATCCTTATGAAAGACTACTAATGATACTAACATATTCAATTGACTTATAATTATAAATGTATGTAACAAATTTCCGAAGATGAACAAATTTATGTCATATCCTAATTAACATTCATATTTAACCAAAGATACTTAAAAAATAAAATGCACAAGCTAATATGCCTTTACAAATTCAATGACTATGTTCAAAGCTTGCTTCCATCAAGTTATTTCCATTGACACATTCACATAATTCACACATATGCAACATATGTTCACACCATGTCATCCTAATCAAAAACTAATAGTATGATATGCAAAATTCACACTTATGACATGCTAATGTAAAATCTAACATCCCGACACTTAGACAACACATTATCCTCAATGTGAGAAAAACAAAATAGAAAATAAAAATGAAAATGACAAGAAAAAACAAAATGAAAGGTTAAGAGTACAAAATCAGGAGATTGAGGTGGTGACGATGTTGGTGATGGAATGTGGAGATACTTTTGGCCATGAAATTCCAGCAATTCTTTCCCTACAAAACAAAATAAAAATAAAAATAATACCAAAACAAATAAAACTATCGTAATTCTTAGGTTGCCTCCCAAGTAACGCTTAGTTAACATCATTAGCTTGACATACTCTTCCTTCTACACTCAACTTGAGTCAATTATGAGTGGTTTGCTTCTACCTATGTCGCTCAATTTTAGTTTAGTAGTATGTAAATAAGCTACATATTTTAGAATAATCAAAAGGACATAACTAATCAAATCAAGAAAATTAAGTTCAATAATGCCTTTTTAAGTAACAAACTGTCAACAAAATAGGGAATAACGAAACTCCCTGAATATTCTATCGACTCCATCATTTTGCCCTATAAGAGGGTAAGTTGTGCCTTTTCTGCCTTACTCACCCGCATCTCCTCTTTTGCTTTCACTTCATGAATAAAGACTTTCATATCTTCTTCAACTTCTATGTCTGTTCACATCTGCTCTTCTTCCTCTCGCGCCTTTAAATATTCGACTTCATTAATTCTCATAAATGAGCTACCCTCCTTCAAATTCTTTAATAACTTATTCATATCAAATTCACTTGTTCATCTCCAATCTGAAGGATGAGTTTGTCTTTATGGACATCTAACAAGGATTTTCCTGTGATCAAAAATGGTATGCCAAGAATTATGCCAAGAATTAGTAGACAAGTTTGATCCTCTTCAAAGTCTACCATGACAAAATCTACAGGAATAAAAAAACTTATCCACTTTATAGGCACATCCTCTACCAAGCCAAATGGTTCTTGTCGATTGGTTTGCCAAATGAATATGCATAGATGTTGGTTTCACATCTTTTAGCCCCAGTTTCCTAAAAATAGACAAAGGCATAAGGTTTATACATACACCTAAGTCATATAAACATTTTGAAATCTTTAAATTACTAACTACATAGGGTATTGTAAAGCTCTTTGGATCTGTCAACAGTGAGGCCATATGGTTGGTAATTAAGAAGATGGAGATTTCTGTCATGGCTACCATTTAATTATCATCCCAAGTTCCCTTGGTAGATAATGTCTTTAAGGAACTTTGCATACTTGGGCCTGCGTTTCAACACTTCCACAAAAGACAAGTAAATTTGTCATTTCTTTGACTTTTCCATAAACTTTGTAAATGGTACATCTAATTCATTATTATGAAGTCTTTGTAGGAATGGTATTTTCGGTGTGTAAGGTGGAGAAGGAATGTATAGAGGGTCTTCCTTATTGTCTTCATCCTTTTTCTTCTTCTCTTGGTCTTCTACAAAGTTGGCCTTAGCTTGTCTTTCCACCTGTTCTTCTATCTCTTTTCCAATTCTAAGTGTGATAGCCTTACATTACTCTTTTGGATTTACTTCCATGTTGCTCAGAAAGTTTTCACACTTCTCTTACAGAATTCCCTATAAAGTTGACTTATTTGAACCTCTAGGTTATGAATAGAAGATGCATAATCTTCTGTTACTTGCTCAAACTTCCCTTCTAGTCTCTTTTAGGCCTCTTTCATGTTCATGAGCTTGTCCATAATTTTGTCCAATTTAGAATCCTATAAATTGGACTCATCTTGTTGAAATCTTGGTAAGCCTTGAATTCCTATTTGAGTTCTTACATTGTTAGACCAAAAGAAATCCGGGTGGTTCTACTACCCCAGATTATAAGTGTTCCAATAAGGATGATTACTTCCCCGACCAAATTATGCATCATTGAAGTTTGCTCCCTATGATATATTTCCTCCATCATCGTTCTTTCTATCTCTTCTTGACATTTAACTTTTTGTATTCCTCATAGTTACCTTGTGATGTCCAAATTGATGTGTTTTCTATTTTGCATCGAAACTTCCTTCTCTTTCTTTTTTTTTAATTTCGTGTGATTGGGTGCCAAAATCATAAGAAAGAGTAATAATTACTTAAAACAAATGAATTCAAAAAGTCCTAAACTAATTCCTTGGAAACGATGACAAAAAATTGTTGAGCAAGTTTTATCTAATGTAAAACCCTCAATATTTGCAAGTATATGAATCGTAACTTATAGTACCAAAGGTGTTGATCCCACGAGGAAATAGTTAAAAATAAATGAACCTAACTTTGTCTAAGGAGATAAAAGATGATTAAAATAAAATAATAAAAAATTAAAACATTAAATCAAGCAAATAATCAAATTACAAATGAGCTACTACAAATATATGAGGAGAATCAAGGATGAAGCTTAGGATTCATTCTATCGTTATTTTGCTCACTAACTGCTATTGATTCAATTATGTGTTGATTATAGATCTTCTAAGGGATTGACTACTTTTTCTTAAGAACTAATCAATTAACCCTAATTAATTACAAAATTCCAGATTTTGCAACCTCTTTATTCATAAAATCTACCTAACGTCTTCAACTAGTTCTTAGGTGATCTATCGAATAATTAGGTCCTTACACGAGATCCCTTTTCATATAATTATCAATTTGATATTTGGGAGACTTATTAGGTCACTAACTCTCATAGTTAAAACTAAATGAACCTAACTTTGTATAAGGAGATAAAAGATGATTAAAATTAAATAATAACAAAAAATTAAAACATTAAATCAAGCAAATAATCAAATTACAAATGAGCTACTACAAATATATGAGGAGAATCAAGGATGAAGCTTAGGATTCATTCTATCGTTATTTTGCTCACTAACTGCTATTGATTCAATTATGTGTTGATTATAGATCGTCTAAGGGATTGACTACTTTTTCTCAAGGACTAATCAATTAACCCTAATTGATTATGAAATTTCAGATTTTGTAACCTCTTGATTCACAAAATCTACTTAACGTCTTCAACTAGTTCTTAGGTGATATATCGAATAATTAGGTCCTTACACGAGATCCCTTTTCGTATAATTATCAATTTGATATTTGGGAGACTTATTAGGTCACTAACTTTCATAGTTAAAACCAAATGAACCTAACTTTGTCTAAGGAGATAAAAGATGATTAAAAAAATAATAACAAAAAATTAAAACATTCAAATCAAGCAAATAATCAAATTACAAATGAGCTACTACAAATATATGAGGAGAATCAAGGATGAAGCTTAGGATTCATTCTATCGTTATTTTTCTCACTAACTACTATTGATTCAATTATGTGTTGATTCTAGATCGTCTAAGGGATTGACTACTTTTTCTCAAGAACTAATCAATTAACCCTAATTGATTATGAAATTCCAGATTTTGCAACCTCTTGATTCACAAAATCTACCTAACGTCTTCAACTAGTTCTTAGGTGATCTATCGAATAATTAGGTCCTTACATGAGATCCCTTTTCGAATAATTATCAATTTGATATTTGGGAGACTTATTAGGTCACTAACTCTCATTACCCAACCTAATCGAATTACTTTCAACTCACTCTCTCGATTTATTATCGAAGTATTAGCATACCCAAACATCACAACACCAAAAAATTTAATTGAAATAAAAAACAATCAAGTCACCAAACAACTTAAGAACAAATAAAAATATGATAATTAGAGCATCCTAAACGTGAATCACATATTCAAATCCAAGTTACACATCAATTTTAATGAAATAAACAAAGGAAAGAAAGAAAGAACTTGATTTGAACTTGAAATCTAAAATTTCTGGATTGCTCTTCTGGCTCCTCCTTCTTGCTCTCTCACTTTGGAAGAAGGTGGCTGCTCTTTTTGAGTGTTTTTATGTTCTTGAATAGTTCTTGAGGCTTTTAAGGTTCTTTCTAGCGTTTACCTACTTAATTTGGTTCCAAAAATAGCCTTAAAATGTTAAAATTACAAAAAGAGTCGCGTGTTGGAAAAACTTAAATTTGTTGGAATTACTGTATGCGCTCTCTGTCGCCATGATCCTGGCTAGCTTCCATACTTCCAATTCTTTTCTTTTCTTCAATTTTCAATTTTCATACACTCAAACACACATTAAACACCTCTTGAAACATAAAATTAAGGTTCAAATCATGCTCAAAACCATAAAAATGCTTAAAATATAAACAAACACTAATAATGACATAATTCTAATCCTATATACATGATAATCATCTAAGAAATAATCAAAAGCACAGTTAAACATCTATCAAAATATAGTATAATTTGCATCTATTAGTGAAGACGGATAATTTTGCCTCAAGCTATTTTCTCAATCAAAAGAAGTTAAGCAAGCTAGATGACAAGCTTTCTTGACAGAGTTTGACTTTAAGGTGATGTACAATCCCAATAAGGCGAGCTTAATGGTAGACATACTAAGTAGGAAGGGTAAGTTAGTATCCTTATCACATCCTAGTTTTCCTTTGCATGATCGAATGACGAAAAGATTGCAACATGACCACTAAGCCAAAGAGGAGTTAAAGCAAGTTGAGGAGGGAAAGAAAAGTTTTGACTTGAGAATGGGTTGCTCATTACTAAAGGAAGCTGAATTTATATGCACAAATGGGATGGATTAAGGAAAGAGATCATTAAGGAGTGTCATGACTCCTTATGGGCTGGTCATCCAGGGATGCACTGGACCTTGAGACTTGTGGAACGTGGCTACTATTGGCCCCAAATGAGAGATGACATTAAGGTATACGTGAAAAATTATCTTGTGTGCTAACAAGACAAGGTGGAGCTTAAAGCTTTGAGTAGATTGTTGCAGTCACTGCCAATTCCCAAGAGACCATGGGAGAGTGTCTCAATGGATTTTATTGTTGGTTTGCTAAAAATGGATGGATAAGGCAACATAATAGTTATTGTAGATCGCTTCAACAAATATGAAATATTCATACTCTTGCCAATAAAATTTACTACGGAAGACGCTGCTCACTTGTTCATTAAGCATGTGTTGAATTATTGGGGCATTCCATAAGCCATTATCAATGATTAGGACACTCATTTCATATAATGATTTTGGACAGAATTGTTCAAGGTCTTAGGGTGAAAGTTGAACTTCTCTACAAGTTTTCATCCATAAACCGATGGACAAATTGAGCGGGTGAATGCCTTATTAGAATTATATTTGTGGCACTATGTGAGTAATAACAAGCAAGATTGGGTGAAGTTGATCGATGTTGCCCAATTCTCATACAATTTGCAGCGGAGCGAGTCTACTCTAGCTAGTCCTTTCGAGTTAGCTACAGGACAACAACCTTCGTCTTTGCACACTCTTACTGTTGGTTTGGTGGTAAAAGCCATATAGCATACTCGTTTGTCAAAATTTGGCACGAGAAGTCTTATATGGCAAGGGCATACCTAAATCAGGCAGCCATGGAGATAAAGAGTTAGGCCAATAAAAGGTGGCGTTACATAGAGTTTGACAAAGGAGATTTGGTGATGGTCAATCTGCTTTCTCATAGATGTGTCGAAGGAGATGTTCATGAGGACTTGATTCGAAAGTACGAAGGGCCTTTCCTTGTGGAGAAAAGGATAGGCAAGTTGGCGTACCAAGTCAAGATACCCTTACACTTAGAGAGAGAAAAGGATAAGCAAGTTTGCCTCACACTTGGAGATTCATCCCGTATTTCATATAAGTTTTCTAAAACCTTATCATGCCAATAAAGAAGATACTAGTAGGGGTGAATCGAGGCGTGCACCCACCGTTGTGACCATGATTCATAAACACAAGGTTGAAGAGATCTTGGCACGTAGGACTATACTAAGGAGAGGCTCACATCTAGCAAATGAGGAGTACTTGATTAAATAAAAGGGACAACTAAAGAGTCAAGCTAGTTGGAAGCATAAACTTTCTCCTTGACAATACAAGGGCAAGATTTGGGAGTTCCACCAAGACACGACTAGGATGTCATCGGATTAGGTGGGGAAGAATGTCACGTTTCGCTTGTTTTAAAGCTCATAAGAGGAGGATTGGCCCAAAGAGTCTTCTGAAACATGGTAAAAATCTTATGGAAGATTATTAAAGCTTCTAGAACATGGTAGAAGTTTATGGAAGACCCTGGAAGCTTTTAGAACATGGTAGAAGCCCATAGAAGCGTATGGAATATTGCAAAAAATCATGGAAGTTTATAAAAGCTTGTAGAACGTTATAAATAGGTATACATTGTACATGAAACAGATAAAATAGTGTGGAGAATTCTAGAAGGTCAATGTAAACCATTAGATCGAGTAGATCTTAAATGTCCATTCTAGATAGGAATTAGTATATATACCCCTTAGAGGTTGCCTCATTTGTACTATAGAGAACATCATAAACATTGTAGCATTCTTGAGAGAGTTCTCTAATAGAAGTATCCTTACATTCTTCTACATTCCTTCTTCTCTTTAGCAAAGTGTTTTGTATATAAGGTTGACTTAGGAATGAGAGTATATTCAATTGCCGAATGAGCGTTAGTAAAAGTTTAAGTATGTCGTAGAATGCCCTGGGTAATGTAACTTGTACGTACTTTGTTAGCAAATGCTGAGAGTAACTGTTTTTATCATGCATGCCTGGTTGGTCAGAATTAGCAAGTGAAAGTAGATATACCTGTGTTAATTTCCAATTCCTTTTAATATCCCCCTGCTGCATGCATTCTTGTCTCCACACAAAAAGATTGAAAATCACTGATATTTGCAGTTCAGAATAATGGTTGTCCAGCTATGTCCAGTTTTTGGAGAGGCCTAGCATTTGTACACGGGGACACCTCAACTTCGAACTTTGACGATGTAAAGATCTATCAATCATACTTAGTCTCTTTGTTTCAACGTAATTCTGTTTAATATCTCGAAATCCAGTTAATATATGAAAAGAAAATGAGTGAAATTTCCTTGTTTTAGAAATTCGTACTAGTGGGCCTTAGGTGAGAGTCTAAGCCCGACAACGGTTGTTCACTTCCCATCCAGATTTAACCTTAACCATGCCTGAGATGGAAGTAACAAACCCAATACCATAATCGTGGCGAAACCATTAGCACACAATTGAATTAAGCCTCACTTCTTCCTTCCGACAATTGTTCCTTGGCAACCTGTCATTAGCTTCGACATAGTCCTTGCATTTCACAGCTTTATAAAAGTTGGCACCCTTGGTTATGGAATTAGCTACTAGTGGTGATTTTTGCTCTCCAATCAATCGAAATACATGTGGTTCATGGCCAAAGATGGCTTCTTTCTCATGTGGGTCGTGGCCAAAAATGGCTTCTTTCGGTTTCCACACTCGTGGGCGTCGATGGGTTCCAGTACTTGCAGTGAATTCATCAATACCTTCAAGTGGGTATGTTGGTGGAAACAGAAGTAGCAGTGGCTTTAGATACAACATTGATACTGGTACCAGTTACAAGAGGATTTACTGGAGACTGGAGTCCTGTTTGGTGGTATCTCCGCCTAAAGAGTTGAAACCACGTGCGATCATTAAGTTCCTCGGTGGTGCCTTTATCGGAGCTGTCCCTGAAGTCACCTACAGGCACTTTCAGCACCGCTACTTTCTTTCTCTTCGCTTTGTTTAATTTGTTTTAACATTTTGTATTTCTCTTGTGCATTGTTGTCTATGTATTTGGCAGCTATTTCATTGAGCTTCTGGCGAAAGAGGGGTATCTTATTATTTCGGTGCCTTACAATGTGACTTTTGATCATGCCCAAGCTACTAGTCAAGTGTATGAGCGATTCAATGCTTGCTTGGACTTGATACTAACATCTGGGTTGCCTGATGCCAATCTAACTCCTGCCCAGCTCGTTGATCTTCCTATTTTTTCTGTTGGTCATAGGTGCTTTCACTTTCTCGGTGTCTCAACTTTTGTTTGTTCTCTTATGAATTTTTTGTAATTACAAACATATGGTGACTGAATTGTATATGTCCTTGTGTTACTTGGATGTTGTAGCAATGGTGCACTTCTCCAGGTTCTCACAGGGAGTTATTTCTATGACAAGATACCAAAGGTATGGCTTTTCGTTGCTATGCCTGGCTCTTTAGTATTTTGCTCTTCAGGAAGTTAATTGCAGAGACATAGGGGTACTAGCACTATGTTGTTCAAGCCTGCTTATAGATAGAACTCAAACAATTTGTGGAATGTGACAAAGAATATTATCTCGTGTCGAAGGCCAATGCCATAATCTCCTTCAACAACCGGCCTGCCACAGAAGCAGTACCATACTTTGAGCAGGTATAAATATTTTACCTGCACTTAGTCCTCCCACTTATCCAAGACTATGATGGCTTCTCTTATAGAATGCTAATTCTTGTTTCTTGTGGAAGCTTTACTTTGCATATAGTCTGGAGTTATTTATCTGGGTTTTTTCTCTTTCTGTACTTGTGGACTCGATGCCTGTCCCTGTTTACCTTTCCAGTAGTTTTCTCATTTTTTGTACATCAGCATGTTTTTTGGATTTGAATGCTGAGATCATAAAACAATAATATTTCTTTTAGTTACAACCGCCTGTATGGATTTTTCTACAATTAAAACAAGCTATGAAGCATCAACATGCACGTCTTTGGGATTTGAGGTGCTGAGATCATAAAACAGTTGATCTTTTTGTCAGTTACTAGCTGCCTATTTGGCTTTTAAGGAAGCATCTATCTTTAACATGTTCCTAGTGAGCAGAAGGCATGGAAAATAATCTGTACATTAAATTTGGAGTAAGTGGAAAATGGTTAAAATGGCCACTTTGCTTCATTTTGAGGGTAGAGTTATTTTCTTGTTGCAAGATAATATTCCTAGCAAATATCAAGTCCCTGAAGAAGAATATATAAGATATATGATGATTTGACCATTCCTAACCTGTACAATGAAGTTTAGCTAATATCCTTGTGTTGTGGTTGCTTGCTGCTCTTAATTTTATGAATTTGTTATTCTTTTGGGACTGAAGATCAATTCTTCAAGGTTGTTTCCTTTCTTTTAGTACTGAAGGTCAATTCTTCAAGGTTGTTTCCATGTCAACATTTAGTTTGAAAGAATATCTGATCTTCATATTTCAACATGCTAACAGCAAATGCTCTGGGCATATGGTCAAAAAATTTCTCGGTAATTCTTCATGGAACATTTTACAGAATTGGCAAGAATTAGTATTTTGTCTCTATTTGAATTAATTAATAACTCTAGCTGATGGGTGCAATCCAGCTTAGTTATTTTGGTCAAAGCAATAATTACTGTTAACATTGCACTGGAACCTGCAGTTTGGTCCACTAGTTAATCAAATGATGCCTGTTGTGGAAGCATCTCCAATTTATACAATGGCTAGGAGCGCCTCAGGTAAATTGCTTATTAGCATTTCCTATTGTGTCTTGTTCATTGGGTTTTTTTGATGTGTATAAGTTTTAATTAATTAACCTTGATAATTCGCAAGCGCACGGATCGTTTGCGCAGTACCTAAGGTGTCGATCCTATGAAAAGGGATAATCTAATATTAAAATTTAAGGCCAGAACAATTCACAAAATTCAAAATGTAATGAAACTAAAATGAGAATTCAATTTGATCAGGCCAATCAATTCAAAAATCAATCATGAAAATATTAATAATTTAGTAGTTGTAACACACACTCAATAATCAACCTAAAAGAATTACCAATTGAGAGAGAGGAAATTTTACCTATCTTTAACGCTAATTTAATGGATTATGAATTGTTAGATTATTGGTTCTAGATGATCCGATGGTTGATTACTCTCGCTCGAGTTATAACCATCAATCCTAAATTATAAACCCTAATTAGATTATAAAAGTTGCAATTTTTCAATTAACAACCTATCTAAAACTCTAATCAGATATGAACTTGTCTAATAAACTATCAAAAATTTATGCAAGTTTTTTCTTCGTACAATTTTACTGATTTAGTTTAATTCTTATTGTATTAAATTACCTAACTCTCGTTAGCCTAATTTAATTATTTTTCATTCGATTCACCCTCAATTTATTATCGAGTTATTCTTGTCCAGAATTAAATTACAATAAATCCAAATAACACATAAAGTATCAGATTTCACTAAATTAAAGATATAACCCCGAAGGTGAGTTTAGAAATATCATGGACATCTAAAAATCCTATCATCAACAATTATTCCAATTTTATGCAATAATAAAATTGAAAATAGAAGGAAATACGAAATTGAACGGACGACGGGAGTCAGAAAACTTCTGATTCGGGAAGTACGTCGAGTCGTTGACTTCTCTTCTTCTCTCGTCCGTCTCTTTTTCTAACTCTCGATAATTCTCTCTCGAGTTTCTCTTAAGTGGCTTATGCAAAAGCTCCTTTCTGCCTCTCTTGTTATTCTTTAAATAGTCTTTTATGTCTTGGTTAAGCCTAGGGTTTTTTCGAGATCTGAAAGGTCCGAAAATTCTCTTGAAACGTAAAATTTGTAAGCATTTGTGCGTCTACCAGACGCAGGCCAAGATCGTGGGTCAAATCCGAGGTTTATGTCACCATCGTGGCCCATGGGCCAACTCTGGTGCTTCTGTCACGATCATGGCTCATGGGCCAACTGTGGTGTTTCTGTCACGATCATGGCCTATTGTGTAACGATTGTGGATTGTTGTTTCGGCCCGAGTGTCTCGAAACTTTTTCGTTCTTCGATGTTGACCCTAAAATACTAAAAAACACATCTTGCTCAAAGACCTGTACTAACCCATAAAACACTTAAAATATAAATAATTAACAAACTAATACATATTAAACTAAGCTCTAAAATATAATGCAATTTACTCTTATCACTTGCCTCTGATATACTACTTGAAATGCATATTTGACATTAGCAGACACATAGTTAACAATAATGTTGCAGGGGCTAGTCATAATTCAAACATAATATTTACCTAGTAGCTTTCTTAGGGGAAGTATGTCCAAGTCATCATGCTTTAGTAATATTACATCAACCCATCTCCCTATTCCATTCTGTTCAGTGATTTAATCTGTATTTAGCATTCCAAATATTGTGCATTTAGTCAGCTTTGTAATTTTCTCTGACACATGTTAGATTGTTCTTATATAATAATTTATATCCTAAAGTTTGCGTGCTGAAGAATCCACTGGCTTGCATTAAAATAGATGAAGACAATTCAGTTTCTAAATGTGCAGGAGATGCATGGAAGGTGCTACTTGATGCAGCTGGAGCGATGATACCAGACAATGATCAGGAAGCTGTTGTTTCATTCACCAAGTTTGTTGATCAGTTGCCCTCCGTACTAAATCAGGTAGGTAGTGTCTCTGAAGAAGTTTCTGAGTGAGCTTTTCAGGCATTTCATTCTAATTATTGTAGGATATCTTTGCAGACTACTTATCAGGAACAACAGTTGAATCCTGGATCAAGATATCCATTTTAATGAGTCATTTCTTAGATATATTTTACGTTTAAGTTCTCTTTACATTCTTAAATCAGTTATATTGTTCAAGATTTGTGAAACATTCAAATGCTATATGAGAAGTACTTCATCAACTTATTACAGATGAGCCATAATTTCTAAATGTTTTCATGGGACAGTTTCATGAAATTACCGAAACTTTGGAGGGTCAGTATCTATTTATGCGTAGTTTTTCTTTTAATGCCTATATTTAATTCTTCTGATTATCCATTAGATTTGTGCTGACATAATCCTGGATTCTTTTTGTGAACATCTTAACTCATTTCTATTCATTAGGTTACAGAAGGGGTATCAGAGTTCAAGCCAACACCCTCTGAAAACCGTGATTTCTGTAGGAACTCGTACAATGTCCAACACACACTTTTGGTATGGATGTTACATATTCGTTTATTCCACGTTACATAAGAAATCACACTAGACTTAAAAATTCTAGGTTCACCTAAATGATTCGTAGGTAAAGTTCAGTTTTGACACAATTGATGAGACAGATATCCTTGAAGAGGCTTTGAGACCTCGTATTCAATCCATTGGTGGGACCCTAGAGAAGGTGAAGTTAAGTGGTAACCATATCACACCTTGCATACAGGTAAAATGTGCAAGTTTCTGCATGCATGTGATTTCATGACTGCTGTACTTGGATGCAACATGCACACTTTCGAATTTGCTCTGCATTTTTGATATGTTGAGACCGTTTAGTAGTATGCATCTTTGTCTAAACTTCTAATTGCTCAAATATCTGTGCTCTTGCTTTTTGATAGATGAACAGCATTGGTAACTGAAAAGCCAACAAGAAAAAAAAAACTAAATGAAACCCATTTGTTTAACGTGATAGGAACCAAAATGGCAAGTAGGTTATGTGTACACTCCAGCAGATGCCATTGCTCAGGGGCTTAAAACTCTCTCGTTGAATGACATCAGAGTCCTCTCAAGTACTATTAGTGACTGGTTCAGTCGCTTTGAGAAATGATATTTAGGTGCTCGCATCAGGATCTAATGATGGTTTGATCAGACCAGGGATATGTATGTAAAGATGTATGGTTGATGGAAGTGGATTATGTTAACACTGTTTCCTAATCCATAGGCCATCTGTTTTCACCGAGCACTGACAATTGTAGAGCATGTATTCCCTTTTTAATGTACCATACCATTCTCCTACCGTACGAGCGTTACTTTTTTTTTTCCAAAAAATAAAACTGGCAGAAAGGACAAGTTCTGCGTCGACCTGTGATTCCAGCAGTTCTACTTTCATTTTATACCAGAATCATCGTGCCAAAAAGCTATTGTTCTAGTTGATTCTCCGTAAATCAACTATACGCACAACTCCTGTTCCAAGAAGTTGCTAACATTGTAACCCAAGAATCTCCATTTCCTTTTATTATAGACCTCGCTCTAAAAGAAGCGGACGTCATCTTCTAGAGAACTAACGGGATTTGTTAGAAACTATGTAATATCTTACTTCTATTTATTAGCATAAAGAGATTCCTGCATTGGAATAATCTAAAAAATATGCCAGATTTTATCAAACGGGCAGTGGTATGTTGGGTTTGCTGTCTATCTCGAGGTAAAGATGTTGGTTTATACTGTACAGTTAATCGCTTTGGTTGTACTTTAGTGATAAATTATTTAAAGATATTATTTATTTTGTATATGTTTAGATGTATATCATAAAATCTATGGAATAATTATATTTATAATAAAATTAGAATTATGAGTTTCATATTGTATTTATGTATTATTCTTAAATGTTCCAAGTCATTGTTTTATTAAGAATGGATATTAATAGAACGTAAAAAGATTAGCATATGTTGTGTTTTTTCTTACGAAGGAAGTAGTCGATTTTATAAGCTAAAGTATATAGATACTTAAATAAATGTGTGAGTGCTTGTTAGAGGATAAATTCACTGAACAAACCCGATATGAGAAATTCATTTAGAACATTACTTGTATGTCTAGAGAATTTTCATTATAAAGATTGTATAAGTAATCATTTGACTTAGGTCATCAAAGTTATCTTGTATGGGGATTGTTATGTTTTGATAATACTTATGATCTAATGAATCATAGGTCGTTTAATCGGTAGTCATTGGATGTAGTATGAACTATATGGAGATAGTTGAATGATCAAGATAGGATTCATCACCGTAAAGTAATTAGAGAAAATATTTTGTTGTTCTCGATTAATATTAATTCAAAAATCCTTGGCCAAGGTGAAATGATATTTTGTAAATAGTTTATAAATATCATTAATTGAATCAATAGCCAATGGCGGAAATTAATATATTAAAGTCAAAATAGAGTAGACATTAATTTCATGCTTTATATCTAATTAGAACATTGGTTAATGAAAAGATTGAATTATACGGAAAAAATCGTGCAAAGAAAAAGGTTAGTCAAAACCACTTTGACATTCTTAAATATTTGGGTGATCATAGCGTTACTAGACGGCAATCTTGATCTGTGATTATAAATTGTTTAATTAGAGAATTAAAGATAAATTAAAAAGAGTTTTAATTTATCTAATTCTAATTATGAATTAGAATTAGATTTTATAATCATTGCCAACATATTTAGGAACTTAATGAGTCTCACATATAGAATGGGTTGAAGAGATCAAAGTTAATTTAATCAAATTGTCTTGATTGTAAAGTTTGAGAAATTTTATGATTAAATATGAGATATTTAATAAATTAAGATCAATATGAGATATTGAATCTTATATGGGCATAATTAGTATTTAATTAGAATTATTTACAATTCTAATTAAATTTTAATTGAAATTAGATTTTAATTGTAATGAAATTACCGAAATACCTAGAACCGCTTATTAATAGGCTTAAGTTCTATAGAGCTAGTACTTCATGCTTAATCCTTTCTGTAAGAGTTACAGAGCTCTCTCAATTCATTCTGTAGATATCGTTAGAGGCTGGATATGTGTGTGGCTATAATAGTTGAAACGGATCGGTTTCAAGAACGATTCGAGGGATACGTCAAGATAAAGATCAAGTGTCAGAATAAGGTACGAATTAAGTTTCCGCTTTATTATGATTTGTGCTAATCATTTTATAAAATTAAAGAGATCTTGACTTTCGGGAAATCAAAGATTGCGAAAAAGTTTCGTAATTATTCTGTTGCGATCGGGATCAGATTTCGACCCGGCTTCCGAATAATGGTATCAAAACAAGGTGTAATTCTATGATTTGATTAAATTTGATTGATTGTTATTTTTCGAAATTTGGAATTGAAAAACAAATCTGATATATATGATTCTAGAATAAACCCTAAAAACCACGAAGACTATAATTGTTCTAGAATTCTGGAATAAGAGGCTTGCGATTGTTTTCATGAGCCTTGGTTCTAGAAATACGAATGGAATCTGCGTTTGTTCTGGAAAATTTCGTGGGTTTTGCTTGAGTCTTGGAGAAGGCTCAATGGGTATGCTAGGGTTGTCTGGCAGTTTGCGTTTGCATGTAGTTTGCAATGTTATGTGTTTTTTTTGGATTTAATGCGCATGGAGATGCCCATCGATTGAGTTAGTTTGTGGTCGGCGTTGGTTGTTGTTTGATCGTCGGATAATCACCAGTCGTCGCAACTGAACTGTGGAGGGCCACCGGGGTTGTCAGCAATGGCATAACCTCCAAGGAGCACCTACAGTTTTGTTTGGAGGCGAGGGGAGGAGCAGTCATCGG
Organism: Erythroxylum longipes; assembly: GCA_027563885.1. Taxonomy (NCBI): domain Eukaryota; kingdom Viridiplantae; phylum Streptophyta; class Magnoliopsida; order Malpighiales; family Erythroxylaceae; genus Erythroxylum; species Erythroxylum longipes. Next base: position 14,697,274 of record JAOQMS010000179.1, read on the forward strand.
TGACATCAAGGTTGAATATGCTGGCGACGTGAGACAACCAAAGAAACCATAAAAGGGGTGGCGACAACGTCAAACAAAACCACAAAAACCTAAACTGCCCAAAAAGAGGATGGTTGCATGCGTCCCACGTCTGGAAAGAGTGTCAAGAAGGGATGCTGCACAGAAAATGTCGGGTGTTTGCACTGCACCTGCTAGTTAGTTGTTATTTTTATGTTTTAAAGTTTAAGTTATATTAAATTGGTTTAATTGAAATTAAATAGGTTTAAATCCTGATTAATTTAGAAAAAAGTTTTCTAATTGTCTGAGAATTGTTTTCGAAGGGTCGATTTTATTATGATTATTTTATAATTTAGTTTAAATTTTCAAGAGTTGAATTATTAAATTAAATTAAATTATTCATTCAATTCCAAAATTAAAGTAATTATTTTTCTTAATATGATTAAGATTAATAATTGTATTGATTCATAATTAATTTTGAAAGAGTAGTTTCTAAAATTAGAATTAATTAGTTTCAATTAGATTGAAATTAATTACTTTGACTC
>JAOQMS010000179.1:14713718-14734917 GCA_027563885.1 Erythroxylum longipes
TTAAGTGTTAAGTGATGTGGCACGCCACCCTCGCGGGGCACGGATTTGGATATCACCGTCGATATCGGGTCCGGGTCCAGCGGGAGTGGGGTGTTACATGCTCTCTATTATCTGCCTCTAGATTTTGTTTTTGCTTTCTTATTCCAGCCTCCCTTTTCTTCTCTATACTTTTTTATTTATCCGAGAGTCTAGGTTTAGGTTTAGGTTTTGTCTGCTGTGACCTACATGCCTGACACATGACTTATATGCCTACCATCCTTTAGGTGATAATAGGACAGATACTAAAATTATTTTGTATCAGCCGCTCATACAATCAGGTCCAGTGGATCAAGGTCTGAGTACCATGCCTGTGTAGGAACAGCAACCTATACCTCTGCCAGCAGAGTTTCCTGGGGTACAAGAACTAATGTAGTTACATAGATCTAATGGAGAGAGATGACCTACTATCTCATCTGATTACATAGTTTATTTAGGTGAACAAGACTATGAAATAGGACATGTTGTGGATCCAGTTACTTTTATAGAAGTCGTTTCCAAACCTCATGCAGACTTGTGGTGGGAAGCAATGAAGGGTGAGATGTGATTTATGCGACACACTAAGGTATGAGATTTGGTTGATTTGCCTCAATATTGCAGACCCTTCAATTGCAACTGACTATTTAAGACCAAAAAGGACAGTTAGGGTAAAGTTTTACTGTCTAAAGCTCAATTGGTTACCAGAGGGTTCACTCAGAGAGAAGGGGTTAACTTTAATGTTACCTTCTCTCTCATATCCTAGAACGATGAATTTAGAGTGATTATGACAATAATAGCTCATTATGACATAGAGCTACATCAGACGGACGTTAAAACCGCTTTTTTGAATAATGACCTTTATGAGGAGGTCTATATAGAGCAACTTCAAGAATTTCAGGATCAAGGAGCAACTGAAAAAGTTTACAAGTGGACCAAATCAATATACAGTCTGATACAGGCTTTAGATAGTGGTATCTGAAGTTTGATAAGGTTCTGACCTCTTTTGCCTTTGTGGAAAACAAAGTTGAAAGATGCTTGTACTACAAAGTCAAGGGGAGCAAAGTCATCTTCCTACTATTGTATGTGGATCATATATTAGTCGCATAAAATAACTTGACTATGTTGCATGAAGTTAAGCAACTCTTGGCCAAGCATTTTTACATGAAGGACCTTGGTGAAGCATCTTTTGTCCTAAGTATACAAATTCACTTAGACAGATCTTAACACTTATTAGGCCTCTCGCAAAGTGCATACATTGAGCGAGTATTACAAAGGTTTAATATGGATAACTATAAACCTATGGTAGCACCTATCTCTCATAATGAGAGATTATTGAGAGAGAGGCTATAAGGAATGTTCCGTACCTTAGTGTAGTTGGTAGCCTGATGTATGCCCAGGTGTGCACTAAGTCAGACATTACCTTTTTGTGGGACTACTAGGTCTATATTTGGCTAATCTAAGTGTATACCACTGGAATGCATTCAAGCGAGTATTGAGATACCTAAAGGTACCAAGGATTATATGTTGACATACAGTAGGGTTAATGATCTAAGCCTCATGGGGTATACGGATTTTGATTTTGTAATGTTTCTTGATGATTGAAAATCTACTTCAAGATACATTTTTATGATGGTAGATGGTGCAGTATCGTAGAATAGTGTCAATTAGACAATGGTAAGTTCCTCAACCATACATGCAGAGTTTGATGCAAGCTCTGGGGTTGCTACACGAGTGGTTTGTCTCAGAAACTTGATTTTTGAGTTGGCTGTTGTAGATTCAGTAGTTAGACTTATTCAATTGTACTGTGATAATCTTGTTGTTGTGTTGTTTAGTAATAACAATAAGAATATCACAGGGTCTAAGCATTTGGAGGTCAAATACTTAACAGTTAAAGAGTTGATTCAGAAAGGTGATGTTGAAGTGGAGAATATCAAGACTGAGGAGAAGTTAGCCGATCCTTTGACTAAAGGACTTCACCCACTTGTATTCAAAAGACATATATCTAATATGGGTCTGCTAAGTCCTTAGACATTGTTAGTTAGGAATTGTTATATTTGCTCTTTATATGTTTGTACATTTTTGGTGTATTATGACATTATGATGTTTATTAATAAAGATGATCATGTTTTTATCCTGTTATTGTGTAAAGTACTAATACATGCAAAATTCTTAGGATCTATGTTGATCTTAAGAATTTTAAAAGGTTATTGGGCATATATACAGATTGATCTTGAGCCTATGTCATTTATACTCATACAATTGTAAAAAATGGGATATCTATGAGTTTTTAATATGAAATAAAGGTATATAAGTTGTTAATCCCATAAAGGTTCTCTAATGCAGTTTAGCATTAGGTTAGAGAATATAAAGGTTTTCTCTAATGCAATTTAGCATTCAGTGAGAAAAAACAGGATTTCTCGGATGCAGTTTAGTAGATGCAGATTAGCATAAGGTATAAAGAAATCATGACCTACAAATGAAAGATGATACATATTAGATTATAAGGGTATCATCCTAGTTTGCCACATTCCATTTTACCATTCATGTTAGTAAGGTATTAGATATAAGTGATTATATCCGACTTGTGTCACACATGACATATGTGTTTCATATATTTCAGTATCGAAAGCCTTGCGGGATAAAATGTTGGACTTTCATTATCTTTAAATCAAATATTTTTACTTTTTAAACTTAGTACCAATATAGTAGTGTGACTTAACCGAATTTTAAACTGTCTTCAAACTTGATTCAATATTGCAATTAATTATTGTCCTAAGGGGAGAATGTTTGACATTTTTCATAAATCTGGATAACAATTAATTGCATTTTATCAATTTTCAATAACTTATCGGATAAGTTATGTAATTTGATCCGAATAAAGATAATTAAGTAGCCCAATAAATGATCTAGATTAATGGGTCAAAGTTTAGGAGAAAAATGGATCCCGCTTAGTATGGATCAGACCCATATCAGGCCTATGATAGGGAAGCCTAATATAAAAGCTATACAAAAAGGTTAAGGTCTCTTGCAGTTGCTTATATCATTCGTAAGCATATGGATTCTCTGAATCGTTAAGAGAACATATGTATTGAGGAAACTTTAGAAAGACGTTAACAACGTGCCAGTAAGAAGTTATTGTGAAGGTCCCGATGCATTCGAGATCATCTGGGCCTCAGAAAGCTCCTCCGAACTTCTAATGGAACCAAAATCAAGTATTCCACATTTACTTTGTTTATTTCCATTTCACGAACAATCCGGGACACATAATAAGGTTTATGCTATGTGTTACATAAGGCAATTAATCAGAGTCTGAATTTGCTTATAATTATTGGACTTGACAAGTAGGCACCTTCGTTGAGAGTACAAAAACGAAGTCTTTTGACAATAAAATCACTATTTTCAACTATTGTCTTAGAGCAACTGGTAAGGTTGTCTCTTTGTGAACAAAAGGTTATATGTTTAAGTCACGTAAATAGGCTTTTTGTAAAATGCAAAGGGAAGGATGCATAAATTGATGTCCCTCTGTTAGATATTAAACTTGGCTACTATTTTTTGTTAGAAGCTGGTGGAACTCTTTTGGAAGCTTAATTATTAAGGCTTTCAATAATCAAAGATTATTAGGCATTTCTTAGTTGTTTGTTTGTTTTAAGAGTTCGTTATTTCAATTTATTAGTTGTCAAACAATTGAGTTTATTTGCTATCAATAGTCAAAAAATTCTGAGTTGTTTAGAAGTTGTCTTATGTTGGTTTTAGTAGTAAAAAAAAATAACTTGCAATGTATATAGGAAGCTTATGTTTGTTGTATTGTATTAGGGTGTGTATAAGAATTAAGAGATATACAAGGAAAACTCCAACAAGTTCTAATTGTTTAATGGCTATTAACTAAAGCCAAATTTTGAGTGTGTTATTCCTTAAATAAAAATATTTTGTGTGCCCAAAATTTTGTTTCTTGAGTGTTCATATTCTTTCTTAGCATCTATATTTTAGCAAGGTAATTTACTTTAATTGCCAACACCCTCTCCCAACCAAACACATGCCTAGTTGTTCTCTTAATCACAGGTCATATATCTTCTGGAGGAACATGACCAATAAATGCATTACCTCCTGCACTTCATCTCTAGTGATTCTTCCATCTTCATTGTGATTTGCCCTACAAAGCACCCCACCAAAAACAGAAAGTATATAAAAATTGATAGTAACCACGATAAAAAAAGCCCAAACCTACAAAAGGAAACAAAGACCAAAGTTTGAAGGTTAAGGTTGATCATAAAGATTGGTTTTAGAGAGGAGACCCACATGTCAAAGATAATTTGAAGATGACCGTCGAATCTCTAGTCTGAAATCTACAACCAAAACTCACGAAGCTCCTCTTTTGTGATGCAACTAACTCTTTGCCTTCCCCTCCTCGTCAATGCATAAAATATGCACACTGAAAACTCCTAGGAGTCCTTCATCCCTTCATTAACAATCACTTTTGCTTTGATGATGAATTATATATGCCATTCAACTGAAGGCTCGGTGAACAGTTAACACAATTCTTAACATAAAAAATGTTTATTATTACTTAATTAGCAACCTATGCATTCACGAAAAACTTCTCTTATAAGGAATCTTTCTTTAGCTAGCGAGTTGAAGTGACGTAACTCGTCTCCACGTCTCTTCTGAGTCAAAAGTTGTCTTGCTTATAAACCTCATGTAAGGCAGTCCCAACTTATAGGTACCACCATTATTTGTTAAAAAAAGCTTGTATTGGCAAGCTGTAGCAGTGGATAGCCATAGCTTGCATATTGCAAGTATATGCAAGTTGTGGCTAAAGCGGTGGAGGGTCTATATAAAGGCCCTCCCTCCCTCTTTCATTATTTAAGGTGCAACATATATGCATATGTGGTGAGAGAGTTTAAGAAAATTATAAGAGAGTGATTTTGGGATTTTTTTAGTAAATTTTTTTCCTAAAAAGGGTGAGTGACAAAATAATGAGCATATTATCTTAGGGATAGTAAATTTAAGAAACACCTTGTGTGCTAGTGCCACTATTTTATTGTGTAATTTTACACTCTTTGTACCTACTATTTTTATTAGTGGAAGATTTATTCAAAGTTTGACTCGTAGACATAGCCCAAATTAAAGGGTGAACCACTTTAAATTTTTTGTGTGCTCTTTCTTTGATTACTTTACCTGTGAGATATAATTCGTAACTTTTCTCAACAAGTGGTATCAAATTTAGGTTCGATTCTGTGTTAAAGGATTTCTCATCAAAGATGGAGGCAAAAATAAGTAAGATAATTAGTCTAAATAGCTCCAACTACCACATATGAAAGAACAAGATGAAAGATCTTCTGTTCATTACAGAAATGCATTTATCAGTGTTTACTACAACAAAATCCAAAAATAAATTAGATGAGGAGTGGGCATTTGAGCATGAGTAGGTATGTAGTTTTATTCGGCAATTTGTTGAAGATAATATGTATAACCATATCTACAATGAGAATCACACACTAATTTTGTAGAAGAAGCTCGAGGAGTCATATGCCTCACAAATCAGTAACAAAAAATTATTTTACCTGACAAAATTAGTGCAGATAAAATATCGAGAAGGTACCTCTATGGCAGATCACTTAAATGAATTTCAAGGGATCGTGGATCAATTATTAGGTATGGGCATAAAGTTCGATGATGAAGTACTTGCCCTTTTATTGCTTACCTCCTTGCTAGAGTCTTAGGAGACTTTGAAGATTTCAATCAACAATTCTACAGTTGACAGTATTGTTAAAATGGAATCTGTAAAAAGTAGAATTCTGAATGAAAAGATGAGACAAAGATCACAAAGTTCAGCCTCTTCAACACAGTCAGAAGTTCTGATCATAGGATTTAGGGGGAGGAACAAATCTAGAGGTCCAAATTCCAGAGATAAGAGCAGGGGAAAATCAAATAAATATGCAAACGTTTAGTACCATCATTTTAAAAAGAAGGGTCATATCAAAAGGTTCTACTAGAAGTTCAAAGGAGAAAAGAAAAAAGGCAAGAAGTTAAGAAAGATGATAGCAATGATGATGAACACGCATCAACGGCTACCACCATTGATAACTTTCACATCGTCTTATATGATAACGATGTGAATAGTGCATCCTGTGAATTCAACTAGATAGGTGATAGTGGTGCCACTATTCACGCCACATCACATAAAGAACTCTTCTCATTAGTATAAGGAGATTTTGGTTCGTTAAAATGGGAAATAGCGGTTTGGCCAAAATCACCGAAAAAGGTGATATTTATTTGGAGACAGAAAATGGTATGAGATTGCCTCTAAAAGATGTCAGACATGTTCCTAATTTTTGCCTAAATCTGATATCTGTTGGCATATTTGATGATGAAGGTTTTTACATCACTTTCAAATATGGCAAATGGAAACTTACTAAAAACTCCTTGGTAAATGCCAAAGGTAAGAAGTGCTCAAAGTTGTATATGATGTAGGCAAAGCTGTCCAACGTTGTTATGAATCCAGTGGAAAAAGATGGTGCAATTGAATTATGGCATAGAAGACTCGGTCATATTAAGTGAAAAGGGGATGACTCAGTTGGCGAAAAAGAATGCATTATTTGGAATTGACCAGGTGCATTTAAAGAAATGTGTTGATTATCTAGTAAGAAAGCAAAATAGAGTCCCTTTCAAAAGATCCCCTCCTTCCAAAATAAAGAATATGTTGGATTTAGTACACTCAGAACTATGTGGGCCAATGCTAAATTCACTTGGTGGTGCTCAATACTTTGTGACTTTCATTGATGACTACTGTAGGAAGACATGGGTATACACTTTGAAGATTAAAGATCAAGTGCTAGATGTTTTCAAGCAATTCCACGCCTCAGTTGAAAGACAAACTAGGAAGAAGTTAAAATGCATTTGAACAAAACATGGTGGAGAATACACTGGACCATTTGACTTTTATTACAAAGACCATGGTATTCGACATCAGACTACTCTTCCTAAGACACCACAGATGAATGGTTTAGGTAAGATGATGAACAAGACCTTGATAGAGAGAGTTAGATGCCTACTCTCACATGCAAAATTGCCTAAGACATTTTAGGATGAGACTTTATTCACAATAGTACATATATTAAATAGTTCACCTTGTATTCCTTTACAGTCTGATGTTCCAGAGAAAGTATGGTTAGGAATTATAGTCTAATGTTTTGGAGAAAGTATGGTTAGGAAAGGATGTTTCCTATGATCATCTAAGGGTATTCGGTTACAAAGCTTATGTACTATTTCGAAAGATGAGAGATCCAAGCTTGATGTCAAGACTCACCAGTTTATATTTAATAGTTATAGAAAAGATCAATTCTGCTATTGATTTTATGACCCAGTCCAAAAGAAGCTGATTCAGAGTTGTGATGCTATATTTTTTAAAGATCAAACCATTGAAGATCTTGGAAAATTGAAAAAGGATGTCCCAAGAATTGATGGTGACCCGGTGTACTTAGAGTTAATTCCTCCAAAAATAGTGCTAGGAGAAGTTGGAGATGAAGTTGAAAATTGCTAGCCAAATATATTTGATGATGATGCTCCCATTCAAAATCAATCAGATGAAGATTCTGATGAAGATGATGTTTAGAATCAACCACTAACACCAGAGACTGCTTAAGTTCCAATAAGGAGATCAACTTGAGAAAGACAAGCCTATACTAAATGCTTTAATGATTAGTACGTGTTACTTAATGACGAGGGAGAACCTGAGAATTTTCAAGAGGCTGTGATAAATGAAAATAAGATGAAACGTGTTGAAACCATATAGGATGAGATGAAGTCCTTGATAAGAATAAAACTTTTGAGCTGGTGAAGTTGCCAAAAAGCAAGAAAGCTTTAAAAAATAAGTGGGTGTTCAGGATTAAGCATGAAGAACACAATTCTCATCCAAGATTCAAAGCTAGATTGGTTATTAAAGGATTAAACCAAAGAAAAGGTATTGACTTTTACGAGAAATTTTCACCAGTTGTGAAAATGACGTCCATTTATACAGTGCTTAGTTCAGCAGTAAGTTTAGACTTAGAAATATAGCAATTGGATGTCAAAACAAATTTTCTTCTTGGAGATTTAGAAGAACATATATATATGGAGCAATAAGAGGGTTTCAAGGAAAAGGGGAAAGAGGACTATATGTACATATTGATGAAAAGCCCTTATGGTTTAAAATAAGCACTAAGACAGTGATATAAGAAGTTTGAAAAAGTTTTGGGGGAGCAAAGCTATAAGAAGACTACTTTAGATCATTTTGTTTTTGTACAGAAATTCTCTGATGATGATTTCATTATCCTTTTACCCTATGCTAATAATATGTTGATTGTTGGCCAAAATGTTAATATAATTAACAGTTTGAAGAAGCAGTTAAGCAAGTATTTTGCCATGAAAGACTTGGGGCCAACAAAACAAATTCTTAACATGAAGATTATCAGAGACAGGGGCGTTAAGAAATTATGGTTTTCATAAGAGAAGTAAATTGAGAAAGTACTTTAAAGGTTCAAAATGGATAAAGTTAAAGCGGTTAGTTGTTCTCTTACTAATCACTATAGGCTAAGTACTAAGCAATGCCCTTAGATGGATAAAGAGAAGGAAAAGATGATGAAAGTCCCTTATGCTTGTGCAATTGGAAGTTTGATTTACGCCATGGTATGTACATGGCCAGATATTGTTCATGCAATTGGAGTAGTGAGTAGGTTCCTTTCCAATCCTGGTAGGGAACATTGGGGTGCCATAAAATGGATTCTTAAATATCTACGTGGTACTTCCAAAATATGCTTATGTTTTGGAACTATTAAGCCTGTGTTAGTTGGATACATAGATGCAGACATGGCCAGTGATGATGACACGAGAAAGTCTATTTTAGGTTACCTAATTATCTTTACAGGGGGAGTTGTGTCACGACAATCAAAATTGTAGAAATGTTTTGCATTATTCACCATTGAAGCAGAATTTATTACTACAGTTGAAGCATGCAAGGAGCTCCTATAGATGAAGAAGTTCTTAGATGAACTCGGTTTTCTGTAAGATAGATATCGATTGTTTTGTGACAGTTATAGTGTTATTCACTTTGGGAAGAATTCTTCCTTTTATTCAAGAACAAAACATATTGTTTTGAGATATTACTGGATCAGAGAGGTGTTGGAGAAGATGTTATTACAGCTTAAGAAAATTCATACAAATGAGAATGGATTAGATATGATGACCAAAGTTCTACCTAAGGGAAAGCTTAAGTTCTGTAGATCATTTGTAGGAGTGATAGCAAACCCTATGTAGCCGATATGGGAGAATCGTAAAGTAGTACTGTTTCTTAGGTACCGCCATTATTTTTTTAAAAAAAGCTTGTGTTGCAAGTTGTACACATCTTGCATTAAGTAAGTTGTGCTAATGCGAGCTGTAGTGATGGACAACCACAGCTTACATATTGCAAATTATAGCTAAGGCATTGGAAGGTCTATATAAAGACCCTCCCTGCCTCTTTCATTATTTAAGGTGCAACATATATGCAAATGTGATGAGAGAGTTTAAGAAAATTGTGAGAGGGTGATTTTGAGATATTTTTAAAAAATGTTTTCCTAAAAAGGATAGTGACAAAATAGTGAGGATATTATCTTTGGGATAATAAATTTAGAAAATATCTTGTGTGTGATTGCCATTATTTTATTGTGTAATTTTTTACTCTCTGTACCTACTATTTTTGTTAGTGAAAGATTATTTGGAGTTTGACGTAGATGTAGCTCAAATTAAAAAGTGAAATATATTAAATTTTTGTATATCATTTCCTTGCTTACTTTACATACGGATATAATTCGTAATTTTTCCCGACACCTCAATTCTTTCAAATCTCTAGTGCACTGGATTTTGTGTGTTGAAGTTTCGCTCTCATCTTCCTCACATCTCTCGCAGACATGGTTGATGCTCAATCTCCAACGACGTCATCCTCGTTAATCTCGACTGTAACCACTCGAACTTCTGCCGAATCCTCGACGTAGCCTATAAGCTCCTCTTAAAGCTCTCATGGCCAGCACTTGGAGTATTCCACGATGTCTTGTTATTGGTTGGATTAGAATTAACATTGTAAATAACAATGGAGTCCTTATCAAGCTCTAAAGTGACCTCCACTGAGTCCTCTTCATTGTTCCTTCTGAGGTCGTTGATTAATATCGGTAGCATTACATCGTCGATCTCGGAATCACTTACAGAGCTCATGTAGTCATACTCCTCTTAGAAATCAAATTTGCAGCTATAATTGGATAACCTGGAGCTGTTATAGGTTCTTCCGATCGACGGTGACTGCATTGTTCTCATAATCGTTCCATTTTTTCAGTGAGCAATTACAAACGAAGCTTTATAATTATTGTATATTATGTATAATTCTATGAAATGGTGCACTTGGCCGATGGAGGGAGGGAGGTTGGTTGGTGAATAATATAAATATAAAAAGAAAAAAGAGAACAATTGGCACAAACAAACACAACACCTCTGAACCGATCTTTACCCATGATTTCAACGCTTGTATACTTCTCTTAGGTAGTTATTAAGATTTCTTCATTGTAATTTGTTACGTCCATTTGTATAAATATATAACATATCTAAAATATATATAACTATGATTATAACTACACTAAGTAATATTAATCATTTTGTGACTAAGAACTGTCAACCAGTAGTGTAGTTTTATTAGTAAGAAACTAACTTAGAACTACTGGGACCGTATAAACATCTATTTATAATTAATTACAGTTATTTAATGTATACAATTATATTTTGATTTCCTATATATGGTTTTTTTCCTCTTGGCTTGAGGATTATTTCACGTTTGGAAATCTGATATAGATTGTTTCATAGATGTAGGAGGACTATTTTAATTTCCTATAATGTAGAATACAATTTTGAAAATATACACAAAGTGAAAATAAGTTCAACTTTCACCAAATTTTGTTTTTAACCATCAATCATGTAGATGCTGCCAGTCAGCCTAACCCCTTATCCAAGCTATTGATTTTTCTTTTACCAATATCAAAATATATAGCACTATAAGAAAACTATACATTAGTGACCGAAAATTACTGACGGACAAACAACCATTGCTAGTTACCAGCAGAAAATCAAAATCCATCGGTAAAACTATCATGCAAACTTTCATTTTGTGACGAACAAAATTATCATCAATAACATAAATTTTCTGATGGAATTTAGCGACAAAAATACTATACCTGTCTGTAAATTAGGCAGGAATGCTTCCTGCAATTAGATAGCGTCAGAATTTATCGACGGTAATTTATTCTGTCGATAACTTCAAATCAATTAACTATTTTACCGATGGTATTTTATTCCATCGATAAATTCAGATCAGTCTTTTTTAAAAATAAAAAATGACATTGTTTGGTTAAATACCAAACGATGTCATTTTAGTTCGGGGTAAAACGCACCCCGAACCTTCCCCATGGTTTTATCGTCTGTTTCTTCTCTGTTTTCTCCTCCTTCCTTGCGTTGCCCTCCGTTGTCGCAAGGCTGAGACCATCGCCATCCTTTGTTGCAAGTCTTCTTCTTCTACTTTTTCTGTTGCCTTCTAAGTCCAACTCTCTATCAGGTGTGCCTTTTACCCTTGTTAAATTGCCAGTTTCTTATTCTCCTTCCCCTACTTCTGCTCTTTTTATTTTTTTCCCTTTTCATCTGATTTTAGTCCCAATTGTTGTTGATTATGTTTGTTTCATAATTTCCATGTTCTCGATAAATCCATGTTAAGATCTTCTCTAAAATAGTCCTGGATATGTGGGTTTCCTGTAAGTTGAACCGAGTTTGAATTGCTCCATTACGGTTTAGATTTTGAAAACAGAAATTTCAAAAATACTAGCCCGACCTCGTATAACTTTGAGCTTATGATTGAGGAAAGTGTATCTGAATGGATTGAAATTGTTTTATGAAGACTTGATTCAAACATTTGAGGTGTTGAAGTTAGAATGGGATAATACAGTGGGCAGCAGAAAGTGTGGGCTTTTGGATTCAAGTAACGACATTTATTTTGGCAAGAATGTTCATTTTACTAGATGAATGAATACTAGATTCTGTGTAGCTGGTTTCCTTTTCTTTGACATGTTTCAGGGCATGGTATGATGATTGATTGAGCTTAGGTACTTTTTTCGTTTTGTGAGACTTGTTATTATAATTCCATTTACTATCAGAAGCCATTTTCATGGAGGGACTTTTTAGATCATAGGTATCTCCTAGATTATCTTCCTGCTGTAGAGGGAAAGACATCTCTGGCTATATACAATATGCAAAAGTATATATATAAAAGGTATATATACAAAAGTGTATATACACACATATATATATACTTTTGTATATTGCAAATACTCAAGTATATGACTATAAGGTTCCTTAATAATCATTTGTTGCAATGTTTTGAAGAGAAGGGATTTGAGATTGAAGTGTCTATTTTAAGAATAACCCTTTTGAGATTTGCATGGAGTTAAGTTTATGTTTGCTCTTTCTTTATTTTTTGAAAAGTTTCCAAGCTATTCTTGCTTTGTTAGAAGTTGGTTCAATTATGATCATTATCCATCCCAATGATAATGACTTTAGGGTTCTTTTGTTATTAGCTTTTGATTTGCATTCCATTGAAATTCAATTGCTTCCATCTTAAATTAGGGTTTGAATTTGGATATTTTGATTATAGTTTCAATTTGGGGATTTTGATTAAGGTTTCAAGCACATATATAGATTTTTAAATTTAACCTAATGCTTATTTGACATTGGGGTATAGCTAGACTTGAGTATAATTTTGTTTATATTTTGATATTAAAATTAGGAATGTTGGATTATTTTCTAACGTGATTTTAAATATGTAATGAATGAATTACATGTTCACTTATAATTCCATTTTCATTATAAATATTTTATAATTCCATTTTCATTATAAATATTTCTCATTTATAAGAGATTTCTTCACATTCCTATTTACTAAAATTTTATAATGAATGGTGTTTTGTTTCAAATTTGGGTCTAGTTATGTAGTATTTTCATTGTTTATAATGTTAAGTGATCAAAGTTAATATACAATATAATTAGTTAATCTAATAGTGTTAGAATTGATTGTTTTGTACTTCAAGGCAAAAACTCCATTTATTTACAAAATGGTAAGTTTTTTTTAATGTTGAATGTCTGTATAGGTTGATGTAAGTAGATTATTGATTTGTAAACTCATTTAAATATAATTCTACAACATTCAAACTTAATTTTCCAATTTGTTGTTTTGCTGCAATACAACTTTGCTGCTTCCCTCTTATCGAATGACTCTCTTGGTCTCTCTAGCAATTTCACTCTCTTTGTTTTGTGTTTTTGTAAGCAATAAAGTGAGATGATCTAGGTTTTGATTAAATGCAGGGATTCTTTTGTTTTCGGTAAGAGGGATCTATTTCCTTGGATTTATTAAATCCAAAAGAATCCTCATACCTCTTACAGAGCAGGTGATTTCGAGATCTATTTCCTTTGTCCTTTCTTTTACTTCATTTTCCTTTTTGTTGGTTTTGTGCTCAAACTTACAATTAAATTTTCTTTTTTTCCTTATTTTGTGAAATGTTAGTGTGTGATACTACTCCAATAATTATACTGATCTTTTCTTGATGTTATTTCTATGTTTGATTATGATAACGGTAGAGTGAAGATTTTTGTGGTAGATTAATATCACCAATTTGGTACTCTGTTGGTATTTCTAAATTTTACTGAAAAATTTAGACTTGGCATCAAAATGAGGTATTCAACAAAAAATATGAAAGAGTAGGTACTCTTGCCTATGTTTTGCAGTAGTTTAGTTTGAGAGATTATTCTTCGTTAATTCAATTGTTAGTGATTTTGTTTCAGTTTATTAGGAAGCTTTAATATTTTTACATGACATAAAATTACCTTATTGGTTATTTGGATAATACAGTTTGTAATTATAGTATTGGTTCATTTTCTAAACTGATTCATGGTTTATCAATAATCATATAATATTTTGCTAGACTTTTATATATTGAAAAGATAAATAAACCGAGCAGACCTAAAATTAAAATATCTATAAAATATGATGCTTACAATTTGAAGAATATTAAAGCATGGTGTGTTGAATATTCCATGTCGTTATGCTTTAAACTTGTCTAATCACTCAAGTTTATATGCTTTAATCCTGATGAGGATTAAAACATACAAACTTCCTCAAGATTAAAGCATATAAACTTGCATATGAGATTAATCACTCAAGTTTGCATAATTTGGACTTATTTTCTTACATAATGTTTAAGAATTTATTTTCTTGCATATGATTTCTTATTACTAAGCCTACAAGAAGGATTTAGTATGTGTCTTTGGTTATGCATGTCAAAGTAAATTAGAAGGCATCACTTAACTACATGCATAGTTACTCAAATTTGTCATCATACTATAAGCCTCTAAAACTAGTAATTTAAATGTCTTTTTACAAATGTCTCCTTTAATATTACTTTAGTAAAAGGATTAAATAGGCCGATGAAAGTTTGTTCATGTTCTTACTCCTATAGCATGATGGACCACATTAGTTTATGATGTTGTATTAGAACAAGTTTATTATATTAAATATTTCATATTCTTTTTGTAAGCCCTATATTGTGTTGGAAAGCTTCGCTCATCTTTCTTCGTTGTAGTCTGAAGTTGTCCATCCATCCAAGTTAGTCGTCCAATTAATATTTACCATATGTATTGCTTTAATAATACAATTATGATACCTTTGGATTTTGTTTGAATGTAAAGGAGGTCTTGATTTTGTGTTGTTGTTTAGAATATTCTTATAATCATTGATGATTTTTTATGTTCTTCTTTAATAGTCTAAGTATTTACTATATGTAGAATGAGTTTGAGACGTTATGGATGATTTGTGGCATTAATAAGACGGTATATACGGTGGAAACAATGCCACATACCATCATTTTTAAATTGTAGATGAGTTTTTTATATTCTTCTTTAATATTCTAAGTATTTGCTGTATGTGGAATGAGTTTTTGAATCAATTGTAGGTGATTAATTCGATCAATTAATTGTATGTGATTAATTCGATCGATTAATATTTCAACTTAGATGTAATTAATGCAAACATAGTATTAACAAAAGGGATTAATACGTTTCATAAACAAGACAATTTGTTCCATAATAAACTCCTAGGACGGTATATAGGTTGGAAACCCGTGATGCAACTCCCGTGAGCCTAGGAGTCACAACAAGAACTTGTTTTCTTGATTCATAGGTGTAAACAATGCCACGTACCATAGTTTTTTAATCAATTGTAGGTGATTAATTCGATCAATTAATTGTAGGTGATTAATTCAATCGATTAATACTTCAACTTATACGTGATTAATGTAAACATAGAATTAAAAAAGGGATTAATACATTTTATAGACAAGACAATTCGTTCCATGATAAACCCCTAGGATAGTATATAGGCTAGAAACCTGTGATGTAGCTCCCGTAAGGCTTATTGGTGAAAAATTCTACAAGCCTAGGAGTCATATCAAGAACTTGTTTTCTTGATTCACAGTTATAAACAATGCCACGTACCATAGTTTTTGAATCAATTGTAATGCTTAATTCGATCAATTAATTGTAGGTAATTAATTCGATCAATTAATACTTCAACTTAAATGTAATTAATGTAAACATAGTATTAAAACAAGGGATTAATACGTTTCGTAGATAAGACAATTCATTCCATAATGATGTTACTATGTCTCACATGAGAAGGCATAATGAACACCAACAGAAAGATGGAATAATGAGTCATACATCAGATGCATTAATATGGAAACATTTTTATGACACCCATTATGAGTTTGTAGCTGAAAGTCAAAATGTTAGGTTAGGATTATTGACAAATGGATTCCAACCTTTTGGTCAATCCAGTCAGCAATATTCATCATGGCTAGTCATAATTACTCCTGATAATTTGCCTCTATGGATGTATATGAAAGAGGCATATATGTTCTTGACAGTAATTGTGCTAGGGCCTACAAGTCCAAAGCATAAAATTGATGTATTTTTACAACCATTGATATCTGAATTGCAGCATCTTTGGGAATACGGTGTTGAGACATATGATGTGTCTCTGAAACAAAATTTTGTGTTGAGAGCAACTTTGATGTGGACCATTAGTGATTTTTCGGCATATTCCATATTGTCTGGCTAGAGCACAGCAAGGAAATTGGCTTGTCCTTATTGTGGCAATGATTCTGATGCATTTTATCTTCCAAATGGGGGTAAAATTTGTTGGTTTGACAACCACAGAAAATTTCTTCCTCCAAATCATCCATTTAGATGCAATAAATAAAACTTCATTAAGAATAGGATGGTAAAAACACCTCCTCCCCCTCACAAAGATAGTGAAGAGATATTGCAGGAGATTAAAGAATTAGGCTTGCTGAAATTGACATAATTTGAAGCTGATGAAATTAATATAAGCATTAGTAGAAACTTGGCTGGAGAAAACGAAGCATCTTTTGGGATTTTCCATATTGGAAAACTAATTTGATATGTCATAATATTGATGTGATGCATATTGAAAAAAATATTTTTGACAATTTGTTCAATACCATAATGAATATTGAAGGGAGGACAAAAGAAAATGCAAAATCACAAGCTGTTTTGACTTTTTTGCAGAAGGACTAAGTTACATAAAGATCTATGCACTGGTAAATATCCAAAAGCACGCGACACTCTGGACAAAAAATAGAAGCAAATATTGTGTGAATGGTTGAAAAGTCTAAAGTTTCCTGATAGTTATGTTTCAAACTTGGCAAGGTATATCGATATGGGGAAGTATAAATTATTTGGGATGAAAAGTCATGATTGTCATATGTTTATGCAAAGGCTAATTCCAATTGTATTTCGGAGTTGCTACCGAATAAGGTTTAACAAGTAATAAAAAATTAAGTTTGTTTTTCAAAAGCTTAACATCATCTGAAATCAAGTTGGCTTAAATGGAAAAACTAGAAAGTGAAATTCTATTAATTTTGCGCAAGTCAGAAGGGATATTTCCTCTAAGCTTCTTTGACTGTATGGAGCATCTACCTGTTCACTTAGTGTATGAGGCTAAACTAGTTGGTCCAGTTCAATATCGTTGGATGTATTTATTTAAGAGGTAATTTACACAAAAATGATTGTAATTGAAGTCATAGCATCTTTTAATAACTAAATTGGTATAACCCTATTCGTTTGTATAGGTATTTGCATCACTTGAAGAAAAATGTGAAGAACAAGGATAAAGTTGAAGGCTTGATATGTAATGCTTATTTATTGGAGGAAGCTAGGACATTTTGTTCATATTATTTTGAGTCGCATGTTCACACAAAAGAAAGAAAAGTTCCTCTTAATGACAATAGGGGAGGAACTAGTGATGCTGATGGTTACTTATCCATTTTCACATATCCTGGACAAACATATGCACGTTCAATAAGAAGAATGTTAACAGAAGAAGAAATTGAGGCATGTTAACAGAGGAAGAAATTGAAGCTGCCCATAGTTACATTTTCTTGAACTGTCAAAAGGTTCAACCTTTTGTGCAGTAAGTATCAAGTGATTATTTCGGTTTTAAAATTTAGTGTTATTCATAACTAAAATACTTAATAATGTTTTTAGATTATGTGAGGAATTATTACATGAGCTCATGCCCGATAAAACATAGGATGATATCAATAAAGAAGTTGGAAGAAACTTTCCTCGATGGTTCGAGTAATATGTAAGTTTTCACTTACAAATATTGAAATGATTGAATTATAAGATTTAAGTGTTCAAATTACATTATACTCTTTAATATGAAATTTACTTTTCTGTAAGCCTTAGAAAATCCAATAGAGAACAAGTTCATATCTGATCTTGCAAAAGGACCTTTACGAATTGTTAAATCATATCCGGTGTATTTTGTTAATGGATACAAATATCATACAGAATATCATGGTCATAGTATGGCAACAATAGATAGTGGAGTTTGCATACAGGGAGAATTGATGGATTACTATGGGAAAATTATTAAGATACTTGAAATTGAGTACCCTGCATTGCCAATAAAACGAAGTGTGATATTTAAGTGTGACTAGTTTGATCCAACTCCAAATGTTGGTATAAAAGTGCATAGTCGATACAATCTAGTTGAAATCAACAAGCAAAGAAGATTTTGACATTTTGAACCTTTCGTATTGGCAATGAAAGTGATCCAGGTGTATTATGTCCCTTTTCCCAGCTTACTAAAAGATAAGTCAGATTGGTTAGTTGTTTACAAAGTTAAACCTAGAAGTGTTTTTAAATCACGTGGAAAAGGAGAACAGAGAATTGAAAGTGAAGCGCTTCAAGAAGATGCTTATGAAATAAATGCATCTGTCGTATATGAGGATAACAAACCTTTGAACGATCCATGTAATGAATATGTTGAAATTTTATCTGGAGAGGATGAGGAGGGCCAGAGATCTGAAGAAGAGCCTGAGTTTGATTCAAATTATTCAGAAAAAGAAGATGATTTGATTTACAATTAAGTGATGATAGCGATTAATTTATGTTTGTAATTGAATATTATATTCAAGTAATCAATTATTTCCTTTTCAATATATTGTATAAAATATTGAAAACAAATTGTAATATGGTAGAGTTGTGCACTAAAGGCAATCACCTTTAGCACTTTTGTACAAACTTTATTTTGATTAATAAAGAGTAAAGCATTTTTTCATTGATATGATATTCGTTTATATATTAATTAATATTGATTTTAAATTAAATTAATGAAGTCCATGATATAAAATATAGCATGAAGGAAATCATAATTAGATCATGATAATGAGATTCCTATCATGTACAATTATGTTAGTATCTAAATAATCCCTAGTCATAGGATTAATAACATAGGATATTATTAATCCAGACAGACTAGCACATATTATACTCCTTGATTTGATCAAGCAGTGGATCTCATAAACTGTAAGCATAAGATGCTTAGAGTTAATAAGTGGATGCTTACTAAGGTAGTAAGTACATTGGATGACTTGCTATGAGATTATCATTTGGATGATCTATCGAATGTCAATGATTAATCTCATCATAGCAATGGTGAAAATATCCTTAGACTTAAGGCACTCAAGGATATCTTGGATATAAATCCTGTGATTTGACCCCATTCCTTGTTACCTCAAGATGAGGTCGCTCTTAGGGTGGTGATTGGGTACAACTATTTGTATTCAAAGGTAATTGGGTAGCCAATAAAGGATTCACCACTCCTGATAGAAGGAGATGATAACCACGGCCTCTTGTCAGAGTCATTACTTGGGAGCCTCTGGCCAGAGCAACTATGTGTCATAAAGAGAGTCTTCAATGACACATAGAGTAATGAGATCCTAGGATAAGAACTAACATCACTTGGACTAGATGTGACATAGTCAGTCTAGTGGGAGTTGACATATAGCCCATACTCCGAACCAAGTGGGGCATAGTATGGTAAAAGGACGAATTGCACGGTAATTGTCCATGGAAAGGTTCATAAGTTGGATAATTAGTTATCAAAGAGTTTGTGTGTTAATTCACTTATATTCCAGTAAACAGGCATCATGAAACCCTTCGTGATGTACTTGAATTAAGAGTTAATTCAAGTGCCTAAAATAGCCAGGAACTTAAGGGTCACATGCATAAAAGATTGGATGAAAAACAAGTGTGTATGGCCTAAGGCGACGCATGCGATCATGACAAAAGCTACGAAGTTACGTATAAGTGAGTTCTTCACTTATGTGCACGAGGTTTTTTCACTTCTTACACACATAAGTGATTACATAAGGGCTCTAGAAGAGTTTTAGAGTGAGAGTGAAGTGTCTTGAGTCTTGTTTTTTTAATTCATGCAATTGTTGCATGAATCAAAGTGCATGCAACAAGATTCTTGACCTATCTTCCATCATCTTGAGCATCTACTAGAACTCATCTAGATTGGTGCTCAAATAACCCTTAAATGTTTTTTCCTTTTCCATATTTGTGTGTTCTTGGAGATCAAGTAAGAGTTTGGTATTTGCAACAACCCAAACAAGAATAAGAAACAAGACATGAGGAGATACACAAGGTAAAAGGTTTACATTTCATGTTCTTTTATACATATCTTAACATGCATGTTAGATCTTGTGGTTTCCAGGTTGTCATAGTGTCGGAATCTTTATTTTGACACTTCCACTGCATTTGCATGTATGTGATGCATGCAACCATGGTAAACCCAACAACAGTATGAGAGATAGATTGTGCATTTAATAGATGATGTATTGAACATGTGCAAAGTGTTTACTGGGTTATGATTGACTTGCATGTAGTTTTGGAAAAATTAGTGTAAATTGTAGAAAATTGTTTTTTCTATTTTTATTTTACAAAAATGTTTATAATATGTTATATTATGTTTCTACAAAAGGAAATTGCAATTGAATATAATTTGCTATTTTATTTCTAATTTATATCCAGGTTGTTCATATGTTGATTTCTGGGATTTTCTGGAAAACTAATTGCATGTGCTGATTTTTAAATTTTCGTATTAATTCTAGGAATTTTTTCTATTTTTATTTCTACAAAATGTTTATAAGATATTATACTATGATTTTGTAAAAGGCAAATGTAATTGGATGTCATTTGCTATTTTATTACGAATTTAGTTTCAACTTGATGCTTGTATGAAGTTCTGGAAATTTTGGAAATGTGATGAACATACATTCATGAAAATTCCATATTAATTTTTTAATAAATTTTATTCATGCACATGATGAGATGTTGCCACGTGTATGATATGTATGACACTTATTGTTAAAGTGGTTATCTTACGCATACATGATGTAATGGTTGACTAGTGTTAGAAGTAATGTGACAAGTGTCATACACATGTGATGTGTTAGCTTATCCCTATTTATTAATAAATAATTCCTAAGAATTAGGTTCTGTAATTTTTTATTAGACACATTTAGGATGTGTATAAATACTCTGGAATTTTTCCAAAATTAATTGAATTTGATTTAATTAATAAATAAATTCAAAGTCAACATTGGTCAACTTTTTGAAAGTTGATGGAGTTGACTTATTAAATGACTTATAATGTATGTATTTCGGTTATGAGACCTAAATAAGGTTCTTATGTGATAAGAAATGTATTATTTTG
>JAOQMS010000179.1:14773960-14803532 GCA_027563885.1 Erythroxylum longipes
ATAAATTAAATTAAGATATTTATAATTTTAGTAATAACAATTTTAATTAATCAAATATATAATATATTTAATTAATAATAAATTAAATAATATATGTTTTTTTTTATATATTTTAATTCTACTTAGTTGTTTCCTTATTACGAGCTTTTATTGTAAATTATAATAATTTTAGATTTAAGGATATTTATTATTCTTTTTATTAAATGTTTTGATGTAATTATTATTTATTATATAATGAAAATTAAATATTGTATATTGTTCTTAATTTTATATTTTTAATAATGATTGTATATGGTTATTATTTATATATGAAATATCTGAAAATTATTGTTATTTGATATTAATTGTGATTATTATTTATTATTTTGATTTTTAGAGAATATGTTAAAAATATAAAGTATAACTGTACAATATGATAATAAACTATTTTGTAATTTTTAAAAAAATTCAGAGATTATTTTATAAATTTAAAAAATTACTCAATATTAATCGGTATCAATACAATACCGTACTAAAATTTAATTCAATATATAAGTCCTGTACGGTATTCAAAACTACGTACAAAACCTATCCATTTTTTTAATTCTTTGCTAAGTGGATTTTTGATTTGTCGTGGGTTTTTTGGGGACTTTTTCTAGGATCGGAAGGAACCGCTGTACTACCCACTCCTAGTTTCATTCTCTTCGAGCTTGTATTTTCTTGATTTTTTTTAAAGTTACACCAGGAGCTGGTGCTTGCTATCTAAGAATTTCTCCATGGATCTCTTCGGAAATGTTTGAAGCTTCTTGGGGCTTCTTTGGTGGCCGTGAAGTCACCGCTTCTGCTTCCTCGGGGGCTTAGGCGAGGGAGGGATAGAGCGGTTATAGAGCTACAAACCGCCCCTGCTGTTCTCATTGTCGTCAGCAAGTAGTGGTTCAACAAGGTCCTTTCCCCCTTTTTATTTTTGAACTGTTCAAATCTAAAAGGGGATTCAAGCAATCGGATCAACAAGCCCTTGGCACCATCCAATTATAGGTCATACGCCTATATTGGATCGACTTGGGGAGAAAGAATGCGGTAAGAGAGAACGAATCTTTGAATTTAGGGCGCTTGTAAGAGGTTTATCACGAGAGAAACTTGCTCTATCCATCAGCTTAAAACGTGATATTCAAAGAAGTTTCTCTCCATTTCTCTTCTTCGTAAACCCACCCTTCGTTCGAAACTTCTCAATTTTGCAGGTATTTTCTTAACTTGTTTCCATCACTGGAGTTTCATGTACCAAAAGTGTTGATGTGTTAGCTGAGCTATGCTCGATGTGAGTGAAGCATTTGGGTTCACTTTGTTTAGATTGACGCTGCTTGCGGTAATGTTGGTTTTGGATTGTCTATGCTATAGGTATGTTTCTTATTATTGTAATTGAGGTATCTATTAATCATAATTTACCTTCAGTTTGTGCGCTTTTTAGCAAGTACATATGCTACATACACTGTCGGCATCTTTTAATTACCTAGTTATCAACCTTTTTGTTCCGATGGACCCATCAATACTTATGGCATTATTTTCAGCTCTTTGTTTACTGGTTATTACTTTTGCCTCTGGTCATATGCTCTTCTTTCTTGGCACTTAGCTATGAAACATCTTCATTATTGTGCTCTACGCTAAGCTATGTAAATGTTTATTCAGCTTTCTACCTGCTTACGAGGTACTTTACAGTTTGAAGTTTATGTTATGTTTACCAATATTCTATTGTAACTCTTTTGTACATTTTTAATCTGCAATAACTTTGGTTTACCAAGGTTGTAGTGTATGGAACTTTATTTGTGTTTTTGGTGTGATGTTAATAGTCATAATATGTTTTCAAGCTAATAGTCATAATATGTTTTAAAGCTTTCATTGTAATTACATATTGAAGTTTGCATGTATGTATCTAGTTTATTGCTGTAGCTGGCCTTGCAGTTCATGGTTTTGATGGATCACGGTTCATGTTGTCAGTGGGTTGTATCCCCATTATACATAATGCAACTTTGGTTGGATTTAGAATCCAAGTAGTTTTCCCAAATTAATTTAGGATCATAGAATTTACTTGAAACTGGGAATAATGGTATGGATTTAGCATAAAAACTATCGAGATTCATGGTGGTTTGGTTCCATCAGGGTTCCTACGTTTTGAAGTATGTTCTTTTAAGTATACGCTTTGGTTGGTGAAGTGTGGTGCTTTGCTTATCTGCAGTTCTGAGTTTGGAATGATTTTATTGGCTTCATGTTGTGATAAAGATTTAAGCATATGCATCTGCTCTTATTTTAAAAGCAGATTGAGTGAAAATTTGTGAACTTATCCTTGCTTTCAGACTAGTTTGTGTTGAATAAGGAATATAATGATGAACTAGCTGAAATAAATAAATTAAATCAAGTTAAAATATCGAGAACTCAAAACTATCCAGTTAGGGGTTGATTTCCTGCACCAATCTCAGGTTTTCTTTACTCTACTAATAAGCCACACATGTCTGATTAATCTCAGTTTAATAGCATAACATAATAAAATCTTAACCAAATAAAGAAAACTTCTAACTGCATCCTTATCCAGACTGCATTTAGAGTTGGTGAATGAGGATGCATCAGTATCACAATGTTTAATTTGCTCACTTGAATTAGTAGCATCGACTGATGTTTCCTGGCAGCTGTCCTTTGAAACAGCTGAATGGATAAGAAGTGTTGAGTTGGAAGAAGAGGACTCATTTTCCAGTCTCTCTTTATCACAAGAATCTATTAAGCAATTGCACTACCTTTCTCGTTCACATCACAATAAAAAGAGAAAAGCAGATGGGTCATCTTGGTATTTCATTTAGTGCATTGATCAAAAAGTTTGTTCATGTGCTGTCGCACCAACCTCCTTGACGGTATGATTTATCTAAATGTGCAAGGTTTTCTTTCTGTTTGTTTATTCTACATTAGATCTAAATGTAGATCCATGTTTTTTAACCTTGACTTCTTTACCTGGTTTTGAAATTTTGTTATTTGAAAGCAGTGGTAGAACTGGTAGCACAGATGCTTCATGTGTGGACATGAATAGTCATTTTGGTTAACAATGTCATTTTAGCATATTCTTTTTGGGGAGAGGATTGAGAGAAAAAGGGTTTTAGTGGGGGAGGGTAGAATGCTAATAGTTGGTCACAGAAAAAATGACAAAGTGTGAATAGTAAATGCTTTGTTCTATTTGCTATATTTAACTCTAGTTCTTTCAGTTGAAAATATATTTACCTCAGTTCTTTGATTAATCCTTTCAATTTATTTTTCAGGCTCTGCTAAATCACGTTTCAACGCCTTTAACATTAGTTCAGCATTTCACTCATGTTTTAGGAAGAAGGTCAAACTATTCATGTGGTGTAGGTGTTAACGGGATGAAATCAAACTATCAAGAAAAAAAGTAAGATTCTTGCAGAAAATGAGGCAGCAAAGAAATGTGAAAGTCAATTGGTTGATGAAGTTGGGAGGCTTAATGAAATATCAAGAAAGCAAGAAAAGGAGATTCAAGCTCAATGTGTAACAATGGACAAGCGAACTATGGACTTGAAACAACTTCAAGGAATTTTTGCACATTTAGCAAATACCGGAGCGATTCCTAGCGTGTTACTTAATCTGTCTTCACCAAGTACTCCAACTAATTATGCAGGTATAGTTGATAATTTATTATTGTATTATAATATTTTATTATTAAATTAATATTTTATATTCTAACTAATTTTTTTGTTTGTTTTGTAGGATACTAATTCTTAGTTGCCTTGATTAATGTCATCAATGTAGTGGGCTTTTAAGGACAATCTCTAATGCTTTAAGTTTTATTATTTGCTTTGAATTTTAAGTTTGGCGGACAAAGAAATTTTAATTTTAGTATTTAATTTTGTTTCTTGTGTGGGATTACTATGAGTTTCATGTTTCTTGTGTGGGATTCCTATGAGTTTCAAAATAATTGTTATATTTAAAATTTTATTTGTGACAATAGTGAAGATAATAGTGACAAAATTGTCTTATGGTATAAATTTTAAATTTATGATAAAAATTTATTAACATCATTAATAAACGTATTAGTGACTATTTTTTTCACTAATGAAAGTAACACACATGGCAACATAAATTGTCACTATTGAATGATAATATTAATGACGAAATATTTTTCACATATAAGACTTATTTAAGTGAATATTTCTTGTCACAATTTTATATAATTTTAGCATGAAAAATGTTGTAACAATATAATAATGTTTGTGATGTTTTCAATATATCACTATTAATATTTGTGATGTTTTTGATGTACGTGTTAATTTTTTTTTGTTGAAATTATCTTTACAAGTGAGTAATGCTATTGTAACCATACTGTTTTGTTACTTATGCAAACGATTTCAGTAGCAAAAATAGTGGTAACAAAATCATAAGCAATTGTGATAACTATTTAAATATAGTCACTATTTTATTAGTGATAAATGCATTTGCGACGGTAAGTGGCAACTTGAAAAAATCATTACATAATTAATAGTGACTTAAATTCTTGCTTTTAGTGACAACTTTCACTAAATGTGAAGAAAGTAGATTTTCAACTTTGGTTTAATAAATGTGCATGTACTCTGAGTACTGTTAACCTAATGTTTTAAGATGTAGTTATGTAACTTTAAAACTGTAAATCTTACAACATTCATTTTGATCTCTTGTTGCCTATTGAACCTTAACTTACAGTAAACAGTAGAACTTGTTATAAAACAAGTTTATTTCATTGAGTTATTACTAACTTCAATTAGATTATCGATTTTCAAATATGTTATATGTTGTTTGAATAGAGATCTTCTAAGACTATAAATGGCTAATGACTGATGATTTTGAACATGATTGATATGGAAGTAGGGAACTTAGAAATTGGTTGACAAACTTAGAAAGCAAATAGACTTGTTCCTTCAGCACTAAAACCTGAACTTTCTCCTTAAGCACCTCATTTCCCTATGGAATTTGTAATTCTGTCGGGACATTTACATACGGAAATTTTACCTTCATCAGAAAACTTACCTACAAATATTGTAATTCTGAAAATTTTAACTACGGTAGTTTTCCTTACGATTCTTTCCATCTGTCATTTCCATCATCAAATTTGTTCACCTATGAAAAATCAGTATTTTCTGTTGGAAATTATCATCTGTAAAACCAATTTTTCTTGTTGTGATGTGTGATGTATTAGATGGAATAACAATTCATAAAATGATGATACTTATATTTCATTATATTACTAATGACTTTATGAGATATAGTCATATGCATTAAATGGAATGTTGATTTAAAAATTTGAAAAGTTTAAATTGTTTAAATCTAAATAGAAGTTAAGCCTTGAGAATGTTACTTCGATGAGGTAATTGTGGTGAGTTTTAAATTTTCAATTATCTATAGAGAATGAGATTTTCTTGTGAATACCTTCACAACAAAATTCTATAAGAATATGGATTTATTTAAGGAGAAATATAAAAAATGAGATACTGTATAGTGTAATAGTATTTTTCCTATAGCTATTCCTAGTAGCATGACTTACTTTCAATGGTTCTAATTGAATCAATTAGCAGGATTTCATATTAGATATGAAATATTAAGTCTTTGAAAGAGTTAAAGTTAATTATTTAAGGAAGTGATGCTTAGTTGGAGCATATATTATCCATTAAGCTTATAACTAAATTGAATAATAAAAGATTATGAGATATCCAAAAGGTTAGATATAATATTACAGACCTATTCAATAAATTGTTTGTTTCAATGTATATTTACAGGAGAACGGTTCTCAAGATAAGTAGTGGGAGTAAAATAAAATTTGAAAAGTTTAAATTGCATGACAATACATATCTAATTGGAATTAGTGCCTTTATTGATACATTTGATGTATAGTTGGAAGGATTGGTGACATTGAAAGATTCACTTTCATGATGAACTTAGAGAGTTTTTTTTAGAAATGATTGTGAATTTATCATGTTTATAAGCGGGTTAGTGGAAGTATAGTTGTCCTGTTCAGTGGAAGTATTTAGAGGCATATTGCTCATAGAGAACAATAATTATAATTTTCAATTGTTTTTTTAAAAGAATAATTTTCAATTGTTGAAAGTATAATTTTCCTAGAAAAAACTCTTCTTGGATATGAAAAAGTAGCAACTTAATTATGGGAATTTGATCTATAGAGATAGATTAGAAGTTGTTTATATACTCTAAGTTCAAGTATATAGATAATGTACTAAAGATGTTTAGTATTTGTAATATCTGGTAATTGTGAAGTATTAAAGATATCAATTATTCTATGTATAGGTTGATATTTGAGTTCAAGGTTATATGGATGTTAACTTTATAAGTAAATCCTAGCTAAGAATTATTTTACATAGAACAATATCATTCAAAATTGGAACAGTTCCAATATAGCAGTGGTTGTTAATTAAGTCATAACACATTTTTTATTTAGTGAGAATGATTGATTGGATCAATAATTTCTTTAGTGAACTTGATATAGTTCCTTACTCTATTTAAGACGGTAATGTACTATAGAAGATTAGAGTCATTGAGCATGTAAAAAGAGTTAAGGTCTCATCAAAGATCCAAAGATGTACTTAGAAAAATTTTCATAATTATGATAATAGTTAAGATGGAAGTTGTAAGATTTAAACAAGTGCTCATTATAGAGAATCTTAACTCTCTCATTAAGCTATTGTTCCAACAGTAGTATGAACATCATATAGTGATATGGTATATGATATTTAAATGATTGGCTTAGTGTAAGTAGGAGATTATTGGTTTATGCCCTACATCCAATTGGTTGGTTATAGTTTAGTGATAAAATAATTTAAAGGTATTCTTTATCTTGTACATATTTACATGTATATGATAAATTTCATAGGATAATCATACAATACAAATGAAATTATGATGAGGTTATAATTATGACGTTTATATTTCATTTATGTATTATTTCTAAATTGTTCCTGGTTATGGTTAAGACTAAACATTAATATAAAGTAAAAAGAATAGCACACATTATGTTTTTTCTTGTGAAGAAAGTAATTGATCTCATAGCCTAAAGTATGGAGATACTTAAACAGACATATGGGTGCTTGCTAGAGAACAATTCACTTAACAAGCCCCATATGAGAAATCCATTTGAAATATTACTTGTATGTCTATGGAAATTCTCATTTTGATAATTGTATAAGTGATCTTTGGACTTAAGATCTCTAGAGTCATCATGTATAAGGATTGCGATGTTTTGATATTATTTCAACTTTTACACTACAACATGACAAAATTGTTTATAGTGCTTATTTTATCATCTTTCCAATTCAAATTTTAGTAAGGTTAAGTTGTACGTTGATTAATAAATTATCCGTTTGCCTTCAGCCTCTATAGACAATGAATAATATGATATTTGCTAGAATCAAATAGACAGCTAAAGGAGATGTGCAACTCTCCGGCTAACCCCACCATAGAGGATGAGATGCTTAATCGTACAAGGAAAAAATATAAACGACATCAAAATGATGCTTATTAGGAGCCTGGGATGAATGAAACGGAACAAACAATGGCAGATGGAAGTGGTCAATTTGATCTAAAGGACCAGCAAGTTTCTTACAAGGAGAGTTTAATAGGTCAGTCTGATGGCGCTTGGGAGGATTGGACAACTAGCAAGGAAGCTAATGATATTATCATTGATGAAGCAATTTCTGATTTGGAGGATGGGCTTAAAGGTTGTTTCTACAAAGGCTAAAAAACAAAAGCTACAAAGGCCATAGTAGAATGCTCTCATTGTAAAGCTTTAGGGAAAGGTAATGTGTTACAAGGTTCTCACTTTGCGAGTTATTCACATGTGGCAGATTGATGGAAACTACAAGGTCATTGATCTGGTGTAGGATTATTTTCTTCTTAAGTTTGAGAACAAAAGTGATTGTAAACATGTTTTATACGGTGGTTGATAATTGTGATTTGCATTATGTTTTAGGGTTCAATTTGTTAGGTATTTAGTGTTAATTTGAGTATTGAGTGTGTGTTTAGGTTTAATTGTGTTAGTTTATGTGTTTAAGTGTTCTTATGGGTTGGTATGAGTCTTTAAGCTTAAATGTTATGTTTTTTAGGTAACTTGATGTGTTTGTTAGTGTTTCAGGGTCAACGAAGAAGTTTCAGAGAGTTTCAGGCCAAAACCAATAGACCACGATCGTGACAGAAAGATGTGAGCCACCAGGATCCAAGCCACGATCGTGACACTTTGGTCACAATCGTGATAGAGAGGTTTGAACTAGGCCATGATCGTGGTACTTGGGCCATGATCGTGCCAGAAAGGGATAAATACTGGCCACGATTGTGCAGGCAGGGCCATGATCGTGGCCTGCGTCAGGCAGACACGAAAACAGGTTAAAATGTCAAGTTTCGAGGAACTTTTCGAACCGTTTTGACCCGAGCGAACCCTGGGTCTTCCAAGGTATTTAAGGAACATAAAGAACAAAGAAAACAACTTTTTGTATCAACTAAATTCCCCTAGAGAGCTTATCGAGAGATTTGAGGAAGGAGACGAAGGAAGAGAGACACGGAGAAGAAGCTTGACATGAAGTACTTCCTAGAACAGGTGGTTTCCTGCCGTCACTGCCTCTATCATCATCCATTCCAAACTATTTCTGGTTTATTTCATTCTTACAATTGTATAGAATTTGAGATAGCCATAGATGATAGATTGTTCAATGTTGAGGATATGGTCTAAACTCACCTTCGAGATTTGTTTTTGATATTAATGAAATTTGATTTATTGCGATTTTATTGAGTTATTTGTGATTCAATTTCTGTTCTTAATAATTCAGTGACAAACTGAAGGGTAAACTGAGTGAATATTATCAAATTGGGCTAACAAGAGTTAGGTTGTTTAATAGATAAATAATTGAATCAAACCGTTAAATTTATGTAACGAGAGATCATGCATAGGTTTCGGTAGGTTTGTAGACAATTTCAGAACTAAATTAGGTTATGGGTAAATTAGGAATTGAGAGATTGCAATTCCATAATCTAATTAGGCATTATTAATTATGGTTAGAGATTCTAACTCGAGAGAGAGTAATCTACTATAAGATTGTTTAGACCTGGTAATTTATTAATTCCATAATCAATTAGATTTTTATTAAGGTCGGATTAAAACCCCCCTTATCTCAATTGGTAGGTCCTAGGTTGATTCTTGATTGAGTTATGCAATTTTTTATCCTGTTTATAATTTTTGAATTTAATTCTTGAGATTGATTGCTTGATTGATTAATTTTCTGTGTTAATTTGTTGTTTTGATTTATTGCAAATTTGAGTCAAGCGTTAGAGTATAGGATTAAATTACTCCTCCTCGTGGGATTGATACGTTAGGTACTACGCGAATGACCCGTGCACTTGCTGTATTATCAGGGTTATAAATATTAAAGCTTAGCATACATAAATCGTCGATCAATTTTTTGGCGCCATTATTGAGGAGGCGATAGTTTAGTTCTACAGTTTAGGGCGTTAGATTAGTTTTTAATTTTTGTTTTTGTTTCTTTCATTTTATTTCAGAATTTGTGCTCTTGCATAAACACAAGATTTATGAGAGGTTCGATTCGTGCAACGAAAATGTTAGATTTAGATATCAATCGACTAGAACGAACCCTTAAGAAAGGTCAACGAGAAGAGGAAGAAAGGATCGGAAAATCAACAATGGATGAGGAGTTTCAACAAAATATGGACCATGGAGCGAACCAAGGATGACCCAAATGTGCATATAGTTAATTTCCTTGAGATCTGTGATACTTTTCGATATCATCATAAGTCAGAAGATGTGGTCTGAATCAGACTATTTCCCTTTACCCTTAGAGATAGAGCGAAGGCTTGGTACCATTCATTGAGCCCAGTCAACATTACGATATGGGATCAGTTGATTTGTGCCTTTATGGACAAGTATTTCCCATTGACTAAGACTACGAAGATTATTAAGGAAATCACCAATTTCCAGCAAGGTGACGAGGAATCAATCTATGAAGCATGGGAAAGATATAAGGATTTGCAAAGGAAGTGCCCACACCATAACCTACCTAAGGAGTTCCTATTGCAAACTTTTTACAATGGAGTCAACCCACCAACAAGAGGCAGAATCGACATAGCTTTGGGAGGATCTTTAATACGGAAGATTGTTGATGAAGCAGAGGAGTTGATTGAGGAGATGGCGAGCAACAACTGTTTGTGGACGAACGAGCGGGGTAAGCAACCTGCTACCTTCAAAGAGCAAACGGGAATCGTCATGGTTGATCAAATGACTGAGATGCAAGCAAAGATCGACAACTTAGCGCGACAGCTCAATAGCATGAAGGCATCATCCTCAACTCTGGTGAAGGTTGTACATTTAAAGAGTGAGCTCTATGGGCAGTTAGACCATGATATCATGGACTACTACTTAATGAAGGAAGACAATCAAGAGCAAGTAAACTATGGGAGCATAATATGGACGAGGAGGGGGTAACAATCACTATTCCAACACTTACAACCCTGGGTGGAGGAATCACCCTAACGTCTCCTGGTCGAACAACATTGGCGGACAATTCTGGCCTCAAGGACAATCGGACTTTTAGCAAGATAAAGCAAGCTCGATGGAATCGAAGTTGGACAAGATTTTGGATAAGATCGGAGGCATGGAGGAGGCACATAGAAGGCTCAAGAACAAATTCGAGCAAGTAACAAAGAACCATGCCTTGTCCATACATAATCTGGAAGTCCAAATGGGTCAATTAGCAGAGCCAATGTCTACTTAGAATGCTGGAACTCTTCCACGCAACATCAAGTCTAACCCAAAGGAACGTATCATGGTTATCAGTTATACCCAGGATGAGGAACTGGAACAGATGCAAGAAGAAGGAGATAAAGGAGAAGGTTAAGACGACCTTCCAAGCGAGCCAGTGATCGAGTCAATTAAGTTAACTTGACGTGTATTTCCATTCCCTATTTTGGCTCAATAGGAGTTATATGCAAAGAGGGTAGTGAGGAACATACAGGAGATTGAATCAAATAAGATTGAGGAAGTGACAAACTAAGTATAAACGAAGCTCACAATGAAGGAATCCGTCAAGATGAAGGTTAAGGAGGGAATATCGAAAAA
Source organism: Erythroxylum longipes (assembly GCA_027563885.1). Taxonomy (NCBI): domain Eukaryota; kingdom Viridiplantae; phylum Streptophyta; class Magnoliopsida; order Malpighiales; family Erythroxylaceae; genus Erythroxylum; species Erythroxylum longipes. The sequence goes on from JAOQMS010000179.1 coordinate 14,785,092, forward strand.
CACACATAGAAGAAAGAGGACCCAGGGGACTTTTTCATCCCCTACAGTATCAATAGAATCATCATAGACAGGGCATTCATGGATCTAGGAGCGAGTATAAACATGATACCCTACACCTTTAGTCTGAAGTTGGGGTTAAGAGAGTTAGTACCTACCAAATTTTTGGTACAGATGACTAACAGAACGATGCATAAACCGATGGGGATTATAAAGGATGTGCAAGTAAAAGTTGATAAATATACCTTTCCCACAGATTTCTAGATATCGGACATTGGAGAAGATGTGGAGACTCTGATAGTTCTTGGATGACCATTTCTGGCCACTGCACGTTCAATCATTGACATGGATGGGGGCTAATTAACTCTAAGGATAGGAAAAGAGCAATTAACTTTCCAAGTGTCTCGGAAAGATTACGGATCTCTTTTACCTCCAAAGAATATCAAAGAAACTGATCCTCGAGGTGAATGGGAGGATATCGAGGATCCTGAGAATGCATTCAGGAAGAAGCGCTCACGTAGAAGAAGGCAAGGAAAAGGGAATTGCAAGAAAGGTGGGAACTGTAGCATGGTAGCTAAAGTTCAAACTTTGAGATTAATGAAAACGTTATCGTTACATCATTCACTCTGACCATCGTGAGCTTAAAGGAGCGTTAAGCTACCAATGTTAAAAGAAGCGCTGCATGGGAGGCAACCCATGGAAAATTAGTTTCTTTAATTGTTTTTGTTAAAACATTTGAATTTCGTATTTAGGATTATTTTTGTTTTGAATAAAATCAAGAAGGAATAGGATTTCAAAATAAAGTGGATGAATCATCAAGTAAGAAAAGAGAGGTGAAAAGGGGCCACAAAAGTTGTAAGAAGTGAAATTGAAAAGATTTGGGAACGAACGAAGAAAGAAAAAAATCAAAAAGTGTGGATAAGACAAGATCCTGGCCTGCGACTGTACGATCTTAGGCAATAAAGAGGGAGGACGCATTCCTTTAAGAATTTTTCACCATTTTACCCTTTTAACCACCTATATATTCAGTTCTAACTTCACTTTTACCTTCACTTTCATTTTCACTTTATCTCTCTAGACTTTAAGCATATGAAAGCTCTCACATCTCTCTAAAAATTTCAAAATTCAAATTTTCTTCTAAATTATACTCAATTCCCAAAAATTATGATGTGCATTAAGCAATCAGCCCGTTGGGAGCAATCAGGATGAATTCAAGTTGCAGGATGTGGGAGAAGAAATCGAGTAATAGACTTTAGCGTGGCCTTCCCGATCTACATAAAGAAGGAAGGTATTTGTTTTTGAACTCTTAATGCTAGATAGATTGTAGTTCCCAAGTACTTTGATTTTGAAACACTCGATAAGCTAGAGTTGCGTCAGAGAGTAAAAAATTTAGCTGAAAGAATCAAGTGAGCTCAATTTATACGGTTCCAATTTCCTGTCTATCAGGAGCTCACATTGGAAATTTTCAATTCATTGACTTATGACCCTAGGAAACCCAAGGAATTGTGGTTTAGGTTGAGAGGAAGAGCTTATGAATTGAACGTAGAAATCATGTGTGATATGTGTGGATTCCCCGAATCCTCCATCATTGATCAGCATGATGATTTTCATCCCTCTCAATATTGGAATGAACTAACTGAATTGAACAATTTCATGATAAGAATGCTTATAACAACATAATAAGGTCCCACAAACACTTATTGCTCCACAAATTCATGTGTCAGTTGGCTTTGGACAAATAGAAACTAACAAGTGTTCCACAAAGGAACTATTTATGTTGTGCTGCATGGACCACAACATTCTAGTATGCACATTGTTGAGTGTAATTTTGTAACACAATCTACTCATTTTATGCTCAAAAACTACAAGTGAACGGGTCATGACTTATAGTTAAATAGAGCGAATATCGATCCCACAGGGATTGATGCCCAAACACCGCTTAATTTAGACAAGACTTTGTTTAAGAAATGAAATTGTTTAATGCAAATAATCTAAAAACTTAAATTAAAATTAAAAGACTAACACAAAGCAATAGACAATACCAAAATGCAGAAAATTGGAATTCAAGAATCTAAAGATTAGAGATTACTTTTTTTTTCCTATTTTGTCTCCCTCCTAGTTTATTAATCGAATTGTGTCTCACCTAAGATTTTTGAATGTATTAATTACCCTCTCTCAAGTTGTAACTAATTGTCCCTAATCGAATTAAAAGGAATCAATTAGATGATTTATTAACCTACCCAATGACTCTTTCGATTCAACTAGTTATTAAACTATCCTATGGGTGATCAACTGACTTTGCCGAGATCTCTGTTCTAACAAATCAATTGATGTGATGATTGTAAGTCTATAGGTTGCTAAATCTCGTTGTACAATCCTACACAATTAATCTCTCTCACTCTCTCGATTTATTGCAAGATAACAAATAAAATCACCAATCATTAAAGATAACTTCATTCAATTCAATAAAATAGGAGTTCTAACAAAATAGTTCAAAAGTAATCCCTAAAACTAAATTAGCCTATCATGGTCTCCATAACATCATCAACATTCAAATAAACCATTTTGCAAAGAATAGAATAAGTAAAATTGAAAAAAAAAAGAATAAAGGGACTCCTTCTCTTCTTTGCCAAAATCTGGAAATTTTGGTGTTGATGTGCTATTTTCACCAATCTTGAGGATGATCCTTGACTTCAATTCTTCCTCAAGGCTCTAAACATGTGTTCTTCACTCAAGGATGGTGTTTCTATAGAAGGGTTTTCGTCTCCCCTTATCATGGAGGCTTCATTCTCTTTTAATAGTCCAAAAACTCTAAGTTTAATGAAGCCTCGCGTATTGTTCCGGATTGTAATTCCCACGATCATAGGAATTGGCATAATTCCTAGATCGTGGGAATTGGCAACAGATGGAATCCTTTTTTCTTCTCTCTTTGATCTCTAGTTCAATCTCCAAGTTGCTCCATCTTCCTTATTTCATAAAAAGTAGTCAATTCTTACCCTAAATTAACATAAAAAATAAAAGAACAACAATGGAAATCAAACTAAATGAAAACATACAAAATGAATCCTAAGCTACAACAATAATCAACAATTATGCAAGAAAACACATGCCAATTACCTAAAAAAACATATACCCCACACATAAATCTTTGCTTGTCCTCAAGCAAAATAAATACAACCACTCAATTCTATCACTTCATTTTCACAAAGATTAAAGCATACAATCCCTTAAATTTAAGCCAACTCAAATATTAAGTTAATACATATATCATGACTACTTTTTCATTGTACATAAGAAAACTCAACAATTAACACCATCACTCAAAGATAAGTAAAGATGCAAAATGAATTTTCCTCACAGTTTTCTCTCATTTCTCTCAAGTGTTTGATGGTTAGTGTTTCGCTCAAACTTCCTATATGAAACAACACTACCATAGGCTTGCTAATACACCAACTCTCCTCTACAATGATGCATACATAAATTGATCAAAAGGAATTGTTTAAGGTTGTAATGTGGTAAGGGTTAATGTGGGTAAAGAGGGAAAAAGGGTTAGTCACAAGCATTCAAAAAGTAAAAAGCGGATAAAACGGGGATAACAAAACATAACTCTGAGATATACAAATATAACTATAGTCTGCACTTATTGATGCTACTCACTTGTTCTTCCTTTTCTTTTCTTTTTCTTTTCATTTTTAATTTATTTTTCTTTCTTTTTTCTAAACACATGGAAGAACTATGAATCAAAATTACATTGAATACATTGTAATCCAGAGGCAGAAATATACTAAACTCATCTCAGTAAACTTTCACAGCGATCCCAACTAATGTATTAATACTCTACTTAAGAAACAAAAGGGTAAAGCTCAATGGGGGTAGCAAGGGATAATACAAATGGTAGGTCATTTAAGCCAAGGGTTAACACAAAAAGGGCCTTAATCATCTCTATTAAGCATGCATCCGGTAGACTCAAACCGATTGAAAGCAAGTTCTGAAGGTAATAACCTAAGGAAGTATCACTCAACAAAGAAATAGAATGACTATAGATGGAGTCATATGTTTCGATCCTCACATTGGCTTAAATGAAAACTCATTATGCATCTTTACACTACCTTATTGCTCAAATGTCAATTTGTGACTAAGGTTATATGATCAACTGTTTTTCATCACTCTATATGGTTCACTTTCTACTCAAGTAGCCTAATCCGAGTTCAAGCATGCATTCAATCTAATTCCAACTAGCACGAAAGAATCTAATGGCAATATTCATTAAAATGATTCAAATGCGGTTCCATTGCTGACACAAATGCATCATATTTAACACAATGCAAACAATGCAATTGATAAAGTCAATGTCAGCTCCCCACGTTTAAAGTTCACATTGTCCTCAATGTGACAAGTCAACCACCAAATAAGGGAAAATGACCTCAAACCAAACAAAAGAAATTGCAATAACCAAATGATATGAAACCAAACCAAACAAAATAAAATGACATGAAACCAAACAAAACATGAAATTAGACCAAACAAAAGAAACAACAAAATTTAAAAGTGAGAGGGTAAGAAAAGCTTATTCAGATGATGGTGGTGATAGTATTGGTGAAGGAGCTTCAAATTTGTTCCTTTGACAGAAGTTGAGGAACCTCTTCTTCAGGCTACACTACTGCATTTGGGTGCCGATCTTATTTAGTTGGGAACTCATTTTCTGTTAGTTGGAGGCCATCTGGTTGAGGATGTGTTGAAATTGGTCGACCTTTGCTAGTGCACTCGATTCCTCCTCCACTGCTTCTTCCTCTGGTTCTAGGACTGCTCAGATATGGAGGGTCGGGAAACGGCTTTATTGGTGCCCCTCCTGTTCCTCACTATAGTGCACGTCTGAGGATTTTGGAATGGAACTCCAAAATGTTAGAACTTCTCAAATATGATATGTCAAACATATCGTGTAGAGTTGTACGTGCCTCCCCCACATCAATTTTATAAAATTGGGCTAAAGTAATAACAACATGAGACATTCCAAATTATGAACTCTTTTTATTTACCACACTTACTATTGATCAAAAAATTCTAAAGGGTGTGTTAATTTTAACTTTCCGATCCATGCACCAGCAAAAAAAAGTTCTTTAGCTGAGCATTTGTTACTTTCAGTTTTATTGAACAAAGTTAAGCACATAAATTTGTGTAAAAGAAAATGCTTGACACTACAGATTAAAGAATTTGGTAAATTCCTAGAGTTAAAGTTTTCTTCCTTAGTCAGAGTTTTCATCCAAATAAAAATTATCGTGATCATATAAAACTTTAGTGTTTAGCAAATCAAAAAGACGACGGATGACAGTATAATCCAATTTGTAAACAGTACCAAATAGTATAAAGTAGAAAAAGTCCATTTTAGTATTATATCGGACTGTCGTGAAAAACTCTATGGTCATCATAGGGTGAATAGGTACGTCACATCGAACAAACCTATTCAAACCTATGTTCGCAAGTAGTTGCTCAAGTTTTCGTCTGACTCCTATGGTTTCTAGGAATTCAAAATCAAAATACCTAGGAGTGACTAGTTCTCTATCCTTAAGGTCACGGAAACACGTACCTTCTTCTTCCGAATAAATTGGGAAGGGAGAGCAATAAATCGCCGCTAAATCGTGCTTACCTTTACCAGAAACTTACAAACGGAGTTCATCGACTGATTTCCTAATCGTCATCTTCCTTGGTGCCATTGTAAGAGGAAAATCTGTAGAAAATGAGAAAAAGATGAGTGAAATTTATATTTAAGAGAGAGAGAGAGAAAAATCTTACCTAAATCCTTATGTTTTTGAATGATTAATGCATGAAAAGATGAAAGGATTGTAAGATTAATGAAAGAGTTGAAGAGAATACCAAGAGTCTAGAGGAAAATTAAAGAGTTTTAGAGAGTGGGAGGAGAGAATTTCATGGGCTAGAGAGAGAGGGAGTGAAGTTTTGAAGATTGGGTGAAAGAAGAAAAGGGGAGCGAAACTAGATGGAATTCTCACGGTCGTGAGATTTCTCTCTAGAAAGTTTTTGGAGGGATTTCCCATGATCGTGGGAATCACCTCTATTCCCACAATTGTTGGTTTTCTCTCCAGAAAGTTTCTGGAGAGATTTCCCATGATCATGGGAATCACTCCAATTCCCACAATCGTGGGATCGGGTGATTCTTCCACTTCTAAACCTTCTCCTAAGCTTTGTATGTATTTTCCATGATCCCACAACCTACAAAAAATCAAATTAATATTATCAATAAGAATTTTGAAAAGAAGACAAGTTGAAATTCAAATAAAAACCAAATTATCTTTAATCAAACTTATATCAAACATGATCATAACTAAAGAACTACACTAATAAATAAACAAAAATAATTAAAAGGATGAAGAATTCCATAGGTTTCCTCGCATACAACGCTTCTTTTGACGTTTGTAGCTTGACACTCTTCCTTGGAAACTCAGCCACGATCAATTATAAATGGCTTGCTTCCACCTTTTTCATTGAGCATTGGTTTTGTAGCCTGTAAATATGCTACAAATTGTAAAATAATCAAAAGGACAATATGGATAACATTATGAAAACCGATTAACCTCAATAATGTCTTTTTTCAAGTGAACTATCAACATAACAGGGAATAACAAAAACCCCTGAATCTTCCATTGAATCCAACAGTTTGTCCTGTACAAAGATGAGTAGCTCTCTTTCTTCCTTAATCACCTTTGTCTCCTCTACTTCTTCCCCTTCTTGAATATAGACTTTCATAACTTCTTCAAACTCGATGTCTGTTGTCATTTATTCTTCGTCCTTTTGTTTTTTAGAAGATTCGAACACATCAATTATGTCACGACCTAGAACCATATCGGGCACATGACAACCGCCGCATACCCGAGCTAAGGATACTTCACGGTACCACTTAAATCGACTATGTAAGGCTAACTGTACATTCTTTTAAACAAAAATAATTAAATAAAAAAATAAAAATTGGGCAACATAATGAATGTATTTTGAAAATCCCAAAACTTAATTGCAACACCTGTAGATCACTTTGAAACACACTTCTATATTCATATTAAAACTCAACTACGACTTTTGGACTTTTAAGTCCACTCAAGAGCAATCTTAGTAACAGTATAAAAGTTTCATACATAAGGTCATTTACAAACCGCAAGACATTCAAGCCTTATTTTACACATTCAAATATGTCTACATACTCATGAGTCACTAAACAATAAAAGAACAAAACAAAGACTACCCACGTGCAGTAATGCATCAATCTAAGCAAAAATTCAAGTTTACTTTAAGCATACATGAAATTTTCTTTCTAATGCACACGATTAAAATCTTTAATTCGTAAGCCAAGTTCACTTAGGCATTTTATCAAAAAACTAATGTGCATTACTTTCAAATTATATCTTCAAAACTTTATCATAGTAACTCATGCTCCAATCTTGTGATATAACAAGCACTTCCAAATAACCACACATTTCACCACTCCATTAACTCCAATTCCCCTCATTTAAGCCATATTCATCATAATTATACCACTCATCACATTAATCCATTTCTCCACCATAATTTCGGCCAAGCCTTATTCCATCTACATCTTCTTCATTTTTTTTTCATAAAGTCAGATTATACATACACAATTAACACCATAGAATTCATTTAAACCATCAATTTCGAAAGTTATTCAAAATTTCACAAAATTTCACCAAAAAAAGGGCATTTCGGTTTTGGCTTAAGGAAAATTCTTCATGACTCATTTCGTTCATCTAAACCATGTTTCATGCATAATCAAGCATGGAGAACAACATATTTTAACGCCAAACTCAAAATCATAACGTAGAGAGAGATGAGACAAAATTTACCAAAACTTTCCCTTGGTGATATCTTCAAATCCTTTGAGAATCTATAAAATATAATGGTAGATTTGAGTTACTTGACCCTAAATTACCTTAGACCACCTTGGTTTGGGTTAAAGAATTAAAAAAATGGTGAAAGGTAGGTGATGGCCGAAACTTCTCTTCTCCTCCTCTCTTCTCCTTTCTTTTAATTAAAACAAGGTGTTTCTAATGTTTAGTGAAGAGGTGCACGACCATACATGAAGAAAGATCTAAATTATTGACTCATCTTCGGCCATACATGTTAAAATTACCTTTTTGCCCTTAGCTTATGTGAAATTACCATTATACCCTCCAATTTTTCCTAAATTTGCAATTAAGCCCAAAATTTGAGAATGACCAAATTTTTTATTTTCATTTTGGTCTCCATACTTTTGAAAATTATAATTAAGCCCTTCAATGTTATAAAATTACCGTTTGGTCTTTCAAGAATTGAAAAATTACATTTAAAACCCTTAACTTTTAACCATTTGCACATAAACCCTTATGTACATCAACTTTTCAAATTAAGCTTTCTAAGTGTCCAATAAGGCGATAAATCATGTCTAATCACCTCTAAGGTATTAAGCACATTTACCTCGGCCACCATGGCCATATCCATCCAATTGACTCGGCTTTACACATTTAGAAGCTTATATGTTAGAAATCTCTAAAATTTCACATACCGATGAACTCTAAGTTCATATAAGAGCATGTAACATTATATATCACTGGCATATGTAGCAAAAGGGTTCAAATAAATTTTTTTCGAACTCATATACAACTATGTATATGTCAATATAAATTAGTATCTCCAAGTACAGACCAATAGTTGTATATGTAAATATAAATTAGTATCTCCAAGTACAGACCAATATAAAAAGGACTCAAAGAATCCGTTGTTACAAATCCTCCCCCCTCATAAAGGGTTTCGTCCTCGAAACTCCTATGTAGAGGATACAAATGAATGGAGGTACTGACGTCTCATAGCATTCTCAGGTTCCCATGTCATCTCCTCAACCCTGCTGCTTTTCCAAAGAACTTTGACTGTGGGAACTTTCTTACTGCGCAACCTCTTTATCTGCCAATCCAGAATTTGGATTGGTTTCACCTCAAAACTTAGGTCTTCTCTTAGCTCCACTGGAGGTGTCTCTAAAAAATGAGATGGGTTTGTAGATACTTCTTAAGTATTGAGACATGGAACACGTTATGAATCCTATCCAAGTTCAGTGGCAATTCTAACTGATATGCCACAGTCCCAATACGCTCCAGGATACAGAAAGGTCCAATATATCGAGGGTTCAGCTTCCCTCGACTCTGAAATCAGGTAATACCTTTCCTTGGTGATATCCGAAGAAAAACCATATCCCCAACTGCAAACTCCAATGATCGTTGCCTCTTATCCGCATAACTCTTTTGACGATCTTGAGTGACTTTCATTTTCTCCAGAATGACTTTTATTTTTCGAGTGGTAATTTCTATCAATTCTGCTCCTTCGACTTTAGCTATACTAACCTCATCCTAACATAAAGGTGTTTTGCACTTTCTCCCATAAAGCATATGGTGGCATACCGATACTTTTCTGATAACTATTGTTATAAGCAAATTCTATCAAAGGCAAGTGCTATTCCCAACTCCCTTGGAACTCCATCACACATGCTCTTAGCATGTCCTCTAGTGTTTGAATAGTCCTCTTCGACTGACCATCAGTCTGGGGGTGAAAAGCAGTACTAAACTTTAGTTTAGTCCCCAAAGATTCCTAAAATTTTGGCCAAAATTGGGAGGTGAATCTTAAATCCTTATATGATATTATAGAAACTGGTACCCCGTGCAGCTTCACAATCTCGTCGATATACAACTTTGCCAACATCTCTAACGTGTAGGTTGTGTGGATATGCAGAAAATGAGCAGAATTTATCAATCTATCCACTATAACCCAAATAGCATCGTGGCCTTTCATACGAGGTAGTCTAACTAAAAAATCCATTGTCACATGCTCCCATTTCCATTCTGGAATAGGCAAAGACTGTAACTTACCCACTGGTTTGTGATGCTCTGCCTTTATTTGTTGATAGGTGTTGGACCTCGTCTCTGGAGTCTAATTCGTGCTTGCTCTGATGCCAAAAGTGTTAGACCTCGTTTCCGAAGTCCAACTTACATGCAAAGCTCTTTTTGAATCATCAAATACTTAAGACTCTTATGATCTGTAAAGACCTTGGTGGTGACTCCATATAATAGCTTTCTCTAAGAGTTCGATACATCTTCGTGCTACCAAGATGCATAGCATAAGCTGAACTGTGTGCTTCTTCCAAGATAGCTCGCCTGAGACCCTGGTCATCTGCCACACAGACTTTATCTTTGAAGACTAATAACTCGTCGTCTCTCAATCGAAACCCCTCATTCTCTTCGGATGGCAATTTCTCTTGAATAACCTTTAACTCAGGATCATCGGCCTATACTCTTCTGGTCTCATCAAATAGTGTTGGTCGAACTTCAAATCGTGCTAGTAATGTTTCTTCATCCTTAGCCGTTGATAGTCCAACCCCAAGGCTTCGAATACTCATCAAATGAGTCATATAAGGATTTTGCTTAATAGTTACTACCGAATAAGACTTACGATTCAGTGCATCGGCTACCACATTTGCTTTTCCTGGGTGATAGTCAATCACTAAATCATAATCTTTAATTAATTCCAACCATCTCCTTTGTCTGAGGTTTAGTTCCTTCTGGGTCATTAGGTACTTCAGACTCTTGTGGTTGGTGTATATACGACAAGTCTCCCCGTAGAGATAGTGTCTCTAAATCTTGAGTGCAAACACCACCGCTGCGAGCTTCAAATCATGAGTAGGATAATTTAGCTCGTGCTTCTTCAACTGTCTAGAAGCATATGCTATCACTCGTCCAGCTCGCATAAGCACACATCCAAGTCCCTGGCCACTGGCATCACTATACACCTCATACCTAACCCGCTAAGTAGGTAGAGCAAGCACTGGTGCAGAAGTCAGTCACTTCTTTAGTTCTTGAAAACTCGCCTCGCATTTATCATCCCATTGAAATTTTACCCCCTTCTAAGTAAGCCTCGACCAAGGGGCTGCAAGTATTGAGAAAACCTCAAAAAATCTCCGATAGTAACCAGCTAACCCTAGAAAGCTGTGGACTTCTATCACATTCTTTGGCTGTTCCCACTCAAGTATAGCTTCTACTATTTTTGAGTCCACAAAAATACCTTCTCCAGATACCACATGCCCAAGGAATCCTATCTCCTTTAGCCAAAATTCACACTTTGAAAACTTCGCATACAATTGTTTTTTGCGAAGTATTTGTAACACAATTTGGAGATGTCTAGCATGTTCCTCTCTATCCTTAGAATAAATTAAAAGATCATCAATAAAGACTATGAAAAATTGATCTAAATAAGGATGGAACACCCTGTTCATGAGGTCCATAAATACTGTAGGTGCATTTGTCAATTTGAACGGCATCACAAAAAATTCACAGTGTCCATACCTCGTTCAGAAAGCAGTCTTGTGCACATCACTTTTAGAAATCTTCAATTGATGATACCCAGACCTCATATCTATTTTTGAGATTACAGTAGCTCATCTCAACTTATCAAACAAGTCCATCGATCCTAGGGAGTGGATATTTATTTTTGATGGTAACCTTATTTAATTGTCGATAATCAACACATAAACGGAGAGTCCCATCCTTCTTCTTGACAAACAATACTGGTGCTCCCCACGATGAACGACTTGGTCTAATGAAGCCTTTATCATATAACTCTTGCAACTGAACCTTCAGCTCTTTCAATTCTGCTGGTGCCATGCGATACGACAGTGTAGATATCGGTGTTGTCCTTGGGACTAAGTCAATAGTAAATTAAACTCTAGATCAAGTGGCAATCCAGGTAACTCTTCTGGAAAGACATCGGGGAACTTACACACAATAGGAACATTTCTAACTTTGACCCTCTGTGCCGAAGTGTCAACCACATGTACGAGATATGCTTGGCATCCTCGACGAATCAACTTCTTAGGCTTGACCACTGATATGAAACAACTCATGAACATCCGTCAGTCACCAATAAATTTATTCAGGACTCCACTCTGAGTGTCAAGATCCACCTCTTTATTATGACAATGAACCCTGGCGCGATGCCTCTCTAACCAGTCCATCCCCAATATCACCTCGAAATCTTAGAGATCAAGGGGAATAAGATCTGCCTCTAGTACAACATTGCTAACCTTTATCTTATAGGCTGTATATACTTCATCACAAGCCACTTGCTCTTCAAAAGGAGTGATATAATGAGAGGGGGACCTAATGGCTTTAGGGGACAAGTAATACCCTTGGCGAAGGTTACACTAACAAAGGACCTTTGCGTGCTAGTGTCGATTAAAACTTTAGCGTCTTTACCGAGAACACACATAACACCAAAGAACATTACACGTTAGTAATTCATACTATTTCAGAGTTTACTGATACTACATCGAATATGCATACAACATGGTAATACAACAACATAACATAAAAAAATTAATCCAAAAAATACCTGTAATCGTGTCCAGATTGGCTCGAACGTCTTCCTCTATCATTGCATAAGCTCGGGCTTGAGTTCGCAAAGCAGAACGCTGCTGACCTACTGGAGAAGTATTATTGCCCACACCAGTCCTTTGTGTGGATCCAGAAGACTAAGCACCTGTCCTGGTAGTCTCCCCTCGGTGTCTCACTGGTTTCACAGAGCTATTTCCCTCTCGAGTTGAAGTCCAAGTCAATTGTGGACAATCTATCCTCAAGTTCCTTGTCTTTCCACACTGAAAACACCTTCTCGGATCCGTACACTTAACTGAATGTACCTTTATGTAGTTTTTGCATTGTTCAGATGGAGATGGTTGAGCTCGAGAAGCAGAGTTGATAGTAGGGGCAGTGCTCTGACCTCCTGGTTATAGTGACCGAAAATTGACAGCTGATGATACAACGCTTCTAGTACTACCCGGAGTTGAACTACTGTGGCTCCTCTTGGGTTGCTGACTGGAGAGACTTCCTCCCTTCCTTTTTTAATTCTTTATCTCCCACTGTCTTCTGCGCTCTTTCACCAACCTCTCGGCTCTCTTGGCCGACTGTACCATCTAATTGAACATGGTAGTGGGGGTAACCATCATTCTCTCCTGGATTGCCAAATGCAATCCAGTTTTAAACCGAAAACATAGATTTTCTTCATCTACTACATATTTCAGGACATAGGTGGCAAGTTCTCTCAACTCTGTATCAAACTCGTGCACTGACCTATTCCCCTATGTAAGTTCAAAGAAGGCAACTTTTTTCTGATCTCTATCAAATATAGTATAATATTGTCCGTTGAATTCATTAATAAAATCCACCCAGGAAATCTGATTACGGTAGCGTCCCTAGACATTTTCCCACTAAACTCTAGCATCACCCTCCAGTAATCAGAAAACTACCTTCAGCTTTATCTTGTCAGATAGTCTCATATCGTGGAATGTCTATGCGGTCTGTCTCATCTAAGTTTTGGGCTCAGTAATATCACCTCGTCCATCAAAAGTACCATACCCGAGGTTCCTTGCCTCCTTAATATACCTCGAGATTTCAAGTATTGGACATTGCTCTGAGGCAGGACTAGGTACCACTACTGGCTGTTGAGATGGCGATACCTGTGGTGGCATCTGTGGTGCTCCAAGTCCTAGGCTACAGTTGCATAGTGTATTGTGCCCACCATGTCATCACTTGCTGCAAAGCCTCCGTTGGCACCAGTGGTAAACCCAGCTGAGCTACTGCCAGCAGTGCTTCAGTGTGAGGCTGCCTATGAGCTGAAGAGCTAGTGACCACTGGTTCTGAGACAGCTTGAACATTGTATTCCTCTGGCTCAGGTCGCAAAGGTCCAGCCTTGCGACGACTTCCCCTTCCTCGTCCAACCATGTTATCACTATAAAATAAAAAAAGTTATTTCATAATATAGAGCAAACTAAGCCTAGCTTATCCGATGTCTCAAACACCCTAAGGAACGTTGGCAAGTACTCTCGCCGAGGTCGAAATCATCCGACCATTAAGGACGTCAACTTAATGATCCGAGACTCAACTTCTCAACCAAAGACTTGCGACACCCAGACTCGACTCCTAAGGCTTATGATTCTTTTGAAAACGATAATAACACTTTTGAAAACAACAAAAACTATCTCTGATACCAATTCAATTGTCACGACCCGGAACCATATCGGGCATATGATAACCGCTGCATACCCGAGCTATAGATATCTCACGGTATTGCTTAACTCGACTATGCAAGGCTAACTGTACATTCTTTTAAACAAAAATAAATAAATAAATAAATAAATAAATAAATAATGGGCAACATAACAACTGTATTTTGAAAATCCCAAAACATAATTGTAACACCTGTAAATCACTTTGAAACACACTTCTATATTCACATTAAAACTCAACCACAACTTCTGGACTTTTAAGTCCACTCAAGAGCAATCTCAGCAACAGTATAGAAGTTTCATACATAAGGTCATTTACAAACCGCAAGACATTCAAGCCTTAATTTACACATTCAAATATGTCTACATACTCATGAGCCACTAAACAACAAAAGAACAAAACAAAGACTACCCACGTGTGGTAATGCGCTGAAAATGTCAAAAAACCCCACGTCCAGTGGATATAGGTTCCAGTTCCAGTATAAAAGAGTCGAAAAACAATTACGTGTATAGATTAAATCTCATCAGGAAACCAAATCTCAGAATAGGCCAAATAGTTATGTGTGTCTCCACTAATTGGCCAAACTAGTGTGCACACCCACCTATTCCCTGTGTTGGATAGACTTTCATCTATGGTAAGTCTAGACTACAGTCGACAAGAGCATCATGACCTTAGGTAATGACCTTGTTGGTGACCAGAACTCTAGGTATGCAATCACCCGCAAGTCTTGTATAATGGTATCGATACAAGGACTTGACTTTTATGTACGAGCGTCAAGGGTACAAAGGTCGCTTAATCTGTTGTGCTTAGCACACAATTGACTAATTATTATCTCACCAATCACAAAAATCATATACAAACATTAAAAACTAAAATCAAGTAAGGCATTATGCCTTTATTTATTGATCCAACTTAAAAAATGGAACATTAGGCCACTACTCATCAATCTAAGCAAAAATTCAAGTTTACTCTAAGTGTACATGCAATCTTTTTTCCAATGCACACCATTAAAATCTTTAATTTCTAAGCCAAGTTCACTTAGGCATTTTATCAAACACCTAATGTGCATTCCTTTCAAATTATATTTTCAAAACTTTATCATAGTAACTAATGCTTCAATCTTGTGATATAACAAGCAGTTCCAAATAACCATACATTTCACCACTCCATTAACTCCAATTCCCCTCATTTAAGCCATATTCATCATAATTATACCACTCATCACATTAATCCATTTCTTCCACCATAATTTCAGCCAAGCCTTATTCCATATACATCTTCTTCATTTTTTTCATCAAGTCACATTATAAATACACAATTAACACCATATAATTCATTTAAACCATCAATTTCGAAAATTATTGAAAATTTCACAAACTTTCACCAAAGAAAAGGGCATTTCAGTTTTGGCTTAAGGAAACTTCTCCATGAATCATTTCATTCATCTAAACTATGTTTCATGCATAATCAAGCATGGAAAACAACATATTTTAACACCAAACTCAAAATCATAACGTAGAGAGAGATGAGACAAAATTTACCTAAACTTTCCTTTGGTGATATCTTTAAATCCTTTGAGAATTTCTCAAATATAATGGTAGATTTGAGTTCCTTGACCCCAAATTACCTTAAAACTCCTTGGTTTGGGTTAAAGAATTAAAAAAATGGTGAAAGGTAGGTGATGGCCGAAACTTCTCTTCTCCTCCTCTCTCCTCCTCTCTTCTCCTTTCTTTTAATTAAAACAAGGTGTTTCTAATGTTCAGTGAAGAGGTGCAAGGCCATATACAAAGAAAGATCTAAATTATTGGCTCATCTTTGACCATACATGTTAAAATTACCTTTTTACCCTTAGCTTATGTGAAATTACCATTATACCCTCCAATTTTTCCTAAATTTGCAATTAAGCCAAAAATTTGAGAATGACGAAAATTTTTATTTTCATTTTGGTCTCCAGACTTTTGAACATTATAATTAAGCCCTTTAATGTTATAAAATTACTGTTTGTTCTTTCAAGAATTGAAAAATTACATTAAAAACCCTTAACTTTTAACCATTTGCACATAAGCCCTTATGTACATCAACTTTTCAAATTAAGCTTTCTGAGTGTTCAATAAGGCGATAAATCATGTCTAATCACCTTTAATGTATTAAACACATTTACCTCAGCCACCATGGCCATATCCATCCAATTGACTTGGTTTTACACATTTAGAAGCTTATATATCAGAAATCTCCAAAATTTCACGTACCAATGAACTCTAAGTTCATGCAAGGGCATATAACATTATATATCACTGGCATATATATCGAAAGGGTTCAAATACATTTTTTTTGAACTCATATAGAACCATGTATATGTCAATATAAATTAGTATCCCCAAGTACAGACCAATATAAAGAGGGCTCAAAGAATCTAGTGTTACAAATTATCCTAAATGAGTTACTGTTCTTCGAATTCTTAAATGCATCATTCATGTTGAATGTCACTTAATCATCATCAATACAAAAGATAAAGTTCTTTTCATGAACATATACCCAATATTTTTTGATGTTCATATATGGTATATCAAGAACTAGTGAATAACCTTTGATCAGGGTGTTATGCTATGAAAAAGTTTTAATACTTTTAACCTCGATAATACCGCAAGCGCATGAGTCGTTTGAGTAATACCTAAGGTATCGATCCCACGAGGAAGGTTAATCTAATCCTAAAATCTAAGGCTAAACTAAATCGCAATAATTCAAAATAAACAACTAATGCAGAAAATTAATCAATCAATCAGTTATGAGAATTAAAATTCAGAAATATAAATAAGATAACAGTTTGCACAACCCAATCAAAAATAAACTTAGGAACTATCAATTAAGAGAAAGGAGGTTTTATTCGACCTTAATGAAACTCTAATTACTTATGCAAATATTCAAATTACTAGGTCTAGATGGTCCTAGGGTGGATTACTCTCCCTCAAGTTATAATCTTTAACCCTTGTTAGATCGAAAAATAAAACATGCATCGATTTAGAAGAAATGGTAGATTTCAAAACTTTTTAGAAATCAAAATTCCAGCGGAAGCAATATATTCAAATTAACATGCATAGCCACACATGATATGGTATAAGGAAAAACATTTGCATAATCACAAGATGGAAAATATTACCGACTCCTTCGCTACAGTGCTATTCTATCCTTGGCAATGTATCCTCTCCTAGGTGATCTATCCTCTTCACCTTATTGTATCCTCTTTTTGATATTGTATACTCAACCAATCCAATCTACCACTTGTTCTTCTTGGACAACTTGGTTAACAAGATCCTTTAGTGGGACAGGAGAAGAAAACTTTGGAGGAGATTTTTCTTAAAAGAAAGTAGCCAAAAAATGAGACACTTTTATGCAATTTTCGGCTCACCATGCAAGACAGGAGGGAGAGAGTCAAAACAATGCGAGAACCCTTTCTTACGCCCTTTGAATTTTGGTTAATCATAAAGGAAAGAAGAAATTTGCATCAAATGCATCCCTTCTTTTTTAGTCAATCATAAAGAAGCCAATAAATGAGACTCTTCTCATTTGTCTTTAAGATGGCTATATGAAAAGACTACTAACCTAAATGTGACATACCAATTTCAGTTTTTGATGATGAAAGAAGGAAGATGGTCCATCAAATGTACCTCTTTCTTCTTTAATCCAATGAATGCTAATAGGTTACATGCTATCATTAACAGACCACCATTAAACCATTTAATGATAAGGTTATTACTCCATTTAATGATGATAAAGCAGGTTAAAAACCATCTTAAATGTAGCAAACTAATGTTAAATGTGCAGCTGCATTTACCCATTAAAACTGAAATTCCGTGTCCATTTATCTTTAATAACTTTGTTTTAATCTAATTAATCAAATTAAACCAAAGCCTAGCCCATTTCTAAATGTTCATTTTAGCTTTTAATTAACCATTAATTAGTACAAGCCCAACATTCAATTATTGGCTTTAAAACCTCCATTTATATTTCTTACTTAGCTTGATAACCTTCTTTGAAGTCAAATGGGGAATCTTATTAGACTTAGATAATTCAAGCTCTAACAAACCTATAATTAATTTAATCTCATGAAAATTAATTCTAGCTTATTAACTAAATGTCATTCCACTAAAGACTATTAGTTGAACTCTTGCATTACTAAATATTATGAGAACACATGTTTCAATATGTCTAATTGCAAACTATAATATGAACCATATTGTAGCCATCCGTACAATAAAGGGTAAAATTATCGTTTTGCCCTTATGTTGGTTTTTCCTTCTAGATCTCCCATTTTACTCTATATGGTGATTAACATACAAGATCTCAT
>JAOQMS010000179.1:14815934-14834241 GCA_027563885.1 Erythroxylum longipes
TTATTGAGTTGAATTGGGTAGAGGATGATGAGGAAATGAAATGGAAGAGATAGTCTAGGTATAGGATGAGTTAGATGTAAATGTTGGAAGTTTGAAAATTTGGAAAATGAAACATCTGCCAATGCTTCTGTCAAAGTTCACCGCGGCAAACTCCTTGGTTCACCGCGGCTAACTTTCCTTGGGTCACCGCGGCAAACTTGAAAGATTTCACGCGAACTTGGCTTTTACCGCGGCGAACTCAGATAATTTTGCCGGGGCGAACTCTAATTTTCCTGTATAGAATATACTTTGGTATTTTGATGATATATTGACTTGTAGTTATACAATTGGGATGATTTTTAATTTGAAATAAACTAGAGACATAGGGATACAAATCATTTGAAGAAATAAAATTCTGAATCAGATTGTAAGAATTTCAAATTCTAGGTGGAAATTGAGTATAGGGCACTGTCTCAAAATAAAAGCAATCCGAAAATAATTGGAGTATAACTTTTACACTACTAAACTAAATTGAAGGATTTTGGTGTCATTAGAAACTTAAGAAATAGAAGAAAACTTTTCTAGAAGAAAGTATCCTCAAATGACTTCATTTTATAGGTCAAAAAGAACTTTGAAAGTTAACCCGAATGTGTGTCTTAAGAAAAATCTGAATTGAAAAAATGAGTTATGAATTTTGATTTTTACGGTTTTAGTAAGACATAAACCTAAGTATAACTTCTAATTAGATGAGTTTTGATATGGGAATGATTTTGTAATGAAATTAAAGGAAAGATACGCGGGATTGTCATAAACATGCATTGTACAAAATTCAATTCATACATGTGCATTATTGAACAATTATAATTGTGCATATTGTGATATATGTGTATGTTGTTTGATATAAAGGAGCAACTGGAACGTCAACCTACAGACGTTGCCGAAACTTCCAGGCATTAGCTTTGGGAGCAACTTATGAGTAACTTAGATGGTTTCTCTCAATCATTGTTTGCTTAAATTATGCTTTAAATGATAAATGAATGTGAAATGAATGTGTTTGATTCCAAACAGAAGGTCTGATGATTGTGAATGTGGAATGTATATTGAAGTACTGCTTGAATGTGAATGTAAAGACCTAAGTGCTTTGTAATGTGAGTGATTGTGGTACATGCATTCCATTCATGAATGCACAATCAGATAATGACAGTTGTGACCAGAGTAGCCACCGATCAAAGCTTAAAGCTCAACGAGTGAAAAGAGCCTTGGGCTCAAAAGGTGATTAAGAGCCTAAGGCTCACTATGTATAATGAGCCCTGTATCCCCCAAGTGGATAAGGGACAGTTATTAATGAGCCCGGTAACCAAAATGGATACGGGACAGTTCAGGCACTCGGTCATAACAACGTAATAAATGGAAAGTATCTCATGAGCATTTCATATGCATTTATATCTGGAAAGTATCTCATGAGCATTTCATATGCATTTATATCAAGTATGTTTGATTGATTGAAATGCCGAAATTTCCTATGCTGGAGTAAAAGTGTGATGCATGATCTATTATGCAAAATTGCGACTTACATGTTTTGTGAAATGGTGTGTTGCATGCATTGAGTAAACCATCGATGATGGTTACCTCATTGAGTTCGCAAAACTCACCCAAAATTTGCAATCATTTTTCAGGCTTGAAGAGTACCCTGTTAGACAAAGGAGAGTATACCTAAGTCATTCAAGTAAAAGTTAAAGGTCGGGATCAGTTGGCGTCCGCATAATTATTTTTAATATTATTATTTTTGTATGAAAAAAATGTATTCTGAGATTTTTGTATCATGTTTATTGGTCAATCTATTTTTGTAATAACTTTCCAAATTAGAAAGGGCTGAAAATGAAATTGATTATCGTGCAATTATTATATATGTGATAAAAAAATTTATGATCGAAACGGGCCCGAATTGATTATTGATTTGTCGCAAAAGCTTGCAATATTTAAAAAAAATAAAAGAAATTTATAAAAAGGGGAAGAAGATTTTTGTAATAAGATTCGACTGACTGAGTGCTCTAGCATGCCACCCTCGCGGGGCAAGTTCTCGGACATCACACAGGATGTCGGGTACGGGTCCTGAGAGGGTGGGGTGTTACAAAGATTCTTCCTAGTAAAGAGGGAGCCTAAACACAAAGAAAAATTACTACTCTATGTCCTTTATCTTCTAACAAATTCTTTTCAAACTAGCATTTTGAGTTCATCAACACCTATATTCTTCTTCCTTTCAATCTTTCCCTCAACATATTTATTGATGTCATGTCTTTCCAACACCATACCATAATAAAATTCAAAATTTTCCAACAATTGCGTTATAAATAATTGTATCATTGGTTTTAGATAAAACATATTAGTAGTAAACATATGGAAACATGACGAAATTAGACAAGATATGCTTTCAAAAATATAAACATGCATGTAAAAAGAAAATAATGGAAGATTTCAGCATTATGACTTATGAAACTAGTTGTACAGGAAATAACTGGCTTATTTTTAAATAATTGGAAAAAGATAACAAAGATCAAAAGTCTACAAGTGGAAATATATGACAAAGATTAAAAACAAATCAACAATACATCAAGTTCTACTAGAGGACCACTCGAGACAAAATTTCTATAAATGATCACATCACCATTAAAAGTAAACATGTCTACAAAATTTATCGCCTATAAAATGGAAAACATTAATAGAGGACTACTAATCGAAATTGCATTAAAAAGATAGCAATGGATCCTAGGCCCCGATTTAATGATCAAAACCAATTATTGATTTCGTGCACATAATGAAAAGATTGATACAATACTTTCCAAATATATGTTATGAGTGTGTCAAATGTATTATTATATTCAAAAAAGTCAATGCAAGTTAGAATAACAGATCTCCGCAAGCATCTTCACTAGTAATACCATCTATGGGGTGATTGTGTGTTTATCTTTAATCACAAGACCTACCCATATACATTACAGGCCTCTTTAATAAACCACAAAACAAAAGGAAATAGGAAGAGAGAAAGA
Source organism: Erythroxylum longipes (assembly GCA_027563885.1). Classification (NCBI taxonomy): domain Eukaryota; kingdom Viridiplantae; phylum Streptophyta; class Magnoliopsida; order Malpighiales; family Erythroxylaceae; genus Erythroxylum; species Erythroxylum longipes. The sequence continues at coordinate 14,818,961 of JAOQMS010000179.1, forward strand.
TCCTACAAATACATAGAGTTTGTTCCACTATTTATTAATAAAGCAAATTAAAGGTGAAGTTTTATCATAACTAAAATCACTCACATCATAAAGTCTAAGAACATATAAATGAGAGTACTAAGGTGTTTACACAAAAAAAATTAAATTCAAAAATTACAAATCTACAAACAAAAAGCGAGGAATTACAATTGAATCACAAACAAACCTTGACACCAAACAAAGTGATGTCTTCAGACAAAGTATGCTTGTTGTTTAGTACGTGGTTATTGGAATCAACATGTAGTGATTAAAACACATGAAAAATTACATATAAGGTGTGGATAAAAGTTACATATCTCAAGCATTAATTGTTTCTTATTACATATCATATGAATTACTTACATCAGTTTTAATTGACATCTTTAGAAAAAAATACAAGATAATTAACTTTAGCTCCAAATAAATTAGCATTCAAAACTTAAACAAATAGTGTTTAGACCATATAAACAAAGTAAGAACTTGAACTATATTTATGTTAAAAAGGACTAAGCGAAAAAAAGTGAAAATTACAATTGTATTCATATTTAAACAAGTGATTTTGTCGGGGAGGAAAGGCCAATTATAGAAGAGAGATAAGAGAGACTTTAATGAGAGACAAATCATTACAATAGAAGAAATGTAGGCAAACAAGACAACAAAAATCAAGTAGGTAAGAGGTTATTAGAATCAATGTTTGTTAAATTACAAATTTGGAAACAAAACAAAAGAATGATATTAGATAACTTGATTGCTTGAGAAGTCAAAAAGAGATACAAAAAGAAAGACAAGAAGGGAAACAAATCTTGATATCGAAAAAGAAGCACAAGCAAGTGAGACAGCTAAAGAACCACAAAATGGGAGAAAATTGGGAAAAAAGAAAGATTAGGTTAAGTTGTGTTTTTATTTTTCTTTAATCTGAATTAAATTAACATCAAACATGAAAAAACTATACACACTTGAATTCACGTGAAAATTTATAGCATTTGATGTGAATTGCCATATTAGTACTGTTAACGCAAAGCCTAAGGTCGGGTTATTTTTACAAAAAATTAAAAGTTTGATTATTTTTTTTCATTTTTTAAAGCTTAGATTATAATTATAAATTTAGTAAAGTTTGAAAGTTATTGAGTAATTAACTCTTTTTTTAAATTAAAGAAGTTAAAATATCAAAAGTTTCCTAGAAATTCGATTTAGTTTTTTAAATAATCCAATTTATTTGCTATACTTTTCCTATACTGAATGTATATTTCTAATTAAATTGCAAAAAATGCAAATTTGGCGTTAATTGAAGATTGTTATAGATACACATGGCAGGGAATGAATAATGGCATATGCAACAACACATAGAGTTAAATATGACTTCAAGTAGCGCCTCACGGGGTAGCCTAGTGGTAGGAAGGGGGAGAGGATTGTGTCGAGGTTGTGGGTTCGAACTTAGAGAGGAGCAATCTTTATTTAAGGTGATATAATTCCCTTGGTGGTGGCCCATCCTTTGGAGCAGGTACTCCTACTACTGTTTGGGATCGAACCTAGATTTACCTATCTATGACTCTGAGTGGGTGGCTCATAAATTCTAAGATTAGTTGGGCGAAGCCCAAAACCTAAGTTATATAAAAAAAAAGACTCCAAGTAGCCCCTCACGGGGTAGCCTAGTGTTAGAAAGGGGGAGAGGATTGTGTGGAGGTTGTGAGTTCAAACTTGGGGAGGAGCGGTCTTTATTTAAGGTGATGTAATCCCCCTAGTGGTCGCCCATTTTTTGGAGCAAGTACTTCTATTATTGTCAGCCTTTATTTAAGGTGATATAATCTCTTTGGTGGTGGCCCATCCTTTCTATTACTATCCAAGATCAAACCCGAATTTACCTTTTTATGAATCTGAATGGGTGACTCATAGGTCCTGGAATTAGTCAGGAAAGAGCTGAGTTATATAAAAAAAAGACTCTAAGTACACGTGAGCCATTTAATTAAAAAAATGCGAGCCACGTCAATATATTTATTAACCAGAATAAGGCCACGTGATTTCTCTCAGAGTACAGACCTTTTTTTTCAGAATAAAGAGTACGTGCGTGTTACTACTCGTAGAAGTAGAATTAACTTGCAAGACCCAAATCAGCCCTCGCTTTGCACGTCATTGGTTGTGTATAAGGCAATTAAGAAACTGACCTTTTCCTTCGCTCCTTAAATAGAAATTACAAAAATTATATAATTATCAAATTATGCAGAAAAAAATACTTCTTAATTATAGGATCTGAAGGACTAAAACTTGAGATTTTGTATAAAGTTGAATTTATCACTTTATTTGAATTTATAAATTACATGAGTTGTATATAATTGACCAATTATTACTTACTTGACCTACTGTGTATTAAAAATAATAATAACCATGAATTTTCACTTTATATAAAAAGACATATGAAGGCACACGAAAGCGTCTTGATCATAGATAACCGTATCAAAAATTTAGAGTAATGTTAGGAGTAAGAATAGCTTGACTATTGTATTACATTCGAGGAGGGTTTTGCTAGCTGTAATTGGAGCTATAGAGTAAGAATCTTATTTGTTACTAAACAACTTTTGTCAGTATGTCATGCTTGTTTGAAGTTAGTATTATCGAATTTAGTATTTATTTGCTAAGGAAAGAGAAGAGCATAGTCTAGATTGCAAATATAATCTTGTCATGTTCATGATTTCCGAATCACTGCCCACATTACGGGGGATAAAACTTCAAGATAACCTAATAGTAAAAGCATATATCTGCAAATCCACTTAGGATTAGGGAAGAAAGTAAAAGACAAAATTTATGATGAGTTGGAGGAAGTGCTAGCTGTTGGTTAATTGAGATTCCCAGTTGTCTTTATTTCGAAAATATATTTGTTACATATTTGAAAAATTAATGAAGAATGGAATGAAATGAAATGATGTGAGGTTTTGCTAAAATCAATGAACCTGAAAGGATTGTTAATTTCGGACAGTAATGCAATGTGATATTTTGGAAGATGCTTGGTTTCCAAACCAAAATCCAACCACTTGCAGGATTTGTACGCATTACTACGCGTTCAATAGGATCCATTTGTTGTTTGACCACACCGAACATAATCTATAGGGGAAACAGAAGATGTAGAAACTAAAGAATAGAGTAGAGATCTCTTGAGATAGACTAGATCAAAACTTGAAGAACTCAGATTTTGGTTTCCAATTCCATGGCTGAGGACCGTGCATGTTAAAGTCTGAGCCTCACAAACCTTGGTAAGATTATTTTTATCATCCAGGCTTTGGGCATATGCTTGATCCGAGTTCTGTTCTATTCAAATAATCTTCTACATTTTGAAAAAGAAGCCGAGGTTTTGCTTATTACCATTCAATGAAATAAATACACACAAGAATGATAGGAAATATTAATTAATTTACAAGTTTGCATTAGAAAAATATTTCGTACAATGTTTTTTTTTTGGTTGGTAATAATAGATCTTAGCATTTGATTGATAGAAGATGATAAAATTAGGCAGCCGTAAAGTTCAACGCTCATTGACAGCAAGCTGAGGTTGGAATGGCTAAAGAATGAAGGAATACCGGAAATAACCAAACTGCACAAATTATGGTCCATGATCCAAAAACAGTGGCACTACCTCTACTTGCATTGTTTAGCGAATTTTTTCCGAGGGAATGGTTTCACTTTCAACCTTCAATTTCCCGATTCACCTCCAACATGAACTCTGTGGCTTCTGTTCTACCGGAACTGACTGGGACTGCCATTCCTCTTTTGTTGGATTTTAGGGTTTTCTTGGGTAATTACTACTTACCAAAATTAGCTTAGGCTTCCTTAATACAAGAACCAACTATGTTTGACATTCAGATTCAAATTGCTAAGAATTAAAATCGTTTCAATAAGATTATTTAAAATTGGGCTGGCAAATTTGTATACAACAAAATATAAGTGAAATGAATATTTTTACATTTTCTTAATTATAGTTGGAGTTAGCTAGTAATATGGGCCCTAGATCATAAGCTGGAGAACTCAATTTGGGCTGCCAATGTTAGCTTAATTGAAAATCCCATGCTACGGCGTTTCGGCCCCACCAACGACAAACTGAAGCCGTACGTGGAATCTTGGCGGGTAAACCCCAATACAAGACGCAGAACCAGCAAAGCCCTACCACCGCGAACGGCCGGACCACCACCACAAGCTATCACCTTCCGTTTCTTTTCAAAACTTTGCTATTCTTTCGCTTTCTAAGTCCTTGTCTTGTCCTCCTTTTTCTCTCTCACACTCATCAAATACGTTACGTTACAACAATCTCTCCTAAAACAACCTTCAAATGAACGCCGAGCGTCTCCACCTTAAACCGCCGCAAGCCACTGAACTCCTCTTCTTTCGAAAATACCCCGTCCAAACTCACCACTTTCATCGCCACTACAAACGGCGTCGCGTCAAACCTTCCACGAGAAACTTCGCGCTGCGCTGTAACTTACTTGACCCCTTCCAGAACTTTCTCTCGCAATTCTCCTCCCCAGCGGCTCTCGACTTTCTCGCTCCCGCCCTAGGGCTCGCCTCGGGCTTATCTCTGTATCTCTCTCAGTCCAAGTACAATAACCGGTCCGGGAGATTGTTCGACGTCGGCGAGTGGATTCTGGTCACCAGTCCCACTCCGTTTAACCGTTTCGTGTTGCTGCGATGTCCTTCTATGTCCTTCGAAGGGAGCGAGTTTTTGGAGGACGTGAACGAGAAGTTGGTTGAAGAGGAGAGGCACTTTGTGAGGCTAAACAGTGGGGGGATTCAGGTGAAGAGTGAAGAGAGTGGAAATGGCGGATTGGCGGAGAAATTAAAGTATCAGAGAGTGTGTGTCAGTACACAGGATGGTGGTGTCATTTCGATTGATTGGCCGGCGAATTTGGAGTTGAAAGGGGAACGCGGATTGGATACTACTTTGCTGTTGGTTCCTGGAACAACCAGAGGAAGTATGGATGAGAGTGTTAGATTGTTCGTGTGCGAAGCGCTCAAGCGCGGGTATTTTCCAGTCGTAATGAACCCTAGAGGATGTGCCGGTTCTCCGCTTACAAGTGCTCGGTGAGTGCATCTTATTCGTTCGATTTAGATCATTTAACTGCTTTGTTGCGTATTGGGGCAGTCAGTAGTTTGGTAATTTCTTGGTTTCATCTCAGAGCTTCTCTTGCCATTTGATTTAGAACCTGGTGCTTTCACAGGAAATTATGTGAACAGACTTAGAGGAAAGCTAACTAAGGCGCAGAAGAGAATACATGTGTTAGGATATCTTTGTGATTTCTCTGTTTGCTTTTTGTAATCTGTAGATTGAAACTTTGAGAATGTTTAATGCATAACTGCATTATTAACGCAATATAACTGCATTGCCAAACACGTTCTAGTAGTATCCTGTCAATATAAGAGATTTAAGTGAGAAAACTATGGATTTGCTGTGCTGTTTGAAGAGTAAATTATCGGTACAGTAAATTATCGGTTTCATTTGCAGTTCTGTTAGCCGTAGAATTTGATAGTAGGGGCTTCTTAACTACTTCATTGATGTAGGTTATTTACAGCTGCTGACAGCGATGATGTCCGCACAGCTATACAATTCATTAGTGAGACTAGGCCATGGACTACGCTGATGGGTATTGGCTGGGGATATGGTGCAAACATGTTAACCAAGTATCTGGCAGAGGTTGGAGATAGAACACCTCTCACTGCTGCTACATGTATCAATAATCCTTTTGACTTAGAAGAGATAACAAGATGCTCTCCTTATCACATTGCTTTGGATCAGATGCTAACCGCTGGTCTGATTGATATCCTGCAATCTAACAAGGTTGCTGAAACATCAGAACTGTCTATCTTCTTCCATGTCTATGCTTTATGTCTCTGATAGCTAGAATAGTCGTTTCAGCACTTGGGTAAATTTCAATAATTCATCATGGTTATCCCTCAATTTAGTCCCATCCTTCTAGCAGGCATTTATTTGTTTATGAGAGTAGACTTATACTGGATGTAATTTTTAGGAATTATTTCGAGGAAAAGCAAAAGGCTTTGATGTGGAAAAAGCGATATCTGCCAAATCTGTTCGTGATTTTGAGAAAGCTATATCAATGGTATCATATGGGTTTGAGGAAATAGAAGACTTCTATTCAGCATTCAGCACTAGGGGTGTTATTGGGAACGTTAAGATTCCTGTTCTCTTTATTCAGGTGCGTGCTTTATTCTTTTGATTCTAAATTCTTTGAAGGTTTTGCATTATGAATCTTCTTGAATGTTTGTAGTTAAATAACTAACCATTTGTTCTGAAAAATATCAGAATGATGATGGGACTGTGCCTCCATTTTCGATTCCACGCAGTCTGATTGCAGAAAATCCATTTACAAGTCTCCTTCTGTTTTCTTGTGCACAATCTAGTGTTAATGCCAGTGATAGAGTTGCTGAATCTTGGTGCCAAAATTTTACAATTGAGGTGAGCAGAACCTTTTGTTTGGTCAAACCATTTGTGCTTTATCAGCTTCATGTAGGTGCTTCTTTTCTTTCCAATGACTTTTTGATAAATGCCTGCAAGTGTTCAGCATGCATCAATAACTTACAAGTTCTCTTTCTTTACCTATAACTGTCACTTCATAAAGTCATCATTATTAATCTCTTAATTCCTCCATCACTTCCATCTTATTCCATAGTTCTTCTATGTTCCAATCTGAAACTTCATTTCTACCATCATGATTTTTGTTGCGTTTATGGTCAACTTTTTTCTTTTGGTGAAGAAGTTGGCATAATCCAACCATTCATGCCTGTTAAATGCAGTGGCTCACAGCTGTTGAACTTGGGCTTTTGAAGGGTCGTCATCCTCTTCTAAATGATGTAGATGTTACCATCAACCCCTCAAAAGGCTTGGCTCTTGTAGAAGGCAGATCATCCAATCAAGGTGGTGCTAACAAGCTCTTGGATCTTACCCCAGCAGGTGCCAATGGCAATGGTTATGCCATGTATCCTACAAAGGAGATGTCTAGTAATAGTGACACTGCCGATAGGCTCCACTCAAGGTCCAAACAAGATGTACAGGGAAATGTGGAAATCAAAAGAGAAATGGAAGAGGTTGATGACGACTTGACCAAAGATGAGGGTGCTGACCCTATGGACTCTGAAAGAGGAGAAGTGTTGCAAACAACACAGTTTGTTATGAATATGCTAGATATAAGTATGCCTGGTTGTTTGACAGAAGAAGAAAAGAGGAAGGTAATGTCAAAATTGCAAATGCTAATCAATTATGGTGTTACAAAGTATTGAATATCGGTTCTCTTGGTTCATGGAACCCTTTACCCAAATTATCGATATTCATGTATACGGATCTTGAATGACCTGAACTTTATATAGTTATAAAAACTGACTCTTTTACCTTTGGTCATCTATATTCAGTGTAAAAACAGAGCATGTGGTTATTAATGCTTCTAGGATTGGTTGCAGTATAGAAATGTGACTTTTTCCTCATATCATGTTTTGTGTTACATATTGAATGGAATTTATTTATGTTTGCTGTGTTGTACACAACGGGGTATGCTTGGCTTTGGCCTTATTGCTTGTATTAGTTCATTCAGGTGCGGTTTTAGGGAGAATTGGTTTTTATTTCCTTTTTTCCTGTTAAATGTTCCTGGTTAAGATTTGGTTAGTGCAAGATCATGACTGCTTTTCTATGCTAGAAGGGAGAAAAGGATGAGTGAGTTTGGTAGAGGGAGGTTGAAACTTGATTTCGTTATAATAATTGTAGGTGATTAATTTTTCATGGGGACTATATATGCACTATAATACTATTTAATGAAATAGTCACTGCTTAGAAATCCTCTTATTAATCATGGTTATCAGGGTGTTTTTTTGGGTATAAGGTCTGTTAAGGAAAGTATCTACTTGTTTGCAGGTGTTGATTGCTGTGGGTCAAGGAGAGACTCTTATCAAAGCATTGCAAGATGCTGTGCCAGAAGATGTTCGAGAAAAACTTACAACTGCTGTTTCTGGAATTCTGCAAGCTCAACAAAGAAACTTAAAAGTTGAGGAACTTCTGGGATTTGGTAAGATTCGTAATGCATCATCCGGACTTAAGTCAAAGATGGAGGAAGAGGTTGGAGAAGTAAATGTTGAAGGTGCATCTAAAGATCCTCATTCTTCAGGTATAGCAAAAAGGGCTGATGAGTTACGGAATGGTTCTGATGACAGTCAATCCGGGTTGGAGAAGTCTTCTGATGGACTGGCAACAGAGCTTCATCCTTCAGAAAGCAAGCAAAAACCCCTAGATTCGGGTCCTTCTTATCAGTCAACTGGCAGTCAGCAAGTTGATGCTTCTGGTTCTGCCAGGAAGATTGCAAATGAGTTAGGTAACATTTCTGGAACTGATGATTACTCTAAAGAGAAAGCTGCTTCATATCCTGACTGCGCTGATAGGGGATTGGAAACTAGTGGCAAGCTTAACTTTACTAGCAGCACTGGGGAGGCCAATGTAACTGAGGAAACAATTGTTGATGAGAAAATGGACCAGGATAGTGGGAAACCTGAAATTGAAATAAAGAAAGATTGCAACACTGTGAAAAATGAAGAGAAAACTCTAGTTTCTTCAACTGATCAGAATAAGATAGTAGCAGACGATATGACTGAGGATTCCCCCTCACCTATGAAATCATCTTCTGAATCCCATTTAATGGAAAAGGAAGGCATTGATAATCATCAGAAGGAAAGTAGAACCTCGCAACCTGTTCTTGATCAGAATAAGAATGTATCTGATTCTAACATCCCAACTTTCAATGTTGTTCAAGCATTGGATGCCCTGGCAGGGGTGGATGACTCTACCCAGGTGGCTGTCAACAGTGTTTTTGGTGTGATAGAGAATATGATTTCTCAGTTGGAAGAAGAAAAAGATGATGAGACCGATAACAAAGATGAAAGCAAGGTTGAGGATAAAACAGTTGATTTGCCACTCAAGAAACGGGACACTAGTGTCTTGCCTCCGGCAACAGCAAAACAAGATAGTAAAAATGACTTACAGATAAAGTCTAATGCATTGCAGGATCCCCCTGTCTGTGAGCAGAATGAGAATAATAGCAACTCAAGTTGGGCTGCTTGTACAAGCTGGTTAGAAGAAGAATCTGCTGCAGATTCTAGTTTGTTGAGTGCAGATGGTACTGATGGGTCATTGGGAATTGCTGCTAATAACCATAATCGAGGAGGAAAGGAGCATGACCAATTACTTGGAAACAACTTTTTGGCTGACTATAATGATCGACATGTAAGCAAGATTCCATTGTGTGTAAATGCATTCCCATATGGTGATTATATACATAATGGATACTTAGGCCGATATCTGCTTTCTAAGATTACAAAGACTAAACCATTGGATTTAGATACAACAACTGCTTTATTACTTGACTATTTCCCAGAAGAAGGTCAATGGAAGCTCTTGGAGCAACCAGGAAGCTTTGAAGGATCTAAGGGAGATGCTACAAATCATAATCGGGTTGGTGAGAAAGTTTATGGTCATTCTTCTGCAAAACTGAATGATTCAGACAACATTATTGAACCTCCATTTGTGATATTAGATACTGAAAAACATGGAACTGTAGGAGAATATAATACAGAGGAGACTTATGATCAAGCTCTGCAATATGATGACGATAGACTGGAAGAGCTGATGCAAACAGTGAAAAGTGTTATTTTGGATGCTTTGAAGGTTGAAGCAGGTCGTAAGCTAAGTACGGCTACCATGAAAGAAATGAAACCCAATCTTGATAAAGATCTGGAGGAAGTAGCAAATGCTGTGTCGTGGGCTATAATACATGATAAAGATCACACTTGGCATTTGGATGGTAAAAAATTTAACTCAAATTGCACCTCAGAAAAAATTGGTACTCTCAATGGGGAGCACATAGTGAGGGCCATTTCCTCTGCTGTTTTGGGCACAAGTTATCTGAGAAGATTCCTACCAGTTGGTGTTATTATAGGAACCAGCTTAGCTGCATTGCGAAAATTTTTCGTTGTAGCTACAGGGCATGATAATAGCATAAAGTCTGTTGGTTGTGAAAATTCTGGGGATGGAACTGACGAAAAATATAGTGCAAGGGATATTGATCAAAAACTTACCAAAAGAACTGATCCAGTAATCAGGTTGAATGCTACAAGAATCAGAGATAGGAAAGAATCTGAGTTGAGGACTAAAAATAGTGATAGTGTTATGGTTGGTGCTGTTACGGCAGCCCTGGGAGCATCTGCTTTACTAATGCAACAACAGGTAACAAGCTATGTTTGTGTCCTTTGTTTATGATTATCATGGGGTTTTAAACCTAGGTCTGCAAGATTCTAGTTTTGTGAAAATCTATGATTAGAAAATAATGTTCCTAATTTGTTTCAAGCATTTACATAAACATGATTAGACAAATCTCCCTGCAGTTCTTAAGGTTAAAAATTCCTTTCACTGTCTGTTTTAATTTTTTAAGAACTAGGATGCTTTTTTTTTCTTCTGTGATTTATTAATGCTAGCTGATTATGTATCTCTTTTTACTTTTTCTGACAACTTTGGTCCTTATGGTCACAATTAACAACTCTGAAGGGTCAATACAATGAAAAGGAAATTGTGGACATGGCATCCAGGCCCTTCAAGCAGGAAGCAAATACTCATAACATGGCTGACAAGGTAGATGAGCCAATATCTGAAAAGAATCAAAATAACAATCTAGTCACAAGCCTTGCTGAGAAAGCTATGTCTGTTGCTGGACCTGTGGTTCCTACCAAAGATGATGGTGAACTCGATCAAGAGAGGTTAAATTCTGACTGCATGTAATTCTCATTTAAACAGGCTTACCTGATAGGTGTGTTCTCCTGAAGTTTCTGTATATTGTTGAAAACAACAGGCTGGTTGCGATGTTAGCTGACTTGGGGCAAAGGGGTGGCATATTGAGGCTAGTTGGTAAAGTTGCATTGCTTTGGGGTGGTATGCGAGGTGCTATGAGTCTTACTGATAGGCTCATCTTGTTTCTGCGAATAGCTGAACGCCCCTTGTACCAGAGGTATTTAAAGTTAGCTTAGAATGCTACTTCTGATACCTTACTTTTTCCTTTTTTCTTTATTCTACTTTTTTGTCTTTGCTATAATTTTACTATCCATAAGTCACTTTCATCAATATTCTTCACGTAATGTTTGGTTCAGTAATCATTTGATGTAAAATTTGAGGCAAAAGGATCTGTTTTTAATAATTAACTTTATTGGATTTTGTAAAGATTAGGGTTTAGACTTTGATAGTTCTCAACTCTCTGATTTTCAATCCATTGCTACAGAAATAAGATTCAACTCCAGTAAGCCAAAAGTTTTTTATTTGGATTGAGAATTTATCTTTTTTCTGCTGAATGATGATTTTAGCAAGGAATTCCTTCCCCTTCCAATGTTGCATATGTATTACATATCCCTGATGGAATCATCTGGTTTAGTGAACAATTTGGGTCAATCATTTCGATTCGTGTTGGAGGGACTTGAAATAACAGATTACAAATATTTCATGATTCCATTCTATTAGTAAGATTGCAAATAACTTTTATTGAGTTCTGATTCTTTACGATTCTTTTGCAAGGATTCTTGGATTTGTTGGAATGATGCTTGTTTTATGGTCGCCGGTCATTGTTCCATTGCTTCCAACACTTGTACAGAGCTGGACAACCGGTAGCCCATCCAGATTTGCTGAGCTCGTTAGCATGTTTGGTCTCTATACTGCTGTTTTGATACTTGTTGTGTTATGGGGCAAAAGAATACGTGGTTATGAAGATCCGCTTGCACAATACGGACTGGATTTGATATCACCGCCCAAGGTACACTAGGAATCTAACATTCTATGAAATAGAAAATCTTGATCTGTATGGATTTGTTTGGGTTTGGAAGAGCTTGAGTCTGTTAATTAGCTTGGCAATATTAGATAAAGCTGTCAATGGTAAAAGATGCATGTATCCTGACTAGTTACCTATTCAGGCCAAGGATGCTATTTTTATAACAAGTTTGTGTCAACAGCACATAGTTTAAGAATGTTAAAAAATCTTTTGTTATCCCCATCACTACGAATAATTTTCTTAGTGAAACAACATACTGCATTTTCTATAGCACTTTATTCTGTAATTGCAGTGGCAATTAGTTGTTTAATTTTCAGCTGATGGAAGCTTAAGTGAACCGTGGATAAATTTATCCTATTTTCGGGTGAAAAGTGAATTGTTTTAAATCTTTTGCAGTCCTAATATAATGAACAGCTCATGATCACAGGTTAAGCTTCTCTTCCGTTTTATCTCTTTTCTTTGTCTGTCCATTCTTTTCCTGAAAATTTAGCGGTGAATTAATCGTCCAGATAAACGAAGCCTTTTTTTAATAGATTGTTGAGAATGTTATCTGTTCTTTAGTATAACTTGACCTCAAATACCTGAGGTCCAAATTTTGTTTCATTGTCATAATCATAAGGGGATGTGTTGGAGATCGATGAATACTTTTATGACATCATTCAATCAGCCAAATTATTTACTATTAAACCCATCGGCTGCAGATCCACAACTTCTTTAAGGGATTCATTGGAGGAACAATACTTGTGTTGTCAATACAGTCCGTAAATGCTGTGGTAGGCTGTGTCAATTTCTCGTGGCCTTCAATTCTCCTTTCACCTTCTTTAGGTGCCATGACAAGTCTCAAAGTGTTTGGTCGGTTAACACTCTTGGCTAGTCAAGGAATCATTACTGCAGCTGGTGTTGCTCTTGTCGAGGAGCTGCTTTTCAGGTCATGGTTACCTGAAGAGATTGCTACCAATCTTGGTTATCATCAAGGAATTATCATTTCAGGGCTTGTATTTTCTCTTCTCCAGGGGTATCTTCTTCATCTTTATTGGATTATAACATTACCATTTTCATGCAGTTCTTTTCCTTTTGCTTTCTTGTTGTCCCTGTTAGGAGCGTCCTAGGGATATAAATTGTCACTTTTCATCCTATTCTGGTCACACATCTGTCTTTATGTGGTTGTATTAGCAAACATCATCTAATGTCTTTTGGCCTATGATTAATCAAATGGATGCACACATTTAGCAATTAATGCATCAACAGAATGCTATTGGAAAATTTTACTTCAGATGAGTCTGCCATTTTGTAATCATGAGGCGTATTTTTCTATGTTAAATTCAGATTGTCGCTTCTAGACACATTGTAAAATATCTCCCTATTGGTTTGCAGGTCTCTTCGGGCAGTGCCTGGTCTATGGCTATTATCTTTAGCTCTTGCAGGGTTACGGCAAAGAAGCAAGGGCAATCTTGCTATTCCAATCGGATTGCGCACTGGGATAATGGCATCAAGTTTTGTTTTACAAACAGGTGGCCTTTTGAGCTATAAGCTTAATTCACCGCTCTGGTTTACTGGGACTCGCCCATTCCAACCTTTTAGTGGGGTAGTAGGCCTTGCATTTGCCGTATTCCTGGCAGTTATCCTGTATCCAAGGAAGTCCTTGCGTAAAAGAAGGAGATTGGAAAGAATCATCCGAGAATAACAAGAAAGTTTTGTTGATTATCATGAGTACATGTATATAAGTTTTGTTGATTATCATGAGTACATGTATATTCACCGGGAACACCTGTATTGTTTGAGAAGGTAGGAATTGCGGACAATTAGGTTGGTCTCTAAAGCGGAGAAGAGAGGAAAAAGAAACGATAGTGGCGACGTGTACCAAACCAGGAGACGTTTATTGTACGTAGGAAGCTGGATCCTGGACATTTTTCTATGTAGAAAAGTGAAACGTATGTGCAAGTTCCTAAGCATTTTGGCTGATGGTGTAAATGGTAAATACACGAGTATTTTTTTTTTTTCAATCGTATGGTCATTTCCCAATTCCCACACTAGACGGAATCGAATGTACAGCAGAGTTGATTGAATTCAAACATAAAATGTTTGGGGATGTATTTACTGCGTAAATGGAGTTAATTAGTAGGTAAACTTTTACCCTAATATTCAGTATTGAACTTTAATTACTGTCGAAGACACTGTTTCTTTTCCTTTTTTAACAGTAAGTAATTTTCTTTAGCTGTTGTAAGGTGTGTTCACTTCGATTATTTATTATTTCCAATTTTTGTCTCCTTAAAAGGTTAAAATTGATACAAAAAATAAAATTGTCGAACTATTAGATTAAACTCTTGTGAACATAATAAAACTAAATGTTTTACCCCTACTTATCATTTTTAATTTCATTTACGAATATGAGTTAGGAAGGCATGTTTACAATGATTTATAATTACTAAGCAAAGTCAGTAGTTGTAAGGGTCTATCTAACCATAATTATTAACAAGTTACTGAATGATCTATTTATTTATAATTATCGATTACATTGGCTTTTATTCATTTTTTTTGTTTAAGTTTTTATTAATAGCATTCTCCACATCTAAAAGATGTAGTTTGCGTCCTGTGACAAATAATCTCATTATTTTTTACGGTGATATAAATAAGATTGATTTTGCTATTTTATAAGTTCCAATGCTGCGTGACTTAACTTGATAATATCTGATGAAACAAAGTTTGAACCGGATAAATAGCATCTTCCGTAACGTAACCCCATCCCCTGTAGGCCATCACGGCCGTGTTGGTCCCTCACATGCTCTTGCTACATTCTCTCATTTAATTTACCCATATAAAGGTGTTTTTTGAAAGAGAAATGTGAAGCTTTATTGAATAAGAAGAAGTTGGTTTACAAAGTAAGGGGGATTGGAATACCATTCCCCATCTGTCAAAGACGACACCGAGTGTTTAGCTAGACTATGTGCTATGACATTTCCTACTCTACCAACATGCATTAGCTTCACAACACCAGAAATCTCATTAATTAGAGACTTACAATCTAAAAATAATAAACCAAAGCTTGAATCATCATCATCTGAAGATTGGTTAAGCGTGTTCACCACCTGTAGACAGTCCGACTCCAACACAACTTGAGACCACGCACATCTCTTTAACCAGCTAAGAGCTTCCCTCACACCCACCAACTCCGCATCCCTGGGCTGTAACAACTGCTCCAAAAAGATAGACTTGCACGCTACAAAATCTCCATTCCAATCTCTCACAATACAACCAATACCTGTGCCATTGTTATGAGTTGAAGCATCCACATTTAATTTAACCCATCCAACATCAGGAGCTGTCCAACATGAAGAGACCAGCTATGAGTTTTGGGGCTGAACTTGCACAGCCCTACGCCACTCTTCGAACGTTCTAAGAGCAAAGTGCCATGTGCGCATAGCT
>JAOQMS010000179.1:14841412-14874514 GCA_027563885.1 Erythroxylum longipes
TTGCTTTAATTATTCAATTGATATGATGCCATGTGGAGTATTGTAGTGATCGCACGTAGCGCTCCCTTATTTTAGGATATGTATCGGAATGACCTACGGGCGTCCTGGTGCGTAACCTAGGGTAATGGGGTGTTACATTTATACTCCTATCAACTTATTTTCTGTCGCATCTTTAACCAAGCCATGAATGTAAGCATAATTTTTTTTTAAGTTTTTGGGAAATTAGACATAGTGAGCCTGATTGTTCCCTTTTATAAGTTCTTTGACTATGCAAGATTCATGAAACTCGTGATACTCACATATGTTGTCCATTAATTGTAAGAATTATAAGAATTATTCTTTGGTTTTATAAATAGTTTACATGTAATCTTTGCCCCTATGATAGAGTTTTTGTAAAGGAGAAAGAGAAATTATTTATTTTTCTCTTTTTGATGTTTATCAATTTAGACATTGTAGATCTTTTTATGTTATCAAAAAAGGGATATAATGATATTTAACTTGATCATTTCAAGATGCATGAATTAAGATGGAGCACGCATTGCATATTGATTTCATATAAGGGGAGATTACTCAAGGTCATTTATTTTTCCTAATATCACCAAATATTTTTTCATAATGAAAAAGATGGGGATTTTTAGACTGAATGACTTTTTAATTAATAGTTTTGACGATGACAAACTACTATTATCTTTATCTTTAGTGATATTAATAACTTAATATGTGAAAGATTAAGTTCAATGGAAGATAAAGTGAGAAAAGGAACTAATTGAATCTATTTTGTAGTTAAAGGATGAAGGAAATGAGAAAAGTGGAGAATATATGCAATTCAAATGAAGAACTAGGAACAACGAGGAATCAATCATATAAAAGTTTAAGGAAAACATTGTAATCTTTCTTTGTCATTGCAATAAATTAAGGACTCAGTCATTGCATAATCATTTGCATATAATGCATAATACAAAAATCTTTTGTCATAATCCAAAGCAACTTTAGAATGCTTAGAATGAATATTATCTATTGGAATTTAAAGAAAAATGCTTGGAGTAGTTCCATAAGACGTGAAATGGAAAATGAAATACCTATATGTAGTTTTTAGGGCTCAAAACTAATCTAAAATGAAATGGAATCCCTAGAATGAATATTAGGTCTTTAAAATGGAGGAGATGTTTGAAGTTGTATCATAGGACTTGAAATAAAAATGAAATGCTCAAGGGTGGATGTCGGGGCTTAAAAATAAAATATTTAGAATGACCTTTAAATTAATCATGTACCTAATAATTAGTTAGATAACAATTTATATTAAAATTTTCATAAATGATTAATAAAATGTTAAACTTCTAACATCATAGAATACATTTTAATAATTTAAATATCATTAATATTTTATTAAAATAAGTAAAATCAATTGAAAGCGCCTGAGGGCCTCATTGAAGACTATCATTTATGTCAGCAATGCGTCGTACTTCCTCTTAAGAAAAACTAAATTAAAGCAGTTGAGGGCTTTAGTTTAAACCTCTCTTTGATATAAGTCTAAGTCTTGTGTAGTTGTAAAAGCTAGCTTAATTTTGTGGCAAGCATTTAAATAGAAATTGAGAATAATGGATATACTCTCATTTATGGATTTACCTTTCTACTAGCTACTTTTTATTCCTTAACCATGCAAAAGCCTTAACCACCTCCTTTTTAACTATTCGTTTCTTCAATCCATGTGGAAATCTATGCTACTCATTTTCAATATTCACTAGATATATTCTTGGCAAAGCTCTCCATTTTGGATTATATCTTATACTAATAGGAACTAGGAAGTAGGAAACATGATTTAGTTGACACCTAACTTTTTTGTTTATTATATATGGACAAAAAGAACTAACATGAATTCTAATAAACAAAACAAGAATTTGCAAGAACTCTTACACAAGATATTTTAATGGATAAGAGAAACTAAATGGATAAAAAAAATGAGTTCTCATCCAAAGCCAAGCATCTAAGTAAAACCTATATCACTACATCTTCATTCTTGATGGCAATTAATTTTAGCAAACTATGTGGCTCTAGAACTTTAATTTACTTTTGATTTTTCTATTAGAGAACTTGTTTTAATATTATTACCCTTTTATATAGCTAGAATATTTAATTCTCTATAGGACTTGGTTAAATTAGATATGGCACTTAATTTTGGCTAGTTTATACATTCTTATCTCTTTTATTTGCAATATATTATTCTTATCACTCAACAAAAAAGGTAATGATGGGAACAAATGTCATACATTAAGGACTTTACTGAAAGAAGGAGGTTAAAATAATTAAGCTAATAATTTTAAATATTACTTAAAAAGTTTTGATTCGAACTAGTGAGGAAATACAAATAAATTAAATTTTGCAAAAGCTATTAATGGTGTCTTCTTTTTTCAATTAGCCTAATAAATCAAGAGGTAATAGGAGAAATTCCACTACAACATTATTTTTATGATTAATATATAATTTAATTTCTCTATGCATCATCAGAGAATCATAGTTCTTATATTTTTTCATTATGAACATAAGTAGGTCAAAGTGAGCAATCCAACTCAAAGCTCAAAAACTTTTGAGTGCCAATCAAGGACTTGTTACAGCTTATGTCTTGGTCATTTTTCATTTTGGCTACTTGTGCTACTTCATGCATATCTTTACCTATGATCAATTCAAAACTTATCAAAAAATAGCTAATTGTTTATTGTCTTTCTTGCAGGTCATGTTCTGTATTGAAGAGCATCGATAATTGATCCTACTAGATTAAAAAAGGTCAATTCTAGGTACCACCAAACTTGGTCCTTGGAGTTCTCTCTGTGTGATCGTAGAGCTTAATAAATGATTAGTATATGATATACTCTTTTCATGAAAATATGAACTATGGTGATTTAGAGAAAATGTGATGCTTTTTTGTTTCTCATAAGGATTGATATTAGTGGGAGCAAGTATCATGCCTTTATGCTTATAAAGAGACCTATAATGATTGTGAGTTTGTTTCACACCATTTTAATAAGAAAGATGCCTATATGAATGAGAAGGAGATTGTAATAATGGTTTTCTAAACTAATGGTTTTGCATAATAATGGTTATGATCTTGCAAAAATTTATATGTTGTCTTTGTCCATATGTGATATTGCAAAAAATGGATATGATGAAATTGAGGTTAATTGTTCTTTTCTACACAGAGATCGAGGCTTCAATGGCTTCAGCAATATTATAAGTTATAAGATATGAAAACATTAATAGGTTGACCGTGTTCTGTGTTGAAGAGCATCGATAATTTTCTAACATCATCCTTCTTCTTTGTAGTTTGCGGTTGTTCGTCTATTAAGGTAAGTCGTTCAACCAAGTAATGTTTACAATGTGATCGATTTTGTGTTGTTCTTTGCAAATTTACCTTTAACAATGATTGATGAGTTTTTATGCTAGGGTTTAATAATGTAAGTATTTATGTTTGGGAATTTGTTAAAATTGAAACATAAAGACTTAAACTTTAATGTAATTAATTCAAACTAAGTATTAACATAAGAAATTCACATAATTGACATGACAATTCTTTGCATAATAAACTCCTAGGATGATATATAGGTTAAAAACTCGTTATACAGCTCTTATGAAAATAAGAGAATTGAAAAGTGAAGCATTTTAGGAAGATGTTTATGAAATAAATGCAAGTGTAACATATGAGGAAAATGAACCTTTGAACGATCCAAATAATGAATACATTGAAATTTCATATGAAGAGGATGAGTAGGGCTAGAAATATGAAGGAGAGCCTGAGTTTGACTCTAATTCTTCAGAAAAAGGAGATGATGATTTTGATTTACAATTGAGTGAGATAGCGATTAATTTGTGTTTGTAATTGAATATTATATGAATAAATCTATTATTGCATCAACAATATAATGTTATTTTTGTTTAATTTATATTGTTCTATTACTAAAATATTCAATAAAATGTGAATTTCAGGTTAAAATATTCCACAAAAGAGAAAATAGGATTTGTTGTAGCCAAGGTTCAAGTTACCACATTTTCTAGAAATATCTCATTTAACTTATATATTAGGTTGGTTCCATTTGTAACGTGCTCCAGAAATATCTCATCCAAGTTCAAGGAGAGGATAGATCTTGAGGGTTATATATGGAAGAATGTCTCTCACGTGACAAAGGATTTTTATTATCAAGGGTTTGAGGTACAAAAATTATATTCTTTAATATTTTTATTTTATCTAATTTTATACATTAATTAGATAAATATTGTCATTTATAAGTACTTATAGTATTTTTTCTTTTTTCAGAAAGAATTTTTTTGGTATTCAAAATTTGATGATGTAATTTATAATGTATGGGAGAGGCAAGCTCGTACATGCTATAGAGATTTTCTTGGTTCGATACATAAGAATGGTGTACGACCATTATATATATCTGAAGAAATATGGAGTTGTTGGTAGTAGTATTGGGCATCACCCGAGGCATGTTCATTTTAGAGTACAATTCTGCCAACAGAAGTGGAGGACCAGATGGAAAGAGTCTATCTGTACACACTGGAGGATCTTTAACCCACCAGGAGCATGCACTTCAACTTGTAAGTATCAAAACTTTACATTTATATTCTGATTTTTGTACTTTGATGTATGAAATTTAGAATGAAAATATAAGTATATTATAGAGAATAATAATGTTGTCAATGTCTGGTGCCAATAATGGCTATGTTGTTGAGTTAATTTTTTTGTCTAATAGGGGGTAAATATCATAACATATAGGAAACTCTACTAAAATTTTTGTAAATTGTAGTTCACTTATAACAATTTATTCTAATGCAGGAAAATTCTATGGGCAGGAAACATACAACACTCTAGCTTTTTTTCCACACTAACACCAAGAAGTATGATGGAGTGACCTTCGTCAACACTCGATGCAGACAACTTAATGTATGTAAAATTTATACTTTAATATTAATTCTTAAAACTTATCACATTAGCACAAAAAATTATAATGATAGGACCAAATATAAGAAAGCATTGAACAACAGTCTCAGAATCTGAAACTGTTGATGACAATCAGGCATTTCTTGCTGTAATGGATGGTAAGGACCGTCATGGAAGGATATTCAGCTAGGTTCATTTGCAAACACATGCTATTCGCAATCCTCCACATCCACTACAACTAGATCTAGTAGGTGGTCCGCATCAAATGAGAGACTCATTCAGCTTGAGAACACAGTAGAGAGGCTAATGGAATGCATAATGCAGCTCCGTAATGAGGTGGATGAGTTGAAGGGGAGGGAGAGGACCTTATCATAATAGTCAAAGCATCTGCCTTCACCACTTGCATAGCTTCTAGATAAGTGAACGTATTTGATAATCTGCTACTCTTAAGTTTTTGTATGAATTCTTAGTTTACAGTTATTTTTAAGATACTTATTCATGTACATTATAATATTTTTATTATATTACCAATTAGAATAATGTTTACTTTATATTTATCAATCAATGCTATATTATTTACAAAAATTAAATGTACCAAAAAAATCAAAACATTATCAACAGACAACTCGAGTAGGAAGTCAGAAATGGTGGTTGAAATTTATCATTACTATATTTCCTAATCGAAATTACAATATTCCATCGGTAAAAATTTAGCGACGGATAATGCTTTCCGTCGATAAATTTAGCAAGGAAATGTTATATGTCTGTCGGTAAATTCAGCAATAGACTTACAATTTACCGTCAGTAAATTCACAGACTGGATATTATGAATCTGTCTCAAATTTAGTGACGGAATATTATAAATTCGTTGATAAATTTATCAAATTTTACCGACAGAACTAAAAAATTCAGTCGCTAAATTTATTGACAGATATATGACATTCCATCACAAAATTTACTAACGGATTCCTTATTTCCATCACTAAAATTTACCTACAGTCATTTCTCTTACTACTCTTTCTATCAGTAATTTCTATCACCAAATTTGTTTTTCAACGGAAAATCTTTATTCTCCATTGATAATTTCCATCACTAAAACCTATTTTTCTTATATTGTTAAGGTATTCTTATGGAATAATGGCCTTAATGTTGTTGGCAATAGTCATTTGCATAAAAATTAAGATATAATATGTTAAAACTTTGCATGCTTTATAGTTTAATTTCACAGCCTCATTACTTGTACCCATAATGGTAGTAGGTTTTTCTTCTAACGTGCTAAGTCAAGATCTAAAACACTTAAATATGAATTGACTTATTTGCACCATTCAGAGAAGTTCAAACCATCAAACACTATAACGAAAGAAGCAACTTACTTTAGATAGTATAAAGGAGCAACAAATTCTTTGTGAAGACTCAAAGCACCTTAGTGGGAATATAGGATGTGTATGGAGAACTGACTAGTGAATTCCTAATTCATATACAACTTCTAGGTGTTGTCTAATAACATGCAAGTAACAATTCTATCTCTATAATTATGCATGTATGTATAACATCGAAGTGAAGAATAATGTTTGGACATAGTAGTTCTTGAAGTTATAAGGGAGTAACTTCGATGAAACCTAGCCAAAAGAAAGTTAAGGAATGCAACAATGGAAATAAGCTAACAAACAAAGTAAATAGTCAACTCGATAAATAAGGATAATGCAAGGAAGGAGTTAAGCCTAGAGACAAAACAAAGGTACAAGGCATCTGAACTTGAGGTGAATAGGGGATTACCATGCATGGAGTACATGTGGAACATAA
The DNA here is from genome assembly GCA_027563885.1 of Erythroxylum longipes. Taxonomy (NCBI): domain Eukaryota; kingdom Viridiplantae; phylum Streptophyta; class Magnoliopsida; order Malpighiales; family Erythroxylaceae; genus Erythroxylum; species Erythroxylum longipes. The sequence goes on from JAOQMS010000179.1 coordinate 14,848,152, forward strand.
ACTTTATCCTACTTGTAATGGTTTGGAGAGTTTAACTTTAGTGATTTTGTAAACATTATTAAAATGATGTTACTATAATTTGTATCTAAAGTTGGTTCTGTATCCAAAGACTTAGTTATTGTTTCACTCTTAGATCCCGTATCTTTGTTAATGAATTATTATCTAATTTTAAAAAATAGAAGAAGCATGTGAATGAAGAAAAATGGTTGCAAATACATAAATGCTTAATAAATTTTTAGATTCAAATAATTAAACATTTAGAATATACTACAGTTTTTTGGATAAACTTGACAGTATACTATCATAGGTTTAATACGATACAAACTTTATCATCCAATCAAATAAAACTCATCAAATACAATCAATATCTTTGGATCCATGACATATTTGACAAACAATATTTGATTTTCCTCTATATGTTTATTGATCATAAATTATTAATTTACCTTTGGGTAAACTCTAAAATTCTATCAACTAATAAAAGTCATCTATACATATAATTAATTTAATAATAGGAATTAGTATTTTATGGATAAATGATCGTTTATACTCAAAAATCACTTAATTATTTGGTCACTTTAGTAATTAACAAACTATCATTTTATAATGTCATGCTTAAATTTAACACATAACACCTTATTTTAAATTTCAATAATAACATATTGTCAAAAATTACATATTGTCAATAATAAACATACAAAAATTAAAGACTAGAAAGTTAGTTATCATACAATTTAGGATCTGCGCTTTGAATAATGATTATAGTTAAACTTGATAAAGAAAGTTCTTCCATCTATATGAGAACCTTGATATTCTTTAGGAAAATAAAAGAAACCATCAGTTTTAGCCCCAAGGTAGCCATACTTCATACAAGAAGTATTAAGAACAATAAATAATGAAAAGCACTTTGAGAACTAACTAATGCTCAAATAATTGACAATGCCAACAACTCAAAAGAAAATATAAAGAATAATAAAAAATTGTTTATTCAAATACTAGCTTTGATACCAAATGTAAAAACATAATCTTTATCATATAAGATCAAAAACAACATTTATAACTTTAGCTTCTTGAATGAACAATTGTTATAAATAATTAAGGCATAATATTATGTACCCGATATAGAAGGTGCCATTATAGTAGAGAGATCAAGAAACACCATTGTATTCTTTGTTACAATTGGTTTCTCTTTCTTCACTCTCTTAATAGTAAAAAACTTTACGAAAAACTTTCTATAACCATAAATAATATAGACATGACCAATTTATATATCTATAACTTTTAATCTGGTACATCTATTAAGTGATCGAAATAAATGGTTGAGATTTAGTCTACTATTATTAGGAAATATGCACCAAATAAGGCTTCTTAATTATATTAATAATATTATTAATATGTAGAGAATATAATTACTAATCGAGCCACATGCCAACATTAATAACTTGTTAGAGTTCTAAAAATAAATATCTTCATTTGTTCGCATATGCTTTAATTGTCAATTATTTTAATTGTCAATTATTTATTAAATAATCTGATAAATTATTGAGTAAAAGGCATTCCAAAAGTTAAAGAACATGAAGTTAGAGAAATGAGGGTGGGAGGAAATAAAAGTTAATTATAAAGGTTACCTTAGCTCATATGATATTTTAAAATCGGTTTCTTCTTTTATAGAAAGCTTCAAATAATTTCAAAATTTTCCTGCATTTGTATCTTTCATGCCTCCGCATATTTGTACCATAAATATTTTGTTTTATTTAGTTGAACATGATTTATGATTTGTTGGCTTAAAATATAAGTTACGCAAGGCATTTTTTGTACTTTGTCCAAATAAATCTCTTACTCCTTGAAGTATGTCACCAAATATGTTCTTTAAAGCCTAGTTGCTCCATGATGGTCTTCGAACAAAGTCACTACGGTGTTATATTTTAATCCATCCATTTTAAAAAAAAAGAGGAATACACAAAAAAAGAACTAAAAAGATATCCAATTTATGTCTAATTAATTTTGATTATTTACATCTTTGATCAGCAACTATTATAAGTTGAATTTCTTAGGCACTCTAAAATTTATCACCTATATAAGAAATGTGATATATATAGTCATTACTAAATGTGAGCTATCAATTTTAAGTTATCAATGTCTCCAACCAGCCATCTCAAACACCAATCTACACCCTACAAGTTATGCCGAACTGCTAAGACATGGACTATTATTTATCTTCCCTTGTCTGTATATGAAGTATGATCACAAGAAAATCACAAGCCCTCGTATTAGGAAGAAATGTTGTAGAAGAGGAATTGCATGACATTATCTTCACTATGCTTCTACTCAAAACTACAATAATTTTCTCTATTCTCTTACTGTAGTATGCTGTTTAGATAGGTTTGTGTACATCTCAACACATCAAACTCTCTAAACTATTCAAAGACAGCAAAACTAGCTAGCTAGTAACTTCAATGGTAGACTTTAGGTTGACGTGGAGAGTCTAGCGACATAGAAGATTAGTTGTTGTTCTTATAATTAGTGGGTACTACCAGTAGCCGGTGGTGGCACATTTGATTTATAGGAGTTGGACAAGTCACCTAATTGACTCCACTACATGTCATGGTCGTTTCCGAGTCTATTGGGGACAACTGCACATGTATTGAAGAATATATTGCCACGATAGTTCAGCCTCCGAGCATGACTTAAGACCAATACAGACGACTGTGGATTATCAGTGGAGGGACGTAGCTGAAAGGGCCACGCATTTAGTCTTATTTATATATAACTACATGAAAAGTGCATTGAAAGCTAATTGTTTGTGGCTGGAATTTATACTATATCCATTCACAAGACACCAGCCTGTGGTGTTCTTGGAGTACTTTTCAAAATTGTCCGTATTAAATTCGTACAAGGGCTTTCCTGTATTCATCTACTTAAAACCAGAGGGAGAATATTGCCTTGGGGTGTATAAGTAACATTATATGTGTGATATACTCGTCGATAATCTCTTAAAAATTTTATTGTTTATATATGTCATAAGTTTAAAACTTTGTATTAGTTTTGGTCAGTAAAAACTAAAAATATAAACTTAACATTTTTTTTCCATCAAATGGTTTTCTTATAAAGTGTAAGTAATCATCTAATTAGCTTTAGCTTTGAGAGAAAATGTAGTCGCATAGTTAGGGGGGGTATTATCTTTTATTAATAAAATGAAATGAAAGCCATAAAATTACTTAATTTTGAGTATGATAGAGATATTGATAGGTCAAGAATTTCTTTTGCTTTTACTAATGCAACACAACATAGATACCCTGAATGATCGGGATGAGATCTTATGTTCCCAACTGGGTTATGCGCGCATAAGATCTCATCCTTGAATGTTCTTTGTGAGATTAGGTAATCTGACAACAAATTGCAGCTATACATATTTGACAACAACATGCTATTATGGATCGAACTAGATAATAACAAAAAATTTATATAATCATGAGACGATTATTTGGTAATCGATACTTGAGCCCAAAAGTACAGGTCAAATCAAAAGGTGACATTATGGGAGAGCTTTTCTTTAGTTGCTATCTAAGATGATAGGATTTCTAGCCAGTAAATGGTATGCTAATGCGGTATTTGGAATGTTAATAGAGTAGTTATGTCTATGTTTCACAATTTTATATGTTGTCCAAATATAGCAATAAAGCACACATATGATGAACCGCATAATCACTTTTCCAAAACAAAAAGGGAGACTTGGCAAGAAGATTCTTTTTATAATTTCGAGCTTCTCACCCGTCTTGTACTGTGAAATCAATTTGAGCCAAGTATCATACTTGGTTCAAATTAGTTCTGTACCTACATGGGACATTACAACTGGACTTATCCACAAGTGCAGGACTTGGAAAGATGAATAACTAATAATTAAACTTGAAAATAAACATCAATCATGGTCAAGTCCTCATCCTTGCTTGCTTAAAGTATCTCAAATAATACAGGTGGAAAACGAATTCTCCACTGGATCCCCCCCTACTCACTCATAAATATGGAAGAGTGCTCTTGTAATTCGTGTTTTCAGTTACTTCTTGGTTTTATCTTTTTAAAATGAAAATTCCTGCATGAGTTTGCAACCCTAATAAAATAAGTAATGTAGATAGATATAGAGTTCAACAAATGAACAATTTTCACATTAATAAGATATTTGATCGTCTAGAGAATCTATAGCTCACATGATTTTGGTGTGCAATTATATGCCTATGTATCTATTTATCTATCTCTCTTTATAAAAAGACTTGATCCTCTCATAATAAAAGACATCACTTCTGAAAAAAAAGGAAAATAATGGTTCCTTACTAGTAAAAACTTTTTTTTTTCTTTACTGCAGCTTCACTATTTTTATAATAAAGGGATTATTTGGTATGTATTTTACACACACATATATTAGAATTTCCTGCATTGATATATGCTAATCTTTAAGTTAAATCACTGATAGGGTCACATCTGATTATCACAACCAAAAATTCTTAAATTTGATTTACCTCTCTTGTTAACTGAGTTAAATAACCAATTACATGCACTCCATCTAATCAGAAGAGTGGTAATTGCCCGAAGATTACTTCACAACTTATGGAGATACTAATTTTTTTCCTTAAATGGAGACTCATTATGATCACTTTCCTCTTTGAAGTCCTCTTCAAAGCCCTTTTCATAGGTTTTTGAATACATCATAGCTGAGTCCAACAATGTTATTCACTTTATGGAATGATCTACAAGAAAATGGACATTTAGTGGAAGCTAAAGTTGTCACTAAAAGCATGAATTTTGGTCATTTTTAATTTCTATGACGATTTTTTCAGGTTGTCATTGTCATCACAAATACCTCCGTTATTGATAAAATAGTGATTATATTTAAAAAACTATCACAATTACTTATGATTTTTGTGACCGTTGTTTTTGCCACTGAAATCGTTTGCATAAGTGATCAAATTGTATGGTCACAATAACATCACTCATTTGTGACGATAGTGTCGACAAAAAAGATACTAATAGTGATCCATCAAAAAAGTCACAAATATTAATAGTGATACATCGAAAACGTGACAAACATTTTTATACTGTGACATCATTTTTTGCACTAAAATTATATAAAATTGTGTCTAAGATATTTCATCATTAATATTATCATTTAATAGTGACAAATTATATGGTCATATGTATTATTATTATTATTATTAGTGAGAAAAATATAGTCACTAATACTTTTATTAATAGTGTCAATAAATTTTCATCACAAATTTAAAATTTATACTTTACAATAACTTTGTCATTACTATGTTCACTATTGTCACTAATAAAATTTTGAATATAATAATGTAATAACATTAGTGATGCAAAAATATCATTAATAATCATTATGTGTTGTCACAAAACACTTACGTTTTATGTGACAAAATTTATCACTTTTTTATCGATAATAAAAACGACTATTAAAAGAATTAATGCTATAAATAAAATTAAAATATTAATTTATAATATATAAAATTATAAAATATATCATCCCAAACAATTATTTTGAAACTCATAGTAATCCCACACAAGAGACAAAAGTAAACATTAAAATTAAAATTTTGTTGTTTGCCAAACTTAAAACTCAAAGCAAATAACAAAACTCATAGCCCTAGAGACAGTCCTTCAAAGCCCATTACATTGATGACATGAATCAAGGCAACTTGGATTAGTATCTTGCAAAACAAACCAAAAAAAATAGAATATAAAATATTAATATATTGATTTAAAAATAAAATATTATAATACAATAATAAATTATCAATTATACTTACATTATTAGTTAGAGTACTTGGTAAAGACAAATTAAGTAACATGCTTGGAATCACTTTGGTATTTGCTAAATGTACAAAAATTCCTTGAAGTTGTTTCAAGTCCATTATTTGCTTGTCCAATGTTGCACGTTGAGCTTGAATATCCTCTTCTTGCTTTTTTGATGTGTCATTAAGCCTCGCAACTTCATCAACCAATTTACTTTAACGTTTCTTTGCTGCAATATTTTTAATAGTAGTCATAACATTTTTATCACAAAAATTAAAATATTTAAGTGTGAAAAATATTTTCCATGACAATAATTTTGAATAATATTGACCATAAGGGTAAGTTTATTATTGTGATGATATTTGATTGACATTAATTAGTTGGGCTTATATTAGTGACAACTTTTAGTCACAAAAGGTTTAAAATTTATGTGAAGAAAGGATTTATCATTATAATTATTTGTGTGATGAAAAGATTTCTTGTCACTATCATTTTGAATAATAGTAACCATAGTGGTTCATATGCTACAGTGATGATATATTATTGCCACTAACTATTTTCGCTTATATTGACCACAATTGTCGTCACAAAAATATATCAATTAAGTAACAAACAATTTTCTCATCACAATATAATGAATAATAATAGTGACAATAATTTATTTTGTCACAATTACATTTCATTTATGCTAAGATAGGGTAGACGCTAAACATTTAATACTATTAGTGACAACTTAAGAGTGACAAAGCTATTATTTACATTAATAACATATTATTAGTGACGACACAATTGTGAAAGTGTCACAATTACTATACCATTAGTGACTACGCAATAATTTATCAAAAATAATGAAAGTGATAGTGATTTACAATTTTTTTGTCACAATAACTATCATATTTGTGATGAAATATTTAAATGTCACAAAAAATTGACACTAAATGTCTTAATTCTTGTAGTGTGAATAGTTCTCAGGGTAGGAATGAATATTGTAGGTTGTCATGTAAAGAGGAAGAGTGCATACATTATTTTAGAGGACCAAAAGTGTATTTTAAACCTTAATTTTTACACTAAAATCTAAGTTGACCCCTAACGTTTTGGGGTGTTTAAGTTGAACACAATGTTTACGAAATGTTCAAAATAGACCCTATAAGCATAAAAAAATCTAATGGAGTTACCTTTCATAAATTAAATGATGACATGACTTTTTTTTAATTTTGCATATTAGTAGGACTCACTTTTTACTGACGTGGCATTCTTATTTTTAAATGAAAGTGAGCCCCATAACTATTTATAAACCTCATTGTTTTGTCTTCTAATCCCTCCTAATTCTTCTTTTCTCTTCAATCAAACTCCTCTTTTGCATTCCCTAAAAGAATCCTTAATTCTTCTTCTTCACCTCTTGTTTGACCAAGTTTTAGGAGTGCTTATCTTAGTAAGAATAATCCTAGAGAAATTGGTTCCTTAAAACTCTAAAACCTTAAAGACCTAAAGATTCCCAATGCTTGCAGGGATCTCACTAAAGAGGAGGACGTTGTGAGAAACTATCAATTTCTAAGTTCTATCAATTTTCTAATAGAATTTGGTGGTGTTATTGCAAGAAGTGAGGTGATGTTGCCAGTAATGTTCAAGGCAATGACTCTGCCAGAAAAGTCATCACAAGTGACACCATACTAAATGTAGTAATCAAAAGTAGAGTTTCAAGAAGAGGGTTGTAAAAAACTGAGCTTTTGAAATAGAAAAGAGCAGACGTGTCCATGATGGAAGCGAAAGGTTATGAGAATATTGATGAAACCAAGTAAACAAAAAAACCAAAAAAACAATAATTGTTGCCATATGTCTAGTAGCCCCGATTCTACTATTCGTTGGGAGAAAAAACTTAACGGAAGGCCGATGAGATAAGTTATGAGTCATAAAAACAAGAAAATAATAGCTTTCAAACCATGTAACAACCTTGAAATTGTAACTACCTTGGAAAAGGCCGAACTAAGAAAGCTTGTTGGGTTGCTAAAAAAGTCTAAAGCCTCCAAATTTATGGTAAAAACCGAATATTTAAGGAAGAAGATAACAAGAGAACTAAGGAAGATGACATACTAGATATTGTTGATAGATAAGAGTCAGAGAAATAAGAAAGAGACAAAGAGAGGAGGACATAGTAAAAAATAAAATAAAAGGGCAAATGATGAAAATGACATTTAGTAGAAGAGGAGGAAGGAGTTGAGAGCTAGCAGACAAGAGAAGGCTAGAGTTGCCATGCTCTCTCAGTTTGTTTGTTTACAATTACAATTACAATTACTGTTGTTGGTTTCACATCCTTTGTTTTCTATAATACCTATATAAACTACTTCTTTTCATATTCATCTCTTCGTTACTATTTCATGCACTAACCTATAAGAACACAACCTCTCCTCTTCTTCCTCCTTTCTCTAAAATTTTTTCAGTTTACATCTTTATTCAGTAACCCTTTTAGCCTCTCACTCTCCTTGGACCTTTAGAAGTAATAATTATACATAGTCTTGCATTGCATAACTTAGGTTTAAGGTCTTGGAAATGTACAAAATGTACCACCACACACTTGAAGTCATGGTCATATCCTATGAAGAATTAAGGATTAAGTAGAGATTAGTGAAAAAGAACATTTTTACCTGTTCTACTCAATTCTTTCTCCATGAAGATGGAAGGTAGTACCTACCCTTCTTATAACGAAAAGCTTTTGATGGACATGCCTATGCATAAGGGTTTTCTAATGCTTGAAGTTTACTACAAGACCTCTTTAATGAATAAGTTTATTAGAGAGAATTTAGATGACATATTTCATGGGATGGTACTTATCAGAGGATTACTTGCACTTGTTGAGTTACGGGTTAAGAGACCCAAAAGGTACGAGGAATGGTGTTATCAATGTTTCGATGAGAAAGAAACTGAGAGATTAGGAGGGATTGGATAATAAAATGGTGAGTTTTATATATATTTATGGGATCCACTTTCATTTAAAAATAAGAACCCCACTTCAGTAAAAAGTAGATCCCATTAATATGTAAACTTTTTTTTAAAAAGCCATGCCATCATTTAACTGACGAAGGGTAACTCCATTAGATTTTCTGTCCTCATAGGGTTTTAAATATTTTGTAAACATTGTGGTTCAACTTAAATGCCCTGAAATGTTAGGATTCAACTTGGAATCTGATGTAAATGTTAGGATTTGAATTATAGTTTTGGCCTATTTTATACTAATTTAATTTATTTTACTACTCAAAATTAACTTCATATGATGTTTATGTGGTGTAAATTTTAAAGTACTCATTTTACCGTCACTTATAGTACTTCATTAATGAAACAATACAGATGAAAAAAGCTCCTAATAATTTATGAATCATAATAGAAAGGGAATAGGGTCTTCTAGAAAGTTAAGGGATAAAAGAGGGAACAAGTGACCAGAGAAAGAAAAATATGCAATAGAATTTTTTCTATCATTGATTAATGATCAAATGACCTTCGATTGCTGTGAAATTTTAGCATATCGTTCTTAGGACTTACCTCTTTAAATCCAACAGTCAAATTTCTTTTTTGAATTCTCTAAGCTAGTAACGTCTGTCCAAATCTCTTTGTATATGAATGTAGCATTTCTCACCCCTCAATGATGATTGTTTGGAATTGTTATAACAAGGTTCATCTTTGATGATTGTATTTGCCTTTAGTTAATTTATGAAAGAACAATTTATTATACTCACTTATTTCTTATTAATTAATAGAAGTGTTAGTGCCATTTGTGAATGGCCACATAGTTTTTTCCCGTACTAGAGTTTTCACATAAGTCATTATATCTTCTTATATTGTGAGCTAATTTTGTTTCACTTATAGTCGTTGTAATTTTGGTTAGTATCAGTTATCTATTTGAAAACACAACTTTGGGAAAGATTATATTTGCTTGTCACTTTTGTTAGTGTCTAGATATTACTTGTGTATATTTTGGTCCCTTTCTTAACATATTAGAATCAAAATTAGGTTTTAAGGCTTTGAGATTTGTTTTCTTGGTTAAGATGGAAAATAAAAGTGGTATACATTTAATAATTTATTTAAGTTGTGATATTACTGACATCAAGTGTTGAGTGCACTGCAAAATTTACCTAACTCTGCACATTAAATTTGTAGTTGTAGTGACTTGGGATCAAATTCACAGGGAATGTTCGGTTAATTTCCGTAACGAGATTAATTGATGGAACGAAAATATAAGGGGGGTTTTAAAGTAATTTAGGAAAAAAAAAGTAAAAGTAAACTATCAAAAACAAATTATAGCAAAAAATCGAAAATGATTAAAGTGTCAAAAATAAGTAAAGTCTGGTTTTAGGATTAATCTCGGCCTAAACACGATTAAACATATCCCATCATCCTAACATCTTTAACCTCTCTTTAAACTATTGATCGGAGAATAACAATAATCTCTTCTAATCTTAGTTTTCCTTTAGGTTGTATTTAATTAAGATACAATCTTTAATTAAACCTAGCCACCGAATAACTTAGGACACGACCTCTAGATTCAATTCGGCAGTCACATTACGAAGTGGAAAATAATCAATATATGCAGCAACATCACATGTTTAGATTATCTAACCTAACTTATGTTGTTCCTAACGATTTAAGATCATTAAAAGCTACTAACAAACATCAAATGTAACGATTACAGATTACATTCAACATTTTAACAATAGGTTTGTAATAGAACAATCCAAATAACATATTAAGATCATTTATACAAAAAGATAATTCAATCAACATAAACAATAATAATAATTTGAAAAGAGAGTATCAACATTAACAAGATGATAAAGCTTAAACGTGACTCGACATTGATTTCACCATCGAACCGATGTCAAGAAGTTAGCCTTCCATATCCTTCTTCAATCTCTAAGCATTAGCCACTATTACCCTCTGTCGGTGTGAAAGAAGAAGAGAAAATCAAGAGAAATTAAGAGAAAATGCTTCAGCTAGGGTCTGTCCAGAATGTTTCTTTTGTGTCATCAAAACATTATCCTTTATAGATAAAAACTAGGTTTAAAATGGGACAAGTTCCCCTCCTTACGAGTGTGACAAAGCATGTCACAGCTGTGAGAGACCTCTCATGGCCGTGAGAGGTGCCTCTCACACCTATGCACTCCAATGTCTGGCCATGAGATTTCTCTTTTCTCTGTTCTTCGCTTCACATTCTATCTTGTCTCTTATTCTTTCAATACTCTTCTTCTTCATGCTCTATGAATCAATAGAGTATGGAAATTCAGAAGATAGCTCCAATGAATATGCTTTCGGGTCACTCTAGCTCCTTTACTTCCAAAATGTACCTAAAATCAAATATGAGCTAAAGTGAGTATCCTAAGAATTTCTAAGGAATTAATCACTAAATGTATTAAATCAAATGAGTAAACATTTAATCACATATCAAGTTCCACCACATTTAGCTTTTGACAGTCCTCGAGCAAATTGTCAAAATCAAAATCACAAACCAAAATTCTAACTCATTTTCCATAATTCCTAAGAATAGATAATCATAAGTAAAGATGAATGGCTTTTAAAAACTATAGCAACAACTCAACATTCAAAGTTTCTACTTATGATCAATCAACATTCTTCACCTTTGGAAACTAAGTAATCTAGGGGTAGAATTGGAAAAAGGTGTTTAAATAAGATATTTCCATGGGTACACTCAAACACCATTCATGATCATAATAATCCACAACTTTGCATATCATTTCATTTCTCCACCACTAAAGGTCACATGCATAATCATGAATCAAAGGACTTTTCTAGGGCTGTTATATGGGAAAGGGTAAAGTGAGATATATTTTGGGTAATGTAAGATAAAAGTCATAAAGCTAATGAAGCAAAAGTAACACTAAGTGAGATATCAAGTGCACAAGTTAGCATTCATTCAAAACTGGGTACTGTCATCTGTGATAAATGCAACAATTATATTTCACAACTCAGTCAGCTCTCACACTATACCATATGAACATAACCCAAAGGTGCTCCATCCAAAACAACATCTTCCTTATATGCAATATATTCAAACCACCCATTCAATACACCTTTAGGAGGAAATATTGATCATAAATAACTTTGCAAAACATATGCATTTCCTCTTTGATTTTTTAATTCAAACTTTTTTCTTTCTTTTTCTTTTTCTTTTCTTTTCCTTTTTTATTTTTTCTTTTCATTTAAAAATTTAAAGAAACTACATCAACATAGGAATTCCATTGACAAGACATAAAATAACATCTCAATAATAATAATCATCCCACACATATACACACCTCACACTTATACTTTTGTAGATCCACAACCATTAACAATCAACAAATGCTCCACCAGCTTTAAGGCTTGGGTAGGACATTTGGTTAGGTTTAAAATCATGTAATGTGGTTTATACAAAAGAAAAGGATAATAAAGCGCAAAGGCTAACAAAGGAGAATTCATATAAATGGGTAGGCTATTTGGCTAATGTACCTCGTAAACAAAAAAGAATGCCTAATCATTTTCATAAAAATGCATGTGATAAAAATGTGGTTTTGTATAGAAAATCAAAGCAAAGTAAGGATGTACATGTCATGAAGGTCACACATAACAAAAGACAGTGAGACTGATATGGATGTGTCATTATAATATAGTTTAAAATCTCATTATTTTTTATCTACCACTAGTCATCACTCTTCTAAGGATAATGCACATTAACCAATCAAAAGAGAAAAGTATATGCTAAGTTTGCCGTTTATTTTTCTATTCAATTCACACTATAATTATGAATAAATAATCTCTTTGAAACTACCTAAGAAGTCACATAAGCTACAATTAAGCTAAAAGACATGCATAAAAACTAGAATCCCCACCCCCACACTTAAAACTTACATTGTCCCCAAAGTAATATCAAATGTAAGAAATGGAGCATTTAACCAAAATAGTAAATGCAAAAAATGTAAAAAAACAGAAATTTACTTCCCTTGGGTTGTCTCCCAAGTAGTGCCTTTGTTTATTGTCATTGGCTCAACTCCCTGTTACATGCATCAAGTCACACTAGTTACGTCTTCCAGCATTAGCATTTCTAAATCCTCCGTTTGGAAACGTTCAGAATACGACTTCAAGCGATAATCACTCACTCTAAATGTCTTGTCAGTTTTTAGACTCCGTATCTCTACTACATCAAATGGAAAGAAATAAGTAATAATAAACAGACCAATCCATCAGGAACATAACTTACCTGGAAATAGTTTGAGTTTGGAGTGATATAGTAGTGCTTTCTAGCCCACAGAGAAGCTTTTCCTTAAAATCATCTTATTATGAAAAGCCTTCAACTTCCTATGCACACCCGCTCCATCCAAATTCATATTACATCTTTTGATAGCCTAATATGCCTTGTGTTGTAATTGAACTAGAATATGACATAGCTTCCCAAACACCAGTCTATACGGAGAAATCCCAATTGGTGTTTTATAAGCTGTCCCCCATAATGTGTCATCCAATCTTATGCTTAAATCCTTCCTATTGGGCTGCACAATTTTCTTCAGGATTAATTCAATTTCTCGATTTGAGACTTCAACTTGCCCATTGGTTTGGAGGTGGTAGGCGGTGGAAACCTTGTGTGTGATGTGATATTTTTTGAACATTGCTTTCATCACCTTGTTGCAGAAATGGGTTCCTCTCTCGCTAATGATGGCTTTTAGTATCCTGAACCTAGAAAGAATGTTAGCCTTAACAAAATCTGCAACAACCTTTGCATTATTAGTTCTGATAGCTTTGGCTTCCATATATTTAGAAAAATAATCGATTACATAAGTAAATCCAAAAGACGGAGGAAAAGATCCCATAAAGTTAATGCCCCAAACGTCAAAAATTTCATATAAAAGCATAGGGATTTGTGGCAATTAATCCTTACAGGACAAGTTACCTAATCTTTAGCATCTATCACATGAATCGTAGAAGGTATATGCATCTTTGAATAATAATGGCCAGTAAAAGCCTCTCTCCAGAACTTTATGAGTTGTTCTTTTCACTCCAAAATGTGCCCCACATGTATACGAATTACAGAAGGCTAAGATTGAAGATGTTTCCTTTTTGGTAAACACCTCCTGATAACTTGATTTATATAGCGCCTCTAAAGGAACGGGTCATCCTAAACGTAATATTTCGCTTCATTCCAAAACTTATCCCTCTAAGCCGTTGACAAACTAACAGGTAATTTGTTAGTAACTAAAAAATTTACAATGTCTGCATACTATGGTGTTGTCAAATTAGAAAAAAATAATTGCTTATCTGGAAATGTTTCTCATAGAGGGATATCATCTTCTTCCTTTATCAAACGGCTGAGATGGTTCGTCACCACGTTTTCTGCCCCCTTTTTATCTCTTATCTCCAATTCGAATACATGAGGGAGGAGAATCCATTTGATTAGCCTTAGTTTTGCTTCCTTTCTCATGAGCAACTATCGTAAAACTACATGGTCATAATAAACAATTTCTTTAGCACCAAGCAAATACGATCGAAATTTTTCTAAAGAAAAAAGTCACAGATAACAGTTCTTTTTTAGTAGTTGAATAATTCAATTGAGTTCAGTTTAGAGTCTTGGAAGCATAGTAGATGGCATCCAAATCTTTTCCCAATATTTGTCCTAGAACCGACCCTAGTGCATAGTTGCTTGCATCATCCATGATCTCAAAGGGGAGGTTCCAATTTGATGATTGAATCATCCATGGGGAAGTCAAAAGCTCCTTAATTTTTTTGAATGCTTCCTTACGCTTCTCATCGAACTCAAAGGAAACATCTTGTTGTAAGAGCTTGCATAATGGTGCAGCTATCTTCGAAAAGTCTTTAATGAACCTTCAATAAAAACATGCATGTCCAAGAAAAGAATGCACTTCCCACACAGTAGAGGGTCATGGTAAAGAAGAAATAAGATCAACCTTATATTTGTCTACCTTAATACCCCTAGCAGATAAAACATGACTTAAAAATATACTTTGATCCGCCATAAAATGACATTTCTCCTAATTCAGCATAAGGTTAGTTTCTTTGCATCTTTCCAAGATAATAATAAGATTCTTAAGGCATTCATCAAAAGAAGAACCATATACACTAAAATCATACATTAATACCTCTATGATCTTCTCAACATACTCAGAAAAAATGCTTATCATACACCTTTGGAACGTAGCAGGTACGTTGCATTCTTCGATAAGTGAAGGTACCAAATGGACATGTGAATGTTGTCTTTTCCTGATCTTTCGGTGCAATTTGGATTTGAAGATAACCTGAAAGGTCATCTATAAAATAATAATAATCATATCCAGCCAATATTTTAAGCATCTGATCAATAAAGGGAAGGGGAAAGTGTTCTTTATAAGTTGCAGAATTCAAATTCCTATAGTCAATAAATACTCACCACTCAGTTTGCACTTGGGTGGGAATCAACTCACCTTCTTGATTAGTCAAACCTGGATATGACTGACCCATTTAGTGTCGAAGATCGGGTAAATAACCCCAGCATCGAAAAGCTTTAGTACCACTTTCTTCACAACTTCCATCATTGGAGGATTCAGCCTACGCTGAGCTTTCCTTGTTGTCTTTGCATCCTCCTCTAACAAAATGTGATGCATGCATGTGGATGGGCTTATCCTTTGGGTATCTATGATCGTCCACTTGATGACCTTCTTATGCTCTCTTAGCATTCGAACTAGTTTGTCCTCTTGATTTGAAGTTAACTCTACTAAAATAATGACTAGAAGAGTTTGCTTATCTCCCAAATAAGCGTATTTAAGCTGTGTAAGGAGTGGCTTTAGCTCCAATTCTTGTGCCTGCACATCAGAAAGTAACAACTTCTAGTGAGATTCAAATAGTTTTATAGAAGCCAAATTATATCTTTTTAGAGAGTTTTGCAATGATTCCAGAGCAGCTGTCGCTTACATTAGCTTCTCTCCCATTTTAACATCATTGTTGGCTTCTAGTTCCATTTGCTTAGTCAAGACTGTTTCTAAATGATCCTTGTAACTTAATTTAAATATTTCCTATACTAAAGGATTAATCACATCAACAGAAAAAACACAGTGATCATCAGGAGGATGTTTTATGGCATTAAAAATATTAAAATGAATCAATTCCCCCTCAAATTCCATCGTAAGAGTGCCTTCCCAACATCTATCTTTGTTTGAGTTGTATTAAGAAACGGTCTCCCCAACAAGATAGGTATTAGATTATATAAAGTGTCATCATTCATATCCATAACATAAAAATCTGCAGGAAACACTAACTTATTCACCTGCACCAAAACATCCTCGACCACAACATCAGGATAAGCATTAGTGCAATCAACCAGTTGTATGATAACATTCATTTCTTTCAAAGGACCTAAATTTAAAGAAGCATAAATTAAACGAGGCATCATATTAATTGAAGCACCCAAATCCAACATGGCCCTATTAATCACAGTATTTCCAATTTTGTGAGGAATGATAAACATACCTAGATCCTGACATTTTGGAGGCACTTTTTTCTAAAAAATGTAGACACATTCTCACCCATCATCAATTTTTCATCACCCCACAATTTCCTCTTATATGTACATAGTTCTTTAAGGAATTTGGCGTACCTTGATACTTGCTTAATTGCCTCGAGCAAAGGTATATTGACTTCCACTTTTTGGAAAGTCTCTAATATCTCTTTGTCCTTCTCCTCCTTGTTCACTCTTGTCAATCTGCTTAGAAAAGGTGGAGGGTTTAGTCTTAATATTAGGGCTTTCGAAATCTACCTTTGTACTCAATGACAGATTTTCTTCCTTTCCTAATTCCTTCTCGATCTCTTCCTCAGTAGCAATCCTCGGTGGAGTTCTCTTGGGACCCTCAGTCTCCTTTCCTCTCCTCAGGGTTATAGTGCTAACATTCTTTGGCTTCACTTTAGGCTAGGAAGACATCTTTCCTCCATTTTGTGATTCAAGACGATTAAGCCTCACTGCCATCTGACCCATTTGGCTTTCTAAATTTTATACACTCACTTTTGTCTCTTTTTAGAATTGTTTCACTCCCTACTGAAACTGTTGTAGCTGCTACTGTAGGTTCTATTGAAATTAAAGATTGTTAATATTACGAGACTTGATCAATTCATCTAAAGAATTACCTGAACTGGAAGAAGAGGCTCCCTGTGCTCCTTGTTACCTTGGTTGAAATCCTTGTATTCCTTGCGACCGATTTTGGAAGTAATTTTGCTATCTATTCCCTCCATAACTCAAGTTGGGATGATCCCTCCAGCCTGGGTTATACGTTTACGAGTACGGGTTGTATTGATTTGTAAAGTTCCCTCTTCAACATTCACATACTCCATACTTCCTCTTGTAGTGTCAGGCACTCATCAGTCAGATGGCTAGTGTTTGAACATATTCCACATGTTTTTGCTTGAGCTTATCCAACTGTAATATGTCTAACAAAAGATGTTAGCTCATTTAAACGATGTTCAATAGATGAAGTACTTACCTCGTTTACTTTTCGAACATTCTTGTGAGTGTCGAATTTTTGAGTATTAGCAGCCATCTGTTCAAGTAGGATTCTCGCTTCAATAGGAGTCTTCTCACAAAGTGCCCTAGCGATAATTGTACATTAGTGTGTGTTTTTCTAAGTATTTGACATGTTTTTCTTGCATAATAGGTTATTATTGTTGTGTTTTAGGATTTATTTTATATATTTTTGTTCAGTTTGTTCTTCTTTGTTATTTTTTTAATGTTTGATGTTGATTTAGGGTCAGAATGAATCATTTTGATGTAGGAATGAAGGGTGGACACCTTTGGGATTGAGCTAGAGACTAAGAGAGGAGAAGAGAAGAGGAGGAATTATAAAGCAAGAACCCACAATTGTAAGATTTATGCTAATTCCCATAGTTATGGGATGTCTAACTTGAGGATACGAGTAAGGTTCACTTATTTTTTTAGGTTTTCATGACTATATAAGGTTATAAACCCCTATGGATGAGATAGATTCGGTAGAGACTTACCTCTTTGATTAAAAACATAGGTTTAGAGTCTTAGGAGAGAGAGAGATTCAAGGTTTTTCATTCATAATTGGGAAAAGATCACACCAACGCCGAATTTTCCATATTCGGGCAAAGAAAAGGAGTTTGATTCATTTAGTTCTCTTTCGTGTTTCTCTTCTAGTATTTGTATGATGGATTGTTTGAATGTTGGGGATGTTATAGACATCATGAGTGGTTGATTTTTTTTATAGAGATTACTTTTGAACTTCTTGTTGAACTCCTATTTTGTTGATTTGAATAAATAAAGCTTTTAATGAATGGTGAAATTATACCTTGCAATATGTTGAGAGATTGAGTTGGGTTATTTGTGTAGGGTTATACAATCAGAGTTGGCACTCTATAGACCTACATTCATTAAGTTAATTGGTTAGTTAGAAGAGAGATCTTGGCTAATTTAATTGATCACCTATACGATAACTTCATAACTAGTTGAATTGATGGATTGATTTTGTAGATTGAGAGATTGCTTAGTCAACTCTATTTAATTTGGCTAGGGATAATTAATTACACCTTGATAGAGTAATACATTAGGATATCTTAGGTGAGGCACAATTCAATTCATAAAATCGAAGGGAAACAAGATAAGGAGAAAGTGATCTCTAGTTGTTGAAATCTTGAATTCCAAGTTTCTGTATTTTTGTGTTATTATTCGAGCATTGTTGGTTGTTTAATTTAATTTAATTTTCCAGTTTATTTCCATTGAAAAATTTGGTTATTAAACAAAAATTAATCTGAATTAAGTGGTGCCTAAGCATAATCCTTGTGGGATCGATATCTGCTTTTGACTACATGTTGTGACCTGTATACTTGCGATTTTAAGCATAAAACGAGTAGTCTGTTTCTCATTCAAAAAGTTTTTGGTGCCATTGCTAGGGATTGTTTTTCTTAGCATCTTTTTTTATTTTAGGTTACTTTGATTTAAGAGTTTTTGATACTTTTTCTTGTGTATTTGCAGGTGCATAAACACAAGGAACACGCAAAGATCGACAAAATTTAGTGACAAAGAGTTATCCGATATGATAAGACACGAATGAGAGTTATGAAAAGCAAAGCGTCGAGATATTATACAAAGAAATATGGTAGAAGAAGGGGATCAAGAAGGAAGTGAGAGGACACTGATGAACTTTATGAGGCCAGTTTTCAGTTCTCAACGAGTTCTGAAGCCAGTAATTCAAGCTAATAATTTTGAGATCAAGCCGGCACTCCTTAACATACTTTAGAGTAGTGTACAATTTTATGGGTTGTCCAACAAAGATCCCAACGCCCATGTTGCTAATTTTTTGGAGATCTGCGACACCTTTCAGTTTAATGGGATGTCCGATGATGCCGTGAAGTTGCGACTATTTTCTTTCACTTTGAGATATCAACCAAAGGCATGGTACAACTCGCTCAGTTCAAGGCAAATCATTACTTGGGAGTAGCTAGCCCAAGCATTTCTCGCAAAATACTTCCCGTTTACCAAGACAATAAAGATCATATACGAAATCACAAACTTTCAACAGAGTGATGGGAAGTCTCTATATGAAGCCTGGGAGAGGTTTAAAGAATTACAGAGAAGCTGTCCCCCAACACAACCTTCCGAGGGAGTTCCTATTGTAGACATTCTACATGGTGTAAATCAGAGCACAAGAGGAATCATAGATGCAGCTACTGGAGGTTCTTTGATGAGAAAGACTATTGATGCAACTCATGACCTTTTGGAAGAATTGGTGAGCAATAGTTGTATGTGGTTAAGTGAGAGGAGTAGACAGGGGCAAAAGGAGCAAAAAGGTATGATCCCGACTGACTCTGTTACAGCTTTACAGACACATATCACAGCCTTTACTAAGTAGTTGAACAACATCCAAGGAGCATCTCCATCTATGTCCAAAGCTATACAATTACAGTGTGAGGTATGTGGGCAAAATAACCATTACACAGTTGAATGTATTTTGTTAGGAGCCAGTGGTACAGAACAGGTAAATTACTTGGACCAACTGCAAAGAGTTAATAATCCTTACTCTAATACTTACAATCTAGCGTGGAAAAATCACCCAAATTTTTCTTGTAGTATTAACAATACAGGTGGCCAAGCAAGATGGCAAGGACCTCCTAGATTTTACCAAGATCGACTTGGATCTTTGTTGTGCAAAATGGACAAGTTGATGGATGTTTTGGGGTCCAAATTTGCAACTTAAGAAAAGAACCAAAAAAGGATGTTTGCCAGCTAGGAGGAAAGTGAAAAGAGGATGAAGGCAAAGTTTGATCAGATTGTGAAGAACCATGCCTCATTCATCCACAACTTAGAGGTTCAGGTAGGTCAACTTGCTAATGCTTTGTCTTCTAAAAGTGCAGGTAGTATACCAAGCAATACCGAGTCTAACCCAAAGGAATGGATCATGGCCATCACTCAGACCCAGGGAAAGGAACTTGAATATGTGAAGGAAGACGCAGATAAAGGAAAAGGATAAATAATTATGAAATTCCTTCAAAGTGAACTCAAAATTAAGCTAATCAAGGAACCTTAACCTGAAATTCCATACCCTATTCTAGCTCAGCAGAAGTCAATTTTAAGTAGGGCAACGGGGAATTTTAAGGAGGTTGAATCAAACAAGGTTGAGGACATAACGGAACAACTACAAACAAGGCTCACACTAAAGGAATCAACCAAGAAGAAGGTTAAGGAACATATAGTAAAAGGAAACCCCAACATAGCATAAAAGAAAGAGGACCTAGGAGATTTTTACATTCCTTGCAGTATCAATGAAGTCAACATAGATAGGGCATTCGTGGATTTGGGAGCAAGTATCAATATAATTCCCTATTCCTTTAGTTAGAAGTTGGGGTTAGGAGGGTTAAAACCCATAAAGATATTAGTAAAAATGGCCGACATAACAGTTCATCAACCGAAGGGGATTATTAAGAACGTTCAAGTACAAATTGATAAATTTATCTTTCCTACAGATTTCTATATATTGGATATTAAAGAAGATGTAGAAACCCCGATGGCGTTTGTACAACCATTGTTAGCCACAACTTACTCAATAATTGACGTTAATGGGGTTGAACTAACTCTGAGGGTCGGAAAGTAGTAAATAACCTTCAAAGTGTCAAAGAAAGACAACAGTTCTCCTCTACCTCTAACTAATATCAAGGAAACTAGACCTTAACGACAATGGGAAGATATCGAGGATTCTGAGAATGCATTAAAAAAGAAACGATCGCATAGAAGAAGGAAAAGGAAGGAGAACACAAGGAAGGTGGAATCCATAGCATGGTAGCTCATTTGCAGATTGTGAGATCAGTGACTGCACTACCATTGCACCATTTATTTGAACCACCTTAAGCACGAGGATAGCGTTGAGCTACCAACATTAAAAGAAGCGCTGTATGGGAGACAACCCATGGAATTTTATTTTCCTCTGATTGTTTTCTTTTGTTTTGTGTACTGGTTTGTTTGATTTATTTGGTTGTGACGATGTTTGATTTGATCTTGCTTGGTGTTTATTTGGATTTTGTTTGACTTTTAATTTGTTTTCTCTTCAAATTGCTTGTTGGTTGGGTGATTTTGATGTTTTTTTAAGTTGTTTAAATGTTGAGAATGCATGCTAAGAATGCATGCTAAGCTTAGAAGACGATTAAAAAGTTGGAAAAATTGGAGTAACCCACGATTGTGGGACTTAGTATGTCTCCCACGATCGTGGGAAAGTTCTCCATAAAGTTTTTGGAGCCTTAACCCACAATCGTGGGAATGAGAGTGTTTCCCACAACAGTGGGAAGGTTCTCCAAAATCTTTCTGGTGCCTTAACCTGCAATTATGGGAATGAGGTTGTTTCCCATGACCATAAGAGGGCTCTCCAGAAATTTTATGGAGAGTTAACCCACTATTGTAGGAATGATAGGGATTCCCACGATCGTGGGAAGCCCCATACAAAAAATTTTAAAATTCCCCCTCTTCCTCTTGTTTCTTCATTCTTCAAATTTTCACAACCCCTTTTTCTACAAACTACTACACCTACTCTCCCAACTTCTCCAATCCTTCATCTTACGCTTAAATCTTGATTTTTCTCTTGCAATGGCTCCAAATAAGATTGCATCTCAGAAACCAATTGACGAATTGTGCCTTCAAGTCTCTAGAGAAGGTAAACCAGATATGGCGTCCCATTTTCGTGCCCCATTTCCTATTTATTTGAAAGACGAAGGTATGCGATTTCATGACTTTAAGGATAAAGAATTAATGCCTCCTAGATACTTTGATTTGGAACTATTAGAAACTCTAGGATTAAGGCAAAACATTGAGAGATTGGATGCAAATATTGGTTAGATTCGGTTAATTCTTTGTGATGTGCCAATATATCCTATGATGACTGTCGAATTTTTCACCACTATGCGCTACAATCCCAAAATGGATATATTCTGGTTTACGATAGGTGGCAATGCTTATAAACTTGATTATACTATCATTCGTGCACTTTTTGATTTATTGAACACTAAAGTTTTGGATGATCATGATAACTTTTATATGGATGATTACTGGAAAATTCTAATAGGTGAAATCAATTTTGACTCTACAAATGCAGAAAATACTTTAATTCGTAGCACCAAGCACTTACTTCTTAATAAGTTCATTTACTTAATGGTTTTTAACAAAATTGGAAGTAATAAGTGCTCAGCTAAGGAACTTTTCTTCCTTTGGTGCATGGATCGAAAAATCAAAATAAATACCTTTTATCAGATTTTTTAATCTATTGTGAGTTGTGTTAATAAGAAGTGCTCTTATTTTGGCATGTCATACATTGTTACTACTTTGACTTTATTTTAAAATCTTGGTGTGTATAGTATGCGTACGGCTAGATATGATGTTTTTGATGTTCCTTATTTAAGACGCTTTGAAATTTTGGAGCCCTATTCTATGGAGCTCTAAAATCCTTAGATGCGCATAGCCGTTAAGAATAGGAAGGGTAAGGATGCAGCTAATTCTTGACCATCCATATCTTGGGTATCCTAGAGTCCTAAGAAGAAGCAGTGGAAGAGGAACCAACTATAGTAACAGAGGTTGACAAATTCTAGCAAATCCTCAACCAGATGGCCTCTAACCATCGACAAATGATGTTGTAAATTAATGAGCTGAGCACCCAAATGAGATAAGTGCATAAGGAGTAGCGGTACATGAAGAAGAAATTCCTCAAGTTTATCCAGAGGAATAATATTGAAGTCCCTTCTCCAGTGCCTTCGCCACCACAATCTCCATAAGCCTCTCTTACCCTAAACTTTTTATATTATTTTAATTACTTTATTAGTTATTTTTTCTTTTTGTTTGGTTTGATGTCCTTTTATTTGGTTTGATGTCTTTTGTTTGGTTTCATGTCTTTTTGTTTGGTTTGATGTCATTTTACCTTATTTTAGGGTTGACTTGCACGTTGAGGACAATGTGTTCTCTAAGTGTGGGGATGTGACATATGTTGTGTCAATTGCATTGTTTTAGTTTGTTTTAGGATGTATGTTTTAGGCATCTTAGGTTGTTTTATGTTGTTTTGTGCTAAGCAATGGAACCATATTTGAATCATTTTGATTTGTTTTACCATGAGATTCTGTCATGCTAGTTGGAATGAGATGGAATGCATGCTTAAACTCAGATTAGGCCATTTGAGTAGAGAGTGAACCATGTTGAGTGATGTAAAGTAGTTGGTTACATAAGCTTGCTCACAATTTGAGACTTAGGCAATAAGGTAGTATAAAGATGCATAATGAATTTTCATTTGAGCCAATGTAAGGATTGAGCCTACATGACTCCATCTATAGTCATTTTATTTCTTTGTTTATGTGATGCTTCCTTAGGTTATTAACTTCATAACTTGCTTTGAATCGGTTTGAGTCTACTATATGTATGCTTAATAGAGATGATTAAGGCCCTTTTTGTATTAACCTTTAGCTTAAATGACTTACCTTTTATTATTCCTTGCTACCCATGTTGAGCCTTAATCATTTTGTTTCATGAAAACACCCCACATTTTAAAACCCGAAACCCCATTAACCCATCCATTCACAAGCTTAGTAGAGCATTAAGTGATGCATTAGTTTGAGATATTTGCTATAGTTTTTTTTGAGATAAGTTCAGTGATACTTCTTCTCTTCAATCGTATTGTATTTAGTTGCTATTTTGTTCATTGTTTCTTCCATGTTATTAAAAATAAAAAAGAAAAAAAAAGAAAAAAAGGAAGAACATTTTAGTATCATCAATAAGTGCAGAGTAGTTGTATATTTACACTTGTATATCTCAAAATTATGTTTTGTTATCCCTTTGTCCCTTATTACTTTACAAATGCTTGTGTTAAACTCTTTACACTTTTTACCCATCTAACCTTTACCACACTAAAACCTAAAGCAAGTCCTTTTGATATATTTATGCATGCAATCATTATAGAGGAGAATCGGTGTATTAGCAAGCCTATGGTAGTGTAATTTCCTATCGGGAGTTTGAGCAAAACACTAGCCATCAAGCATTTGAGAGAAATGAGTGAAACTATGAGGAAGATTCATTTTGTATCTATACTTATCTTTGATTAATGGTTCCATATGTTGAGTTTGCTTATATACACTAATGAAAAGTAGTCACGATATGTTTAGTAGCTTGACATTTGAGTTGGCCAAAATTTGAGGGATTGCATGCTTTGATCTTTGTGAAAATGAAGTGATGGAATTGATTAGTTGTGTTTGATTTTTCTTGAGGAAAAGCAAAGATTTAAGTGTGTGAAAGTTGATAGTTGTGCACTAGTGTGTGTTTTTCTAAGTATTTGGCATGTGTTTCTTGTGTAATAGGTTATTATTGTTGTGTTTTAGGATTTATTTCACATGTTTTTGTTTAGTTTGTTCTTTATTGTTGTTCTTTTATATTTGATGTTGATTTAGGGTAAGAATGGATCATTTTGATGTAGGAATGAAGGGTGGCCACCTTTGTGATTGAGCTAGAGACCAAGAGAGGATAAGAGAAGAGGAGGAATTATAATGCAAGAACCCACAATCGTGGGATTTATGCCAATTCCCATGATCGTGGGATGTCTAACCTGAGGATACATGCAGGGTTCATATATTTTCTGTGAGACCCTGATTTCGGAGTCTAACTCCTTACTCTTCATGCATGCTCTGATAGCACACCTGTTGGGCCCCGCTTCCCGGAGTCTAACCCTTGCATGCATGCTTACTTGCTAACCTGGCTCAATTACTTGCATCCGTACTCTGATACCTCATGCACACTTGCTTGCTTGAACACTTTGATATCATGCTTGTTACTATCATGCATGCAGAGAGTCTTAACGCGTGAGTTATCTCCCAAAGATAACATCTATCCTTCAACCTAAGTCCTATCATCTTCAGCATGGTTAAGACCTTACTTCACACTTATACTTGCTTAGGGTCCAATGAGATAACTTCTCTTGCAAATATTCTAAACCAGATTCTCTTAGGATGGATAGACAGAGGACCTCAGGAACTACATGTTTCATAAATACCTCGACGTCCAACTTTGTCTCCTGAGGGTTCGAAAGAGGGACAGAAGATGGACGTGAACAGTGACCCAGACGATAGCTTGAACTGGGTCACAGACGATACCTTTCTATCCTCATAACTTTCTTTAGCTTAATCATCCCAGAGTGTTCTCTATATGGTTCGAAAGAAAATTTCATGGCCTTCATCTTGCCCTAAGTCCCCAAGTTCGACTCTTTCTTCTGAGGCTCAACAAAAAGGGACAGAAGATAAGCTGTGAAAAGTACAGACAAAGTCTGTGAACAGTAACACAGACGATATCTTGCAAACATCCTAACTTTCCTTATGGGATTCATCTCAGTATGTTCTTCATACGTTTGGAAAGAGAATGTCATCCTCTATAACTTCTCTAAAGACCCCAAGGGTCGACTCTCACTCCTGAGGGTCTAACATTGGGACAGAAAATGAGGGAGTGAACAGAAACACAGATGATATCTTTACTCCAACACTTCTTAACTCTTTCTTACAATCCTTGGTCCTTGATCTATCCTTTGTGTTTTATCCTCTTAAGTTGATCTTCTTGCTTTGGAATTGGCCCTTAATCCTCTGAGAATTATCGTCTTAAGTCTATGAACAGTAACACAGACAATAGCGCTATCACAGACGAAGTCCATTCGTCTGTGAACAGTAACACAGACGAAGTCTGGGAACAGTAACACAGACGATAGTGCTATCACAGGCGAAGTCCATTCATCTGTGAACAGTAACATAGACGAAGTCTGTGTACAGTGTCACAGACGATAGCACTACATCTCATACAGACGATAACCATTCGTCTATGAACAGAAACACAGACGAAGTCTGTGAACAGTGTCATAAACAATTAGTTTGTCTTATAAGTGAACAGTAACACAGACGATTGTCTTGTGTTACTCAGAAGCTTCTCTATGAACAGTAACATAGACGAAGTCCCTTCGTCTGTGTACAGTAACATAGACGATCCATTGTATTACACAGACGAAGTCTATTCGTCTGTGTACAGTGAG
>JAOQMS010000179.1:14895038-14905350 GCA_027563885.1 Erythroxylum longipes
TAAATAATCATTTTAGATATAAAATAAACTTAAAAACTAATAATTTTTAAAAATAAAGTATTGCATGCTATATAAAAATTTAATTTGTTATTATTAACAATTAATTTAATGAGTATCACATAATATAAAATTATTTATTCAAATATTTAACAAAAATGATTTATCTTTAATTATTGTAAAGTATAGTTACTATTAATAATTTTCAATAAAATATAAACACAATGACATTCACTACTACAAAAATTTTCATTTAAAAAATAAATTCGTGAAAAGCACAATAAAAATATAAGTGAAAGAAAAAGTTCTTTAAGATTTTTTTTCTTATTTTATTTTCAGTTTCTTGTTATTTATGAAAATAAAAAAGATGATTCTGATTTTCTATTTTCATTTTAATCATAACTTAATTTCATTACTTATTGCGTAAATATTTTTCAGTTGCTTAATATTAAGTACTGATAAAAAGTTACGACCTTCATAATTAATTTTGTAAAATATTTCAAAATTTTTAAAAAATACTTTGAATTTTAAATTATTTCGTAAATTTTTATTTATAAATAATAATAAAATTATTTTTAAAATTGTATTTCTTATTGTTGTTAACAACCAAATAAGATTTTATATTTAAAAAATAAAAAATATATAAAATCACAAAATAAAAAAGTGGAACAAAATATAAGTTTGGAATAGGTAATGCCTTATTATGTAAGCTTTAAATTTTAAACTCTAGATTTTAAATTTTGATAATTTTCATTAGAGTAAACAAACGTACCTTAAACCTTGATAAAAATGGATAAATTATTTTGAAATTCTAATCAAGATAAACTATTGATAAAACTTTATTTTATTTGTCTCTTTCTTGGTTTTGTTTCCTTCTTTTGTACAATGTTTAAGATAGGACAAAACTAAATTTTAAATATGTAGAGGGAGACAGAGAGGAGCCCTTAAAACTCAAATGATGCCCTTTCAATTGTTTTTTTTATTTAATGATTCATCAATATAAACATTAAAAATTATTATTTTATTTAAAAATTTTCTCTTTTCAAGTGACTAATAAGATTTAAACACTTAGATAATTAAACCATAAAATATGAGCCACTTAATGAGGTTATCTAATAATCTCCTACTTGTTCCATGTAACAAATAATAGTTTAATAATATAACATGATAAGTGTATAATAAAAGCTAAATCATTTTCTTCGTCAAAACCTTAATCACAATTAAATAAAAACTAGAGGATCATAGTTGTTGTATATCTTTTAATGTGACACACTACGTTTTATACATCACAAAACTAGTTCAAAACTCAATATGACCTATAATGACATATTTTAATGGTTTAACAATAATATCTGGATATGGTAAATCCTTTTAAGATTCATATAATCATTCATGTATATATCCTTTTAAGATTCATATAGTCTTTCACGTATATATACTAAAAATAAATAACATGATACTTAAACATTAAAAAAAAACAATACATAAACAAGTTCAGAGTGCCAAATATAGAATATACATAAACAATAATATTTTTGTTTGTCAAATGCCTGTAGCAATGGTCCTTTTGTTAATGTATTTGTAATTATATGATTGGTGTTAATATGTTTGATTGACATTCTTTGTTTCTAAACTTCTTCTTTAACAATAAAGGATTTTATTTCTATATCTTTAATACCTTTTAAATACTTGTCATTTTTAGAAAGAAGATTGTTGCAATGTTAGCATAATATTTTTTTATTGATTTAATTAGCAACACTGTCAATAATTCGAAGTCTCGAAATAAGTTTTTACAACTATAAATTATAAATGGTGGCCTCAAACCAAGCCCTAAACTTAGCTTCTATAAAGGGCGCAACAATAATACATTGCTTCACACTTTTCTATGAAATTGCTCCTCCAACTTTAAAAAAACAAATAGCTAAATATAGATTCTCTCATGTTAACATATTTAATATAATTTGAATTTGAGTATCTAATCACCTCAAGATGATTGAATCTCCTATAAGTAAGCATATGATCATTTATTCCTTATAGTCATTTTAATATTTTCATTACAGCTTGTCAACTTCCCATTGTTTCGATTAATAGTTACTTTAATATTTATTTATCATTTAAATGGTAAAATTAATTGTTAAACTAAAAGAGGTTCCAATCAATGTTTTAATAATAATAAAGCTTAAGTACTCCTAAGAAGTTTATTATTTCTATGAGAAATAATATTACAATAAGTGTAGTTATAAACTTAAGAAGATACTCTATGAAGATCACAAAACAAAAAATGAAGTTACAACTTACAAAGTGAAGATCAGGCCAAGAAGAAAAGAAGAGTAAGGCTCATCAAGGTAATTTTACATTTTTTATTATTAACTTTGATATCACTTTGTAAATTTGGTGATCTCAAATGCTCACCATGTATAAACATTTCATAGTACTTCATTGTATGAAGTTTTTATTTTTAAGAGAAAAGAATCTTGATCTTTTAAATACTCTTTAAGGAATATTTTGGGAAGTGTCCAATTTATAATTGCATTAAACAAATTGCTTTTAAGCATTTGAAGTTGTTAAAATCATATTTTGAGAGGATTGGCCGACCTATATAAGTTGATGGTCGACCAATATATGTTAAGGCTGTCAAATTTGATGCACTGAGAGTTTATAGTAACATTGGTTGATATTGATTAACAAATGTACCAAATTAATCGATTAATATGCCTTAATGGTCAAACAATTTTTCAACGACTAGTGAACAGGTACTTTTAATGCACACCGGTTGATCAATATGCTAGGTTAGTCAACCGTTGCTTTAAAACTAGTTATTATAATGATTAATTTTTGGCTTTAATAGCTAGTAAAGGTCCCCAAACCCTATAAATCCATGTTTTTCTCATTGTTTTTAGCATTAAGAAGCATTTGAGTGTCTTTTACACACTTTTTAAAAGTGTTTTACATTCGTTTGAGCATTCATTATATCATTTTATGTGAGTGAGTCTCTTTGGAGTTATCAAAGTGAAAAAGTGAGATATTTTAAGTTAAAGCTTTATTTTGGTATTATATTATTGTACTTGGTGATGTACCATATGAAATTGAGGTTCCTTTACACCACAAAGAAAGATTGTAAAAGAGCTCCTTTTTTACTGATAAAAAAATATACAAAGGTTGTTCTTTTTCTTGAAAGAAGAATTATAGTGAAATTCTAAGAAGAGTCTTGAGGGTACATGTAAACAAAGGTTGTTTATTAAACTGCTATAAATCGATTTGTGTTCTCTATTCCCTATCCTTTTTAAGTTATTATTCAATTGCTTAATTGGATTTATGTTAAATAATTTCTTTATTCTTATATATACATTAATTGTTTTTAAATTAAATTTATTGGATAGAAGTTTTCATTAATTTTATAATCACCTAATTCACCCTACCCCTCCTTTTGAGTTCTATTAGGTACGAACACTAATGTCTACCCTAGTGCAGGTCAGAGTAAAATTAAACTCCTAAAAATAGATGTATAAGGAATCATTTCCATTCTTACATGTTCTAATTCATTCTTTGGGCATTTGATTGAGATGAGCTTACACCAGCACCTATTTAGAA
Organism: Erythroxylum longipes; assembly: GCA_027563885.1. Lineage (NCBI taxonomy): Eukaryota > Viridiplantae > Streptophyta > Magnoliopsida > Malpighiales > Erythroxylaceae > Erythroxylum > Erythroxylum longipes. Next base: position 14,898,627 of record JAOQMS010000179.1, read on the forward strand.
CCATTATCATGATTCTTTGTAAGAAATTAGAGATCTAATGAGTAGGGCAAAGACAAAATTGATGAAGATAGCTTTACAAATATTAATCATCAAGATGTAAGAAAATGAGGCTATTCAAGATGAATATGATGCATTGCTAAGATTAATCACTTTTTTATATGTTGTTAGAGATGGAATATGCTTAATACATAAAGAACAAAGCTTGGAGAATGTCTAATAACTTGGCATGCTTGTTTTAACTTAAATGGAGCCTAATTTGCATAATTAAGATGTACTTAAGGCTTTAGTTCATTTTTTGTTATTAGTTAGCATGTTTTATTATACTTAGGCCATAACTTAATTATAAAGCCTAATTGTGTTAGTATTATTTTATAGTTATTTTCTATTTTCCTATTTGGGTTGAGACTTGTTATGGAGTTAATTTCTAACCTGATTAGGATTTCATAAATTTTTAATCTAATTAGGATTCCTTATGATATTAAAGATATGAATTGAATATAGATTCCTACAGTCCTAGTGAAATTAGTATTAGTGGTTAATGTTTAAATCCTTGTTACATTTGATAAATAATGTTCCTTTATGAATCTAGTTTTCTTTTGCTTTTAAGATTCTAGTTCTTAGAGATTTTATGCCTATATAAGGCTATCTTATTAATGTAATTCGTGAATCATCCATACAAAAATAAAATTGAGAGTTTTCTTTATTTATGTGAGAATTTCCTTTTGATTCTTTAATAATAACTTAATATAAACTTATTGAAGCAATTTAGGGGGATCAAAATCCTTTTAGCTTTAGTTCTAATCTGTCGGTTTGGCTGGAGTTAAGTTTCCTTGATTGATTTAAAGACAATCCTAGGTTCTAATTCCTTGTGATTTGGGTTTTAGGTAGTTTTCAGCCTAAGATTTGCATTATTTGGTATCAGAACTTTAGCTCTTGAAATCAGGTGCTATTTATTTTTTAAGTGTTTATTTCCTTTATTCTTATTTATGATTGTGTCGATTTTCATCTATTTATCCAATTCTTTCTATCCTTAATTTCTTTTTAAGTCAACATTCACTATATGCATTCTTCTTCAATCAAAGTTGTTTAATTCTCTTTTCTTTTGTGTTTTTGAGTTAGTTCGCATCATATACATACAATTAAAAAAGTAAAAAGTAAAAATAGTAAAAGTAAAAAATGTGCATCAAAACCTAAATTATGCTCCTTTTTTCTAGTTTAAAAGGAGATTCTTAGTTTTGTTTCATCCTTGTTACCTTTTTGTTGGTTTGGTTAACCTATTCTTTATGTCAATTCACCCTTGTTACCCCTCTTGTCAATTTTTCTTCCTTTAATTTTCGTCAACCAAAGTAATACACCCCATTGTTGTGCTATTTTGGTAGGACCATTGATAAAGTTCTTCTCCAAGGGCTTTTAAGGGAAAATTGAGAGATAAAAAGTAAGAATGGTAAGAAAATCATCAAGAAAAGCCAAAATTGAGCAAAACACGAGTAACTAAGTGACCTAATCTCGAGTGTAAACATGTAAGGGAGTTATGAGGAAAACCAATCTTTTTTACTAATATTCTGTTTGCAAATTTAAGCATGAGTAGTAGAAAAGATAATGTAGACCTCGACCTTAAGTTGTTCATGAAGTCTAACCAGGACCAATTTAAAGTTCTAAACTTAAGATTAGATAGTTTAGAGTCTCTATCAGAACCTAAATTCTCTAAGAAATACCGATTTGAGGAGAAAGAAAATGATGATTGTGATTATTATAAGATTATTTCTAGGAAGGGAAAAGTGTTGTTCAAAATGGGATAACAATTTAGGAAGTATTAAAATGAAAATCCTTATCTTTCAAGGGAAGAATGATTCTGAACTATATTTGGAGTGGACGAGGAAGGCATAACATATTTTTTATTATCATAATTACTTCAAGGAAAAGAAGGTTAAACTAGCAACATTTGAATTTACAAATTATACTTGTATATGGTAGGATCAATTAGTGATTAATGAATATAGGAATTGTGAGAGACTTATCCAATCATATGAAGAGATAAAGACAATAATGTGTATAAGGTTCATACCTAGTTATTATCACAGGTACTTGTATATAGAAAGTTGGAAGAGGATCGTGAGACAATTATGGTTAAAATCCTTGGTGGTTTGAATAAAGAGATAGGTTAAGAAAAAAAAAAAGTGTTTGACAAGGCTAAAAGAGATAAGCGCTCAAGAAATAAAAGGATATTGATCATAAAGAAAAATGGAACATGGCTCATTTGTATTGATTATCAAGTCATTAGTGAAATCACTGATAAGTATAGACATCCTAATTTTTCTTCAATCAAAATTTTTTATATAATTATAATAATTTTAAAAATTATTTTATGAATGAAATTATTCAAAAACAAATTTATTATAAATACAGATTTTTAATTATTCAAATACAAATTATTATGGATTAATAACAAATATTATAAAATAATTATTTTTGAAAGAATTATAAAATATATTTTAGTCATCTTATATTTTTAATAATTTTTTAAATGAATAAAATTATTAAAAAGTTTGACATTTTTTACCCGTTGAGAAAAAGTTTATGGTTAAGTTGCTGGGCAGTAAACTTGTAGTTGAGCTGCAAATCATCCATTTGATTTTGAGAAATCAAGGTTTGGAAGGAAAATAAAGTTTGGAGGTAAACGTTTGCATGAACATCACATAGACATTAATGCATGGACACATAAGTTTGGCCAACTCCTTCAAATTTGCCATACTCAGCAATTCTCTAACGTCCAATCCTTCAACATTTACGAAAATGCTCCACAGTAAGATCCGGCGCGTAAATCATAACAAGATGATGTACACTTTTTTAGAACTCATACTCATGTTTGTTTGATACAGAAGCATATTTTCAAGTCTTGCACGAACCTGCCCAAGTTAGTCAGCTTTAATTCACCTCGGCCGAATATATGTTAAAATATTATTTAAATCATTAATACAGTATCTTATTATTATGTACAATAAACAATAATTTCAATTGAGAAATCATCATAACATTACAATTTATAAGTTCTATATAAATAAATATTTAAAAACAGTAAAAAATACATAATCAATTAAATATTAATTAGTCAAAATAAACATGATTATGAAGCTTCTAAATTTAAACAACGTGTCACCGTAGGAATTTTTAGTTAAAATATAAAACAATATTCTTGAAAATAAAGTAAAAAGATAGAAATGTTTGCCTTTTTTGTGTCGAATTCTTGTGAGAATATGTTACACATTTTCTCTTTAATAAAATAAATCAAAATGTAAAATTTTCAATAATAATTTAATATATATTGGACTTTTAATAAAAATTATTTTCACTTGAATTAGTTTATAAAGAAAGAATATAAATTTATGATTAGTTTTGTCTTCAATTTGTAACTCGAAAACATTTATTTGATTCTTAATAATAGGTAGTAAGCTCTAAATATAATTTCCTTTTAGATTAATATCGAATAAGATAATTTAAAAAACGATGTTAGTTATATAAATGAAAAAGATGATTTCAAAGAATCCTACATGGCATTAGCATTTTTTGTTGGAAATCGTTAGGTTTAATATCTAGATATAGATATAGTGGTAAGCAATTCCTATTAGGGGCATAGACTCAGATTTTAAGACATTATTTACATTACAATACAAACAATACAATACTTTAAGATGTTGAGTTCAAATAACAAGTCAAAGTCGCATTACTCAGTGCTTAACCTAACACAATGTCCAATGTTGAGCATGAATAGGATGTTGAGAATAAATGTCAAGCTCATCTTAGGTAATTCACAACCCAATCTAAAGTCCAATAGTATTGTCCAAGTCCATATCTAGTTTGAAGATGAAGTTAAGTATGGTTGTATGAAAGATAACATAATTAGTGTTGGATGATGAAGGTAGGTATGGCTGTATGGAAGACAGCATAAATAAGTGTTTGATGATGAAGTTAGGTATGGTTGTGTGGAAGACAACATAATTAGATGTAATTAATGTGTTTGTTTGATAGTAAATAAACTTAGTTTAATTAAGTATGTGGTGTAGCTTTCATTTGGTTTGTTATAAATACCCAAGTCCTCCAACCTTGTAATTCATTCCAAAGACAAGAAAACAAAGCTAAGTGCTAAATAAGAAAAGCTTGCTCATTCGTGGTTTGTGAGTTTTCTTTTGAGTGTGATTTATTTTCTTCTTCTTAGGATCATTAGAGTTACCTTGTATACTCTTCTTGTTCAACAATTGGTATCAGAGCGGGACGGTCAGGGATCATTCTTTGTGGCACTATCTTGAGTTGTGAGGAGTTTGGTATTCAAGCTTACTCGGTATAGTCGAAGTCTTGGCAACACGATGGGTGACCTTTAAGTAGTTAGAGGAATCAAGAAGCTCAACAACAAAAACTACAACATGTGGGCAACATGTATAGAGTCCTACTTACAAGGTCAAGACCTTTGGGAGGTTGTCAGTGGTGGTGAAGTTGCACAACCAGCGGTAGAAGATGCCAATGGCATCTTGTGAAAGTGGAAAATTAAAGTAGGCAAAGCGATGTTTTCTTTAAAGACCACAATTGAAGAAGAAATGTTGGAGCACTTCCGGGATGCCAAAACACCGAAGGAAGGATGGGACACTTTTGTTACACTTTTTTCAAAGAAGAATGATACAAGATTGCAACTTCTCGAGAATGAGCTGCTATCGATAGTGCAACGCGACATGACAATTGCTTAATACTTTCATAAGGTGAAGTCGATATTCTACGAAATTTTAGAGTTAGATCCGACAGCTCCTATTGGGGAAACCAAGATAAAAAGAACAATATCCATGGTTTGGGATCCGAATATCGAGGGTTCTTTGCCGCTGTACAAAGATGGCCAAACAACCATCGCTTGTTGAGTTTGAAATTTTACTTGTAGGTTAAGAAGCTATGGCTAAGCAAATGGGAGGAGTCTCGCTGAAGGGTAACGAGGAAGCACTCTACACTGGCAAAAGCATAGGCACTTTCAAGCGGTACACTGGTAGTGGATCTAAAAAGGATGGTGACAAGGTGAAAAGTCATCAAAGAAAGGAAGGCTCTCATCTAGGGTGAGCTCTGAAGAATCGCGTTAATAGTAGAAAGTTTGATGGTGAGTGTTACAACTACGGAAAGATGGGCCACATAGCGAAAGATTGTTGGACCAAGAAAAAACCTGTTGAAATTAATACTACTACTTCCAGTTCTAAGGAGAATAGTGAAGATGGTTGGGATGTTGAAGCGTTATTCGCTACGGAGGAAGAAGAATTAGCTCTCACGGTAACAACATCAGAACAAATTGACTACAAGAATGATTGGATTGTAGATTCGGGCTGCTTAAATCGTATGACGAGTGACAAACAGAAGTTGCAAAACCTATCTGAATATAAGGGAGGTCGTGTGGTTGTGACAGCCAACAACTCAAGCTTACCAATAACTCACATCGGTAAGATGATAATTACACCTCAATATAATTCTAACCAGGTGCCACTTCAAGATGTTTACCATGTCCCAGGAATGAAGAAAAATTTGCTATCTGTGGCTCAATAAACATCATTAGGCCGCTATATCTTATTCGGTCCCCAAAATGTAAAGGTGTATCGTGACCTCAAAATCTCATAAACACTGATAATGGAGGGACGACGATTGAAGTCAATCTACGTGATGTCAGCGAAGTCTGCATATGTAGATAGGACAAGAAAAAAATGAACAACAGATCTATGGCACATGCGGTTAGGTCATGTTAGCTATTCCAAGCTAAGTGTGATAGTGAAGAAGTCGATACTTGAGGGGCTTCCTCAACTAGACGTAAGAACAAACATGGTTTGTGTAGGATGCCAGTATGGTAAAGCACACCAATTACCATACGAGGAGTCGAATTTCAAAGAAAAAGAACCACTAGAGTTAGTTCACTCTGAAGTGTTCGGACCGGTTAAGCAACAGTCAATTGGCGGTATGCGGTACATGGTGACATTCATTGATGACTTCTTCAGGTATGTGTGGATTTTCTTTATGAAAGAAAAATCTGACACATCTCAAAGTTTAAAGAGTTCAGAGAGTCAGCTGAAGGAGAAGTGGGAAAGAAGATCCTTTGCTTGCGTACAGACAATGGAGGAGAATATAGTTCAAACGAGTTCTCTCAATATATAAGGGAATGTCGAATACGTCATCAATACACTTATGCCAACCCGCCACAACAGAATGGTGTAGCGGAAAGAAAAAATCGGCATCTTGTAGAAATTTGTTGAAGTATGCTACATGCAAAGAATGTACCAGGAAGATTTTGGGCTGAAGCAATGAGGACTGCAACCTTTGTGATCAACAGACTTCCTCAACCAAGGTTCGGATCTGTTTCACCCTTTGAGAAACTATGGAACATGAAACCTACAGTTAGCTACTTTCGAGTATTTGGTTATGTATGTTATGTGTTTGTTCCTAACCATTTACGGAGCAAGTTTGACAAGAAAGCTGTTAGATGTATCTTTGTGGGATACAACAGCCAGAGAAAAGGATGGAAGTGTTGCGATCCAATGAGTGGACGATGCTACACTTCACGAGATGTAGTATTCGATGAAGCTTCTTCTTAGTGGTCCTCAGAGAAGGAGGCGTTGCCAGAATCGAGAGAATTTACCCTACGTTTGGTTGCTGTCCCCGTGGGTGGGGACAGAAGACAGGGACAGAAAAATTCTGTCCCCGACCTGTTTGC
>JAOQMS010000179.1:14905450-14918199 GCA_027563885.1 Erythroxylum longipes
ATGTGGTATCAGAGCTCAGAAGTACTATCTTATATGGGCATTTTCTGAAACATGGGTCAAGTACATGCATTGAAGTCTTGTCATAGCTAATAAAATTATTTTTCATAGAATCTTAAGATATTGTGTTAAGTGCTACTTTTTACATACAAATTTTTAACACCTTCATTTTTAGCATCCATGTATATCTTTCTACAAAAATAAGGATAATAAAATACAAAGTGCTAAACCTTTTTATATATTTTTTACTTCACTATCCAACATTTTAAAATTTTCTATTAATTGTCCACAATTTTAAAGATTTGATAACATAATTCAAAAACTTTATCTTTATGAACATTTTGCTAATGTGATTGACAAAGTACATAAAGACTAACATTTGGAAGGATTAGGTGATATCTTCTTCTCTATATAATTTTTGAGCATTAAATGATTGACTTTATTTTGAATACATAGCCATTAATTTATTTGTCGTGCGAGGCTACACGTGGACAAAGACGAAGAGCCACGTTGCCTTTTTAAATATCAATATTTTAAGTGCTCTGTCAATCACATTAGTAAAATGTTAATGGAGACAATATTGTAAACTAAATTATTCGATTTTTAAAAGTTTCGACACTTAATTAATAATTTTAAATATATTAATCCTAAAATAAAAATATAAAAATTTGACACTTTTTAATTTATTATTCCCAAAATTAACTTATGTGTGGCAATGATTAACAATCTCGTTAATATTAGCATTATGGAAATTCAAAAAGGTTAAGAAAAGATGCATTCTATACTATTAAAAAAAACATAACTCTCTTCTCTCTCTATAGATGTACTTTATTATTTATTAAGCTAAATTCTTGAGATCATTATTAAAGGAGGAAAAAGTGATTAATCTTTCTTTTTCCAAAATTATCTTTGTCTAATTAATTTTTTCACTTCCACTTTATTTTTAAGTAATTTTTTTCACTTTTAATCATTTTATATTATTGATGAAATTTAAGTATGTTTAAATAGTTTACATTGGTGTTATTAATATCTAACGTTGGATTTTACACACATATAAGTGGAGGCCCAAGAACAACAAACTAAGCTAATAAGAAGATATTCAAATCAATGATATAAAGTTCATAATAGTAGCTAAATAGGTTGTATACTAAATAATTTTAACTCTATAATAGAAAATTTATCCTTTTCTTATAAGACAAATGTTGTCATCACATCATTATCACATCCAGTCTGAATCCCACACAATGCATGGTCTGGAGAGGTCTGATAATACACAGCCTTACTTTTAGAGAGTACAGAGGCTATTTCTGGTAGACCCCTGTCCAAATTTGACAATGAAAAAAAAGTACGTAATATAGTAATAATACAATAAAAAACTACAAATAATTGATGCAAGTTAAGAAGAGTAAATAAATAAAATTAAAATAAATAAATAAGTCATTTATTTTATTCAAATAAACATAAAAGAAGTCATAAAATAACTAAATACGATAAAGAAAACTAATAAATACTTAGAATAAAGTAATAATAAATCATTAAAATAAAATAATAACTTCAGAAAAATAAATATAAAATAAAATAAAATATAGCAACATAATAACAGTTTATCAAAAAGATGTCTAACTTGTCAACAAGATGCACTTGTCAAGAAATTCGCATACAAAACAAAACTTACAAAAAGTCACAATAAAGTTGCATTCAAGAGTTAAAAGCAGTAGTCATAATATATGTAGCAATAAAGATAAAACAATTAGAAGGGCATAGTTATACCGTTACTCCTTTATAAATACAAAACTTGATATTGGGAGTAGCACTAGAATCAGAGACGATCACACTTCTAGAACTTGGAAAATTCCACCTCACCACCTGCCAAAAAAAAGTGAAGGAAAACATCAATCTAAAATACTAAGTTTTATCAACTTCCTATGTCAAAGAATCTCCAATTGAGACTTCATAGAGCCTGAAGTCTTAGCCAGTGTAGACAGTTTGAGACAGGTAGCTCAGAAAGTTCCAGAGAAGAAAACTCAGATCTGATAGAGAGATTTTTGAAACTAAGCGAAATGACGATGGAAGGGCGGACCCTTACCCTTTCGCAACGGTTAGTTTCCAAAACAACCTGGAAAGAGAACACAAGAAAAATCTACCAGTTCATTGGAAAAAATATGGATGGGAGAACAAAAAGAGGAAACAAAGGAACGTAGAAGCTACTCTTTCTAATCCCTATGTCAAAGCTAATCTTTCCAAACTCTCTATGCAAAACTTCTAACCTCTGCAACCAAGATCACAAGAACAAAACTACAGTAAATGATAGAGGAATGAAGGTGAAATAAGCTACAGTTAGGTAAACCCGAGAGGGGATAGGCTCTAGCATGTATGGGCAACGATGGATAATGTGGACTAACAATGTCGATGGTAAGATTTGTACAACATTCCATAACACCCTATATCATTAATAGAGCTTCCACCAATGATAAGTCTTTATTGGTGAAGAACGTCAGCAATTGCTAACGGTAAAACCTTTGAGAGAGAGATAGGTAAGAGGTCAGTCACTCTATGGCTTAACCTATTAACTACAAGCTAAAGAGTCAAGATTTTTATGAGTTAACAAACACCAAAGAAACCGAAGTAGAGAAATGGAAGGAGACCTTTATAAGCCTAATAAAGATTGTAACTTTCCTTTCCCAAAAAAATGATTGCAACTTTTAAAATGCCCACCAAAAAAACAAAACAAAATTCTACAGGAAACAACAACCCAAATCTCAGAACCTACAATAATCTCATTGTGAAATGCAACAAATGAAAGAGTAAGATCAAATAGTATAAACCTAGATACATAACCTTTAGATCTTTAATAATCAAACCAAACCCACCAAAATAAATCCCAAAGTGATCGAAACAAAGCAAACCTAAAAGGCAAATCCAACAAAAGGAACAATCTTTGAGGTCGAAAAAGAATCGCAATATGTTTGTTTTAATAAAATCCTCTTCTTTAGAGTTATCAAGTTGAATCGACAGTTCGAACTCCGCATCCATATACATCATCATCATCATCATCATCATCATCACCCATGTTTGAAATCTTGCTATAAAGCGGAGTCTGGGGAGGTCTGATAGTACGCAGCCTTACCCCTGTGTAGTAGAGAGGCTATTTCTGGTCGACCCACATCTAAATGTGATAATGAAATAGTGATGCAGGTTAAAAGGGTAAAAAGGGAAAACTGGATATGCTAAAAATAAGGGGTAAAAGAGATGTAAACAAATACGTTATGACATGAAAATAAATACGGATATAAATAAATAAATAAATATAGGAAAGGAAATTGAAACAAAGGATATACCTGATATGGAGCCCAGTTATGCTAAATACCTGATAGGTTGCAACCGAGCAACTCTGCTTGTTTTTATTTGGATTAGGAGTTTTTAGGCTGCAATCTTGTGTGTATGACAATTCTACAGTGTTCGACGTCCTTGTTGAACCTTTCCCGTACACCTGTGCTAAAAAGACAAATAGTATGATAGAATGACTGGTCTACCACTCGTAAACTAGAAAAGACAGATTAGACTTCCTACGCGATGAATACGGTGTGCGAGCATTACAATAAACAACTCGTAATACACTTACTCGACTGTCTTGGTATACTTTAAAGGGTTTCCCTTACCCTTATCCTATCCCCCCAAAATTTTCTATTTCTGACCGCTTCCACAGTAAGGACCAACTCTATCATATCTTTCTTAACCACTTCCCTTCAGGTCTTGTATGGTCTACCTTTTCTCCTCTTGTAGCCACTAAGGATTATTTGCTCACATCGTCTTACTAGAGCATCAAAGTGACTTTTGGTCACATGCCTAAACCACCTAAGCCTGGTCTCTCTCATCTTGTTGGCAATATTGGTCACCTGTAGTCTGTCTCTCAGCACACGATTTGGGACCTTATATGGCTAGTAATGTCACACATCTACCGAAGCATACGCATTTCTGCTACCAACAACTATCTTGTATGCCGACCTTTGGCGGGCCAACATTCTGTCCCATATAACATGGTCAGCTGAATCACCATTCTGTAAAACTTCCCTTTGAGCTTTAAAGGAATCTTTTTATCACATAAGACCCTTGATGCGCTTCGCCATTTACCCTACCCAAATCTGATACGATTGGCTATATCATTACCAATATTACCATCTCTTTAGATGATGGACCCGAGGTATTTAAAACTCTATTTTGTGGTATAACGTCAGTTCCAATTGTTACCGCCACCTCATAGACTATCTGGCTTCTCGAAAAGTTGCATTCTAAATACTCCATCTTAGACCTGCTCATTCTAAAACCTTTTGACTCTATTATCTCTCTCCAAAATTCTAACTTGAAATGGACCCCCGCCTTGGTCTCATCTACCAGGACAATATCATTAGCAAATAACATACACCAAGGTACCTCTCCTTGAATATGTTTAGTAAGCTCATCTAATACTAATGTGAACAGAAAAGGGCTTAAAGTGGAGCCTTGGTGTAGGCCAATACAAATAGTAACGCTTCCGTGTCACCCCTTATCGTCCTTATGCTAGTCAATGCTCCTTCATACATATCTCTAATAACGCGTATATAGGTCATATGGATTCCCTTTGCCTCCAAGCACCTCCATAAGATTTCCCTAGGAACCCTATCATATGCCTTCTCCAAATCGATAAAAATCATATGTAAATCTCGTTTTCGTTCTCTATAGCATTCCATAAGCCTACGAAAAAGATGTATTGCTTTTGTCGTGGACCTACCAGGCATAAATTCAAATTGGTTGTCTGATATAGAAGCTGCTCTCCGGACTCTCTTGTCAATTACCTTCTCCCACAGCTTTATGGCATGACTTAGTAATTTGATGCCTCTATAGTTGTGACAATGTTGGATGTCCCCTTTGGCCTTATATATTGGGATCAACTTATTCAATCTCCATTCATCCGGCATTTTGGCTGAGTCTAAGATCATATTAAAAAGGTGAACTAACCACTCAATACCTATAATTCCTATTCGCTTCCATACCTCTATAGGGATCTCATCCAGCTCAATTACCCTTCTGCTCTTTTTCAATACCTTAGTAATTTCTTCCCTTGTGACCCTTCCGCATTGATATGAGTAGGAGTAAGGATCACCATGGAGATGGCGTGTGTGACGGGGGTGAGCTTGTCATTCCAGCTGGACCTATGTCAAGAACTAGGACTGAGAGACTCAAGGAGGCTCTCTATCTGCATGTGGGCTAATTTATGGAGAGGATAGAGTGCACTAAGCCTATTAGAGGAGGGCTATCTGAATCACAGCCCAAATTGATTCATTTATCTCAAATCAATGGATTAGACCCACTTGGAACTTGAAGACCATTATATTGGGTTGCGCATTACCATTTAAGCCTAAGAGGAGAGGCTTTATTTTTCTAATTTGGACTTGTTTATTTATATTTTGGGTATTTTAAGCCCAAGTCTTTTAGCATTAAGCCTAGGTATAAATACTTATGTTTTAGGATTTTGGAACAACTTTTGATCAGATTATCTTTTATAAGCCACCGGCCATATTGAGAAAAGAAACCCCTCTTGTTCTTTTCAAATTAGGAATTAAACATCACTTATCATCTGAATCAGATTGTGGCATAATTTTTGATCTTAAACAACTTTCTTGATTTGTTCTTTACCTGTTATCTAGGTTGCTCAAGATGAGTTCTTCCTGAGGTCTATTAGGTAAATTTGAAACCCTACGTATCAGATTTAATTTAGTTAATTCAAATCTATCTTCTTCTTCTTTCCTTGGATTTGCACAATCTTTCAATTTCGTAGTGCACGTTACACATTGGGACCAGTTAGGAAAAAGCTCCGATACAGCGGGTTCTCCTAGCTCTATGTTAACCAAGATGCCTTTGTTATACAAGCCATAAAAGTATCTCTGCCACCTACTCTTGATGCCCTGTGTCTTTGTGAGTACCTAACTTGCTTCATCACGTATACAGTAGACTTGGTTGAAATCTCTTGTCGCATGTGTCCTATCTCGCGCTAACTGGAAAATTCGTTGTGCTCTCTTGGACGTATCCAAATCCTTGTACATAATCTCGTATGCTTCTCCTTTCACCACTGAAATTGTCTTCTTTGCCTTATGCTTTGCTAGCCTGTACCTTACTCTATTAGTTACCCGCTCCGCTTCTATTGTACTTGCTACTAGATCTTTGTATGCTCTTTTTTTCGCCTTTACCATCCCCTGAACCTCTTCCGACCACCACCAGGATTGCATCCACCCGTCCCTCTACCCTTTAGAGACTCTTAGGGGTTTTATAGCGGTATCTCTCACTATAGGGGCTACTCCCTCCCACATTTGATTTGCATCCGTTCTTATGGCCCATGTGGCTCTATACCGGATTTGAGTCCTAAAACGTTACACCATGTCCCCTTTTAGATTCCACCATCTAATTTTACGACATCGTTTAATAAATTGATGTGTCCTCCATCCCTTAATATGTCTGCATCCATATTATTATTAACCATAAAACACATTCAACAATACAACTACAACAAAGTGCAAGTTGAATTATCCAACAACAAAATGAACAAAAACTAATTCTACAAGATGCACAAGTCAAATCATACAAGCGTAGGATGTGTAACAAAATTCCTCCCAAGCTCTAATAGGTTCTATTTTAAAGCTTCTCCTAGATACCAAGTGACGAACAACCACTTAGAAATAGGAAGTGTTCAAAGTACCAGTTGCTGTTTTCCAAAGACCATCCCTATCTAAGATGTGCCCCTTATTGTGATATACATCTCAGTAACTACCAGGATTCAATCAGTCAACAAGTAAACATTTTCAGTTTCCATTTCACTATTAATCTTCGTTTATTATAGTGACCATAAATATTCAACATTAAATGCATTCCACCAATGTAATGATGGCTACCTAATGCGAAGTAAATGATTGCAGTTTACAGGGAAATGGACCACGCACAAGATTATAATCGCTTAAAATCACATTCCAGTAACGAGTGCAGATTGCCAGACTAAGACTGTAAACCAGTTAATTGTTAAAATAGACGGGTATTTGGTGACAGCTTGAAGGAGGTTATGCAACTAGACAACAGTACTCTAAATTGGTGGGAAGAGTATGAGATAATGGTTCAATTTTACATTAAAAGAGGACATTAGAAATTCAAGTATCTTAATTTCATCCTTGATCTAGATATTGACTTAAGTATCAAAATAGTTATATTTAACAAAAAATTACATTAAATGACATCATATAGAGACTAAATAATCTCACGAATGCAAAAATAATATCAAATAAAAATTAGGTGGTTTTTAGTGGCCTTTATTAATAAATATTATAATCTATTACTTATGTATTAATTCAATTTATATGTAATAATTTTGTTTTGATGCTCTGATTAAGAAGAAAAATGTCACTTGCTATTAGATTAACAATCTCATAAATCCAATTCTTAAACTATTTTATGAAACTCTAAGCAAAAAGATTCAATTTATATTTAAGATAAATGAGCATGGAATTAAGAGAGATGAAATATTGTTCGATAGACAATTTTACCATAAGTCTTTCCCTATTTATATTACTTGAAAGGTTATTTGTGAATATTTATATTTACTTTTTTTGCCCTTTCTTTCCTACTCTTTCAATTATAGCCATATCCTTTCATTATTATGAGATACATCTTTTGTTCAATTCACATATTTTCCTTTTGGATTTTCTTTTTATTACATTTTTCTTTCAAAATATACAAGTTTAAAGTTAGAAATCTTTGGTCCTTATCTAAATCACAATTACAATTTTATGTAATCCTTTTATGTTTTTTATATAACCGAAATGATTTTAGCTCATTTTTGTTTGATATTTTTTAAAATTTAAATATCATTGTATTGAATTATTTAAATAAAAATTTGTTTCTTTAAAAAGGTAGTCTTCAAAAATATTATTTTAAATGTCGTAATCTAAAGTTCCATTATAAAAAGCATTGATTATCTTAAACTTTTTCTATAAATTCTAGCGCTATACCTAATGAACAACTTTTGACATCTCTCTTCTCCTTTCTCTTCAGACCTAACATTACTTCCCTTTTACTTTTCTATTGCATTTGCATTGAGGTTTTTTTTGTATGCAATGGAAAAAGAAAACTAAAATACAGAAATAAAAAATAACCGGATCTTATGCCCCGACGATACAGCGTTCCTTGGCTATCAAGCTGTATAATGGGTATCGACTCTGTCGGAGGTTCATTAAGAATGTGCAACCCAGTGTGGACACGCATTGCTAACTTTGCCAGTCTGTCTGCGCTTTGATTTCCTTCCCTAAAGGCGTGTTGAATCTTCACCTCCCAATTTTGATCCAGCATCGCTTGTATATCTTGCAATAACACAAAATCCTCAGTCATAAATCTTTCAGAAGAGGAAAGGATATTGATTACCTCTAGGGAATCCACTTCCAGTAATATTTTCTGATAACCATGGTCCCATGCCAATTTGAGGCCCTCTTTGACTCCCCTCAACTCAACCCCCAGTGGCAAACAGGTTCGAAACTTAAGGAGGAAACCTCCACACCATTGGCCATTGCAGTCCCGAATTAGCCCCTCAGTCGTGCCACTGGTAGAGCCATGCGGAATTGCCCCATCTGTGTTAAGTTTTACCTAGCCGTCCGGTGGTGGTTGCCAGCATACTGGGTGCCCTATAGGCAACCCCAGAGGATTAACAACTAGACCTATCACCGCTTAAGCTTGTCGAACCCAAGAGGCGTATTATAGTACTATACGGTTGTCGTCGGCCAGCCATTCAAAATCCTCTTCAAACGTACTCCTGTTCCGCCACTGCCAGAGATACTAACATGAGATACCAAAAATAGTAGCCCACTCTATCTCCTGCATAGTTACAGTTTTGGAAAGATTGGCCTGTAGCCACGACCTCTCTGGCCCCTGAAAGAAAACCGACTCCTGTATCGCAGGGACCCATTTACACCAAAAGCCCCGAACTCTGTGACAATCTCGGAAGGCATGCAAAATGGTCTCTTCATGGCCACAATCCTAACAACTGCTATCTATGTCTATGTGTCGCGCGACATGCTGTTGGTTCGTCAGTAGCTTGCTGCTGGTTAAGAGCCATAGAAAGGAACGAATCCGCTGAGGCCCTGGCCTCTTTTAGGTAATATTCCATATTGGATGTTGGACCGCAGAGTATATCTCTGTGATGAGCTCATAAGCCGAGGCTACTATGAAAGCGCCATGTTTTCCTAGGGCCCAGACCAGTTGGTCGTCGTCCTCAACAGCTGAGGGAGGTCGGATCGTCCCCAGGGTCACACAAACTTGGCGAGGGAGATATTAGTTGATCACGTCTCAATTCCAGCTGCCATCCTCCTCCACATACTCATTCATATACGTGTGCATCAAACTATCAGGAAGGGGAATTATTGTCTCATTAACAAGAGGGCCCCAGTTATCTAACCATTGATCTAGCCAAAAATGAACCCTTCAACCATTGCCCAGAGTCCATTTAAGACCTTGGTGGACATACTCCCACGTAGATGCCAACACCCTCCAAATAATAGATGCCCCTTTTTTATGCAGGGAGTGAGGAATAGTGTGATGTTAACCCGATATTTGGTCCTAAGAACCTGAACCCATAAGGCCTCTGGTTTCTTTAGCAATTCCCACCCCAGTTTAGCAAGAAGGGCATCATTGGATGTCCGAATGCGTTTGATCCTAAGTCTCCCGGTTTTCTTCGGTCTACAAATCATGTCCCAATTGACAAGATGGGTAGCTCACTTCTCGGTATGGGACCCCCAAATGAACGCCCGCATGATCTTTTCCAGATCATTATAGAGTTTCCTAGGGAAACGCATGGTTTGCATTGTATATAGAAGTAGAGAAGAAATCACAGACTGTGTTAACATGACTCGTCTGGCCAGAGATAATTCCCTAGCTTTCCACCCCGCTAATCTTTGTTGAACCCTTTCGAGTATATACTGATAGGTATTACGAGTGATACGCTCATGTATCAAGGGGACTCTTAAATATTTTCCCAGATTCTCTGTACAGGGAATGTTTAAATCTTGGCTAAGTCTATTCGCTTGGCCCGTCGACACATTCTTAGAAAAGTAAATGTGGGATTTATTATAATTCACTCTTTGCCCTGACCCATCACAATATTGTGTCAAAATTGAAGAAACCACTGCCACCTGTTTCGCCATAGCTTCCCCAAAGGGTACAAGGTCGTCAGCAAAGAAGAGATGTGAAATACAGGGCCCTTATCTATGCCACTTAAGCGGTTTCCACAATCCCTGTCCCACCACTTGGTTTATGAGGTGACCCAAGCGTTCCAAGAAAAGGACGAATATGTAAGGCGATAATGTGTCCCCTTGTTGGATACCTCTGAAGGGTAGAAATGGGTCGAATAACTGGCCTTGCCATGCAACTTGCATAAAGACTGTAGAAAAACACTTCTTGATGATAAGGAGCAAAATAGATGGAAGGCCGATGTCCTGGAGAGTATCATAGATGAAAGCCCAGCTCAGGCGATCGTAAGCTTTTTCCAAATCCACCTTTAAAGCAAAATACCCAGTCTTGCTTGTCTTCTTGTTCATTAAATGAATGATTTCTTGGGTAATGATTATATTGTCGATAATTTTCCTTCCTAGAACGAAACTACATTGAGTATTTGCCACTAAAGTGGGAAGGTGAGGTTTCAGGTGGTTGACTATTATTTTGGAGATAGTCTTGTAAAGAACTGTACATAGACTTATAGGCCAAAAATGGGTCATATACATTGGGGACGAGATTTTGGGTATTAGGACGAGAATGGTATGGTTCAACTCTTGTTCCCAACCTTCGTCCCTGAATATTTTTTGAATAAAAGAGACTATCTTAAGGCCAACTTTGCCCCATTGGGATTGGAAGAATAACGCCGTAAAGCTGTCATGGCCCGGAGCTTTATTAGGGTTCATCTCAAAAAGGGCGGTTTAGATTTCTTTCTTATGGACCGAGTTGGCTAAGTCCGTAATTTGTGCCTCGGTGAAACGAGGGAAAGTGCTAAACTTGGCCAAATTCTGCGTGTTAGAAGCTTCAGCAGTGTAG
Source organism: Erythroxylum longipes (assembly GCA_027563885.1). NCBI lineage: Eukaryota > Viridiplantae > Streptophyta > Magnoliopsida > Malpighiales > Erythroxylaceae > Erythroxylum > Erythroxylum longipes. The sequence continues at coordinate 14,916,542 of JAOQMS010000179.1, forward strand.
AGTTATGCAAAATAATTGCGAGCTAGGGTATGTAATTGAGGGGCATCATTTATTTCCTTTTCATTCTGATCAAATAATCGTTCTATCAAAAGCTTCTTCCTTTTGGTCATGGTCACCATATGGTAATAACGAGTATTCCGATCACCCTGCGATAGCTAATCACACCGGGCCTTCTGATGCTAATAGATCTCTTCCTCACACAGCACCTGACATATCTCCTCACTAATTCTGGCATCCAGTGCTAGTAACGACTCGGACTCGTCATGCTTCATCATTCGGTGTATGCCTTCTAGTCGAGCCATTAGTTTTCTTTTACGTTGGAATATATTTCCAAAGACTGTTTTGTTCCATAACATTAGCTGGCTTGAGAAACTGGACAAAGATTTAGTAAAAGTCTCCTCATGGGGAAGCCAATGGTCCTCTACTAGAGTAGTAAATTCTGCATATGCTAGCCGTGCAGATTGAAAGCGAAAAGGGGTTTAGCCTATGTCTTGACTTTTCTGCCTAATAAATTGAACTAACATGGGTCGATGGTCTGAGCCGAGAAACAGAAGGTGGTGATTAGCAATATTGGGGAAGGTTTCCAACCACTCAGATGAGCCTAAGACTCGGTCTACACGAGCTTGGACATTATCGCTTTTCCATGTAAACCTGGACCCAACATAGCCCAAATCATGGAGGCCGCTCTCTTGGACCTAATCGCTAAAGGCCTTATAGACCACCGAAGTATGCTGGGACCTGCCATTTTTATCACCGGCCATTAATCTTGCATTGAAGTCCCCTCCTACAATCCACGATCAAGTACAATCCACGATCAAGTGACAGAGTGATCTATCTCGTGCAAGAGATCCCAAAGGAATTTTTGGTTTGGTTTATGAGGGATGGCATAAATAGCAGAGTTCAAACGAATAGGATTCGTACTTAATCATAACATGAATCAGTTGTTTATAGGCAATTGCTACTGAAATGTCGAAAGCCTTCTTCCATAATAACCAACTCCCTCTAGAAAATCCCTCTGCTTCAACATGAATGGAAAAATCGAAGTCCAATTTATTAACAACTGTTGCCGCACGTTGGCCAATAATACGAGTTTCAACTAGAACTATGAGTCCAAGTTTATAATGACAACTGTAGTGTCGTAGTAGGGTTTGGAACCGTTTACTTCCGACCCCTTGGCAGTTCCAAAAGAGAACCGACATATTAAACACTCAAGAAGATTGCCCCCCAAATCGGGGTGTAGCTGGGATTTCGTTCGATTCCATGTTTATGTCTCCTTCCGGAGTTTGCGGCACGATCTCATTAATCAAACTCTGTTCATTCGAAGAGTCTACCATTCTGGAATCGTTGTCCCCACGATTTGGGGGTTCGAAGGGGGGTGGGTTGTATTCGAGCCCAGTCGAAGTACCATGTATAGTCATCACCTTAATCCTTTCTATAAGGCGCCCCTGTTCTATACCGGACATAGCTTGCTCCATTACAGACGGATCCTGGAGAACTTCCTGGTGCGAATGGAGGGTCATAGCAGTATGTTTATGTAACATCCCATCACCTACACATACTGCGAGAACACATAATTATGTCAGACATTTATATGACTTAAGCTAAATGAACGTTAGACATAAGTTATGATATACTGTTTGGTACATCCATACAATTAT
>JAOQMS010000179.1:14926189-14942935 GCA_027563885.1 Erythroxylum longipes
GAAATGCCTTTATGGCTTTGTGAAAAACTCTTATATTTTGATGTTAATGAATTATGATTTATGTATGGATGAATTTTAAACAGGAATTATGGTTACATATAAGTAAGATGCGCTATGGGATAAAAGCATGATGATGAATTAATAATGGTTAAGGTGTTTTTCCTTTGATTACGCCCACGATATATGATTCCAAATAGTTGGCGAATAAGGGTTCTTGAAATAACCCCACGTTATGGTCATAATCTCACGTTTTATGATATTCTGGATAATTGGGCTCCGGAAACGGGGCCAACATGTGTGGTATCAGAGCACGAGTTAGACTCCAAAAACGGGGTCTAACACATAGTTTATGATTTTATGAGTTACGTGTGCAAGTAACACTATATTAATAATGCACTAAAAAGTTTAATCAATGTTTTATTTATACTTGGGATTATATGGATTTATATATGTATCACATCATATTAACTATCATGGTCTAGTATTTATGGTTTATTAAATTGAACTCTTTATATGGAGATATCTGTTAAAGTTGAGTGTTAATTAAATAAGTTTTTTTTCATTTTACCCAATCAAGTCATTTTAAATATTTTTTAAAGAAGTTATTAAATCCTAATTTGTTTTCTTCAAGTGAGAAAATTTAGAATTTTTCTATTTAAGCTATAGGTAATTAGTCTTTTGTTTTTAAACTACATCAGATGTAGAACTATAAGCCCATAGTAATATTTGTGATCTATTATGAAATTGATCTTCTCGATATGTAAGTATCTTCTCAGTATATAGGTACGACAATGTGTGGTGTGGCTCGAGTCTAAGTCTAAACTAGAGCGAACTAGTAAACTTTCTAAAATAATATTGTTTATGATATGAGCCCTAGTCTTTACTCTATAAATCTTACAAAAAAGTGCACATATCAAACTATAGTCTAATTTCTACAAATATCAAGTGTCAACCTCACAGGGACTACAAGTACTACTAATAACCTTTTTCTAATATCTAAACAAAGAATAGGATGATGATTTAATTTAAACTAAACTAAAAAAAAATCTATGATTTAATTTAAACTAAAACAAACTAAAATTTAACATATATAATAAATTAGAGCACAGATGATGCTACAATTAATCAATATCAAATAACTAATACATAGGTAAGGAATCCTGCTATTATTTCTTAAGTATTAACCTATTATCATACAATTCAATTATTGGTCATTGAACCATAAAAATTTCTATCTTATGTTAATATCTTTTTTAAGACAATTAATAACTAAGCCTCAATTAACTAAGACTTCTTTCTAATTAGAGACCCTAAGATTGCATTACTTGATTTGTGAATTTCACTATTAGGTTTGACCCTAATCCAGAAGATTTATGTCAACCTATCATAAGGTTTGCATACGACTTCTTCTAATTATGATAGATTTATTCATACAAAAGGATTTATCGGTCTTAATAATATGAAATCATATATTGAACTAGTATCTTTCACATATTAATTCAAAAATAGAAGTTCTTAATTGAATCACAATGAACCAATCAGTCAAATTGCATTAAATAAAAATCAAATCACAATATTCATCCGAACTTATGGTTTATCATACATAGGCATTAAAGAAACTAAGTTTATAAATATAGAATAAATAATCATCAAAAGTTACAAAGATTAATTTAAAATAAAAAATCCATAATGTAACACCCAAATATCCCCTGGAAGGATATGTGAATGTTACCTAAGTCAGGATTTAAAAATATCAAAACAATACAAAGCGTTGCTAGAATTTAAACAACCAATCATTACTTTTCCATACATATTTGACTTTTAAACAAAATTTAACAAGCACACTGAATTATTCGAATACATGCTTCAATTACAACACCATCTTGAATTAAATATTACATTATAAACCCTTAAACAAAACATTACTTATCTTAAGTTCAAATACAATCTGTATTACAATATTTACAAAATTTTAACAAAATACATCATGTCTCATATTATTACACACAACCCAAACATACATTCCCAAAACAAAACACAGTCTTTATTGGCCTCTGCGGTTGTTGTTGTCCTAGTCCTCAAGCCCTCCTATCTAAAACTACATGTATTACAAGAAAACAACACAATTTGCAGCGTTTAAAAAACGTCACAAAATCTCAAAAAAGTCCCAGAATACAATTTGCGACGTTTTAAAAAACTTCATAAATAACGATGTCAAATGTGGTGTAGGCAAAAGGTTTCTACGACATTTCCCATAAAACGTCATGAAAAACACGGACATTCCGTGACGTTTTAATTAACGTCACTGAAAGATTGGCTTTTCTGCGACGTTTTGTGGAAATATCATAGAAATTCACATTCTGCTACATCTTTTGGAAACGTCACCAAAAGTCACATTTCGCGACGTTTTTGGAAACATCACGGAAAATCACATTCCGCGACATTTTTAAGACGTTGCTTTCTGCGATGTTTATACAAAAACGTCGGAGATAGTTGTATTATTTTTTAATTATTTTTTTTTCATTTTTTCAAAAATCATTTTTATTCAATAATGTTTTAATTTTAATAATTATGTTTTAAAATACAAATTTTAAAAATCTTATTTGTTTAATAACTATTCAATATTTTTTATAAGTTTTATTTATTTAATAATTTTTATTTTTTAGTATATCATTAATTTTAATACTTATTCATGTATCAAAAGAATTTCATACCTACAGACAATGTATTATTTAATTTCAATTCATAAACATGTCATAATACACTAATTAATATCAAGAGTACGTCATAAGTGTATAGTAAATAGCCATAAGTATATAATATATCAATATGAGTACATATGTCTAACCTAAACGAATATTATGTGTAGAACATAAAAGTTCCAAGAGCTTTTTTTGCTGTTCAAATTCAATTCTTTGTTGTTCGACTTCGGTAGTTAGTCGATCCTGCATTTGTTCAACTTTTTTATTCAATTCATCGACTTGAAACTGTAACGCTTGATTAACCTTCATTGACTCCACTAGTTCGTCTGGGAATCTCTTTCTGACCGAAGTCTTCCCTTATGGCCCACTCCCATGCCAACAGCGTAATCTGATCTAGTGCCCAAGACTTTGTCGCACACTTCATCCTCTGTCATCAGATGACCTTGTTCTATTGAATCTGCCAATTCCTTACACATTAATTCTTGAAAAATTAAGAATTAATTAGATACACAATCTCATTTAAGAAATATTTGTAAATGAACTATGTACTCACTCATTTTTCTTTGCATTCGGTAGTTGTCCATTAACCTTTACTTTCATCATAATGAGTGTGATACCATTGCTTCATTCGGTCACACTCTTCTCCATCTTTGCACCCTGTTGTATAGAAATATATTACTTGTAATATTTATTATAAATTTTGAAATATCAATCAAAGTAAAATATAATTAAAAAGATAATAACTCACAATCTCATGCTGTATCACTACAAAGGCCTTAAAGCCGGAGTTTGGTTGACATTTGACCTGACTCCTAGCCAATTTGACTATTTCACTTTTTTCCTAATTGTAAATGTAACAAAATCTATTATAAAATTTATAATCACATTTCATAAATACTAAAATATAATCAGTTGTGACATTAAGTTTTGTGATCAAATTAAGTAACATTTTTAGCTGATTGCTCCTAATATTCGCATAAATCCATCCACTCCGCCACTGTCATATTATGCGGCTTAGTATCCTTTCCGTGCTTAGTATAATGCTTTTTAAATGATATCTCTGATCTTTAGTCCTCATTCCCTTGACTTCCAACTTTTGCTGAAAAAAATTATAAATTATTAGTCAAAGCTTTAGGCATATGGAAAACACGTACAAATTAGATAGTTTTATAATACTTACGTCTAACTTATAAAATGCAATGTCCAACTCCTCATTAGTTATTTTTTTTCCATTTTGTTTCTACAGGTAAGGAAGTTTGGGATACCACACCAATCTCACTCAATAATTTGGCAGACTGTATGGAGTTAGTTGGTCGTCCTTCAGCGGGAGAGATCTCTATCTCCAATCTCTTACCTATCACCTTATTAGTCTTTGTCAATCCGTGTCCTTTTATGACACCTCTTGCTTTTTTCAGATCAGTCGTGGATCTTAAAATATAGAAAAGGAATATTTTACAATAAGCATACAACGTACTCTTAATTGGTTAGATAAACAAAATTATTAAACTTGTATGTTTCACTAATAAGATGTGAAAGATCATACCTGCAGTACTTGCAGAGGTATCAAATGGTAATGATTCCTGTGAATTTTTACCTAACTCAGGTTCCCTGTGTGGCTGACATGAAACATGAGCACTAATACTGGGAAGAATAATGTCCTTTACTGGTGGCTGATTATAAGAAGCCGGAGGCATCTCTTGAGAAGATGATGGAGAATTAATATTGTATTGCATATTCAAAAGTTGTAGATACTTATCTCTAGGATGAGTAATAGGTGCAGATGTGACATCTCTTAGTGCTGCAGTAGGCTCACAAGGTGCAGGTGTGTGATATTCTAGCTGTGTAGGAGCAGATGGCTCATCAGCTAAACTTCCAAGAAGCTTATGGTACCGCGACTACAGTTGTGTAGTATTAAGCTGCTTGGTGCAGCCTTATTCTTCTTCTTGGGTAAACCAGGTCCCATATGAATCACCTGCATTCAATTAGACAACCAAAACAACACATCTAGAACACTTTTAATTAATATATGAGAAGGATAATTACTAGCACGAAAATGAAACTATGACTTGGTCATTACCAGTCGTCGGTAATACAATTAATAAGTATTTATTCATCATCGTCATCTGTGGGCTCTTCCAAAACAATATCACATTCATTCTAACTCCAAATCGTCATTCAAACGTTGCTCGAAATTCAACAAAACATTATTCATTCTAACTCCAAATCGTCATTCAAACGTTGCTCGAAATTCAACAAAACATTATTTATTACATCAAATGCAATATCATTTCGATCTAAAAATTCTAAGAAACATTCCTTGACTTCCACTGGAACTTCATCAGACTCCCTAACGTCATTTAAACCTTCTTTATTACCATGCAAAGCGATATCATACTCACGTCTAACTTCACATTCTTGCAATATCTACCAATTTGGACCGAATAACAAATCTTCTATATAAAAGACTTGCTTCGCTTGGTTTGCAAAAATAAATGGGTTATCCTTGAACCAGAACTTAGTTACGTTGATTTTTTTACAATGCCGTTGACCTTATATTCGAATTTCCAAGATCGTACCATTTGCATTTGAAAAGCACAACATTTTTAGCCCTAACATATTCAAGCTTGATAATATCTGTCAGTAGCCTATAAAATGTAATATTATCTTCCCCATAATTTCCTAACACTATAACACCACTATTTTGTGTAATCCTACGCAGATCACAGGGCTTCAGTGTAAAATTACATGCCATTTGTATTGCATACAGTATACTTCTGCACCAAACTATGATGTCCATATGCTAATGCATACAAAGACTCAAAGATACTTCCTTCATAGGAGCTAGTCAATGTCGTCATCTATATATAGTTATTAGTGTAGACCACGTACAAACCTTCTTCTCACCCGATGCTTTAACCATGAAGAAAATTGTTCTCTATGTCTCCTGTCAACATATAATGGACTTTATTGACTTAACTCATCCATGTGCTTACTATGGATGAAAAAGAATTCAATAAAGATTATATGAAATATCTCTACTAATTATTATATATCTTAATTTCACAATAGGTTAGAAAAAATTACTAAATAAAGGGCCTAATCTTTTGAAAATTCATAAGCACATACCAATGTGCAATCTCTAGCTTATCTGCAGGAAGAGCAATTGTTTTGGCAGAACCAATCAACTTACATTGTTGGAAGAACACTGATATGTCACTACCATCAACCATATCATTGATTCACTCTGGCATGTTGAAGCCGGTTTCAATTCCTTTTAGATACATTGAACAGAATGTCATGCACTCTTTAACAATATATGTTTTAGCAATTAACCATTCTAGATGTGCTTTATTTCTAACAATCTCTTTAGTGTACCTAGGAATCTTAACAAATGACTAACCATAATTATATAGGACACTATTTAGTTAACTTTTAAGAGTGATAGGATAAATTTAAATAATACCTCTCAATTGGATACATCCATCTATACGCAACTAGTCCACCAAGTAAGGCTTCATTTGGCAAAAGAATAGCTAAATGTACCATGACATCAAAGAATGCCGGTGGGTATATCATTTCAAGTTTGCATAAGATTAAAGTTATCTCATCAAACATCTTCTGAACGTCATCCTTATTCAAACTTCGTCTACAAATTTGGCGAAAGAAGTCCCCCAACTCCATTAAAACACCCGTCACATCTTTATTCAATATGGCATGCGTGCCTAATGGAAGAATGCTTTGTAACAGTATATGACAATCATGAGACTTAAGTCCAGTAATCTTCCTTTCATCAACATTAACACATCTATATATATTAGATGCGTAACCATTTGGAAACTTCACCTGCTTTACAAACTCGCAAAACTTCTTCTTCGTATTATAAGACATTGTATAGCATGCTGGAGGTTTTGCCACAATAGTTCCATTAGATGCTTTTTTCAAGTGTAATCCCTTTCAAATGTTCATATCTTCCAAATCAAGCCGAGATTTGATTGTATCTTTGGTTTTACCTTCAACATTCATTAAAGTATCAAGGATATTGTCAGAAATATTCTTTTCTATATGTATAACATCAAGGTTATGCCTCAATCTTAACTTATGTCAATATGGTAGATCAAAAAGAATGTTTTTTTTATTCCAATTCAACTCTCCTTCCAATCTCGTTCTCCTCTTATTACTGGGGTGCTTTTCATAACATATATTATGCATATGATATAATTGTTCCACCACATCATCTCCATCTGGTAAGTTAGGTATAGGTTGATGATCACTCTTGCCATTAAGGAAGAAAACATCGATGGCCTAAGTAACCAATCTTACTTTTTAACTTATAAGAAGGAGTGTTTTTGTTACAAAAAGGGTATGCCTTATAGCCCTTAGTGCTCCTCCCAGAAATATTACCATAGGCTGGAAAGTCATTAACAATCCACCTTAAAGCTGCATGCATTCGAAAATTTTCTCCTTTTGAAGCATGAAAAACATCAAAATCATTCTCCCATAACTCATTTAACTCATCTACTAGTTGTCTCATATAGACGTCAATGTCTCTACCCACCGCATTCGGACCTGTAATAACTAGCGATAGCATAAAAAATGACTCCTCCATATACATCCAAAGGGGTAAATTGTATGCTAAGAGAACAACAGACTACACGCTATATGAAAGTGACAAATTGCCACGTGGATTGAATCCATCTATTGCTAAGCCTAGTCTAACATTATGTGGTTCTCTGGAAAACTCAGGATATTGCTCATCAAAGCTCTTCCAAGCTTCTCCATCAGAAGGATGAACCATGGTATTACTGTCACCTTTAGGCCTATCATTATGCCATGTCGTTTGTTTAACAGTCTTACTTGACATGAATAACCGTTGTAATCTGGATGTTAATGGAAAGTACCGTAATACTTTATAAGGTATCTTCTTACCCCTACCATCATTAATTCTCCATCTTGATGTTCCATACTGGGATAACTTTCCAAGTCCCCATACTTTTTCTAAAACAAGGAACAACCGCACTTACATGCATTTATCGACACATAACCTAAACCTAGGCTCTGTAGAAATTGATTTGCTTCATAATAGGACTTCGGCTATGATTTACAATTAGGTAATACATCCGTCAGCAAAGCAAGTAACATGCCAAATGACTTATTCCTCCACTTGTTGTATACTTACAAATGAAGCAACTTTATTAAAAATGACGACTTTGAAAAGTTTGTACATCCGGGGTACAACTCTTCAATTGCTTTACACAATAATTCCTAAAAGGCACCCATAATAGAATCTCCGATGCCTATAGGAGAACTCCTTCCATCCTGATTAATTGGACAATCATTTAAGAAAGTAACCATATCATAAAGCAAATCTTGCATGCCATCATCCTCCTAATCACCATCACCTTCATTAATATCATTTCCCGTCCCATCAATGTCTACATTTGCAACGTCAAGCCTTTCTTCCCTAAAGATAAATCTATATTCTGTTCACAATATAAAACCTAGCGGGTGTATGATTGGTCCATGCCGAATTGCATTAAATGGTCAAAAACATTCATCTGAGACCTCATATAACAATTCATGCAATGTGCACAAGGGCATGAAATTTCACAATCTTTGCCTTTTTTCCAGCCACAAAATTTATAAACATTCTCACTCAATCAATGTATTCACGGGAAACCCTAACACTGTTCATCCAACTCTTATCCATAGAGCAAAAAATACCATTATGTTATGTTAGTGGCAAATCGACCAAACTCAAACACAAAGACTCTTACTCGTATACTTAATGAGTTAGTTTGACACTTTTCATCAAAGGTCTCAATAAATAGAAGCATACAATCACCTAATACACAATAGCTTTGTAATTTATACATCAACTCTTGGAAATTAATTTACTGTATTATTTATCTAATACTTTAGTGGAATTGCATAGAGTAAAATATGGCATTTCATAGAGCAAATTCAATAGCTATAGTATGAATGCAAACAAACCAATTAACAATCCAGCAACTTGATACTTATAAGTTAGCATATCTGCTTCTTGTTTTCCAATGGCTCCTCCAACTATCTCCTCCTCACACTTGGAAATTGCATCTGTCATAAAGCACGATAAATTAGAACTAAACTTCAGCAATTAAATGTATAAAATCTTATGAACAGATATTGTTCAGTATATTAAATGTCACAAAAGGAACCATTAATTGACAGGTCTATAGCCCCAATTGTTCTGTCTCTAAATAGTAAATCTCATGCACACATTATATGAGACATCTAAAACAAAATCTACAATTAATAATAGTTGATCACTAACTATATACATCATGGATTATCTTTAATGCAGACAATACTGATTGGTTATATAACTTAAAGTTTTCATTTTCACTACGTACATTTCCTCAAGGAGTTGATTGAAGAACTAATTCGATATCTGTCATATTTGCAAAATAACCAATAACTCAATCATTCAAAGGGCTAGAAGAAGAAACAAGGCAATAAGGAAGTTTTTTTAATTAGATTTTATAGACATCAGTTGATCAATTGCTTCATATATCCACTAATAAAGGGATTGACAATAAAAGAAATACAGTTGAGATTAAAATTGTATATAAAACTCATGCATTAAAGTATTAGTATGTAAAACTCGTGCATTAAAATATTAATTGCCATGTGAAATTAATATTTCAAAATCCCTCATTTGGAAAAAATGTCAGCCATATCGAGACCGAGTACTCTTCCAATTCTAATAAAAATAAGTTAGTTCCTGGAAGAATTATAATAACTTGACCTAAAAAATTTAATTTTGCTTTGTATCTGATGAGCTAGAACAAGAACAATGGAAGATAGAATGAGAATATTAGATTCCAAATATGAGATTTGCTTCTTATTAAAAAAGTTCTTCTACTAGAGAAAAAGACTCAGTTGGATAAGAAGCTAGTATTACAACCTAGGCAACTGGATTTGTGATCCTAGAACTGAAAGGCTCGACAGAAGGTAAAGCAACTTGAAAAAAAAACTAGGATCTTCTCAAAGCTTCTTATGATTCAATTCACTACAATCATAACTCTTGTTAAAGAAAATGAGAAGCTTAAATTTCAGGTATAGTAGAATGAATACAATTACTACTTCTTGGAAAGTAATGAAAATAGCCCATACATGTTTTTGGAAAGTAGTTCACGAAACTAATTTTCTACAATTTAACTCAATATGAAGGCGGAGGAACGTTTAAGCTCAGGAAACACTGGGTAGTTCAATGGTAGAATTGGCAATGCAGTTGAGGAACAAAACCAACACTTCTCCAATCTCATCGTTACTGTGATACAATAAATTAAAACCCAAAATTTTCTCTGAAAATTTTTAAACCAAACAGATTGATATGAACCCCTAAGTTACATAATCATTCTGAGGTAAAAAAACACAAGCACAAGTAGAAAGATAAGATACGAAACAAAGAAATAAAAAAACTACTCAATAAAGGGAACAATACCTTGCAAACGAAAACTTGAGAATCAAGGGCTCTAATGATGATGGTTAAATATGGTGACCACCAACAAAGTGAAATACAGAGCCTGGGCGACGTAAACCTTGCATTGCATTTCACTTGCTGTAGAGAGAAGAAACCAATTTTGGGTGAGAAGAAGGCAGAGAGAAGAAGAGACGTCAGAGAAGAAACACACAAAATGGTGGGAAATGAACGCGCGAGAAGAAAATGTTACTTTTAAATAGCCAACAGCGACGTTTTATTCAACAAAACATTGTGGTTTCTATTTCGTGACATTTTAATTAAAAAACATCGTGGAACACATTTAATGACATTTTATCAATAAAACGTCACGGATTAAACTACATTTTCTTGTAGTGACGGGGCAAAACCATCGTACTAAGCATAAAGCTTAGTGGGGAATAAACTAAATAGGATATAAGTTGACAACTATTTCAAACAGTCATCCAAACATTCACATATTCAAAATCACATCAGATAATAAGTAGCGTTTACTTATCCATTTCCAAAACGAACCAAAGTATCATGAATCTTAGAACAAAAGAGAACATATCAAAACATGTTACACATTTGCTTCAGCTCAAAACTGACCAATTTCAAAATTAAATATTACAATATCATATCAAAACTTGTCTGTAACAAAACAGAATTTGTTTATTTCAGAATAGAGCTCAAATATTCCAGATCAAAGCTTATTTATATCATAACTGAGCATATAACAGAATACAAAACAAGTTAGTCTGTTAATCCTTTATACAGAAGTGGGTAACAGGACTAATACAGGAGATATCGTGATCAGTATCACAGAACAAAAGAGACTTATGTCTCAATATCAGAAGACACTGAAGTGTCAGTAACAGGAGACAGCAAAGTGTCACAGAAGCAGTTGCAGACCCTTTTAGGCATTCCTATTTACCCACGACTAGGACTTAATAGTTTTAAAACAAAATAGTTTCAATTCAGAATTCTCATAAGAGGAACATATTGCAACACATACCACTTTATTCCATTTTGTTCAACTTGACATAATCACTGATTTTCAAACAAACTAACATGTCATACAATTACAAGCATGTGCAATAATGCATTAATAGAGGTATTGAGTCATCACCAATTAGGTATCATTACACAAATAAAAAGCACTTCCAACACAATCCTAACTATCATATTCATCGGACAACTGATGGCTCAGAATTATGATCACACCAAGCAATTCAACATTGTACCCCATACATCCTTTACATTATCATCTCAATTAATCATGAATAATTAATCTAACTATTACTCAATTAACCTTATACAATAATAAATTGAACAAAATCTCATTTTTTTCACCTTCCTAACTATTTCCCACAATTGTGGGATAAAGGACCCAAAACCTCCAAACAGTTGTTTTTACAGGACAGGTTTCGGGTCAATTTTGTATGGCCATTTTGACATAGAAATTGAGGTTTCTAGGCAATAATTCCTCTATGTATTAAGTTTCTAAATAAACAAAAATATTAAATTTGGTTCATTATTCTATGAGTTATACCCAAAATACTACATACTGCTCTTGACTATGGACAACAACCAGAACACAACTTCAAGATAAATTTCAAAACCCTTAGTGACAGAAATCAAATTCGATTCCTTCATAAAAGTTGTAGATAAATGTATCTAGTTTCATATGAATTTAAAAGCATCCCATTTTTATGTCTACAGGTCATGAAATGGCTGAACTACCGAAGTCTATTCAGTAGTTAAACCAGAATTATCATATAACCATCATTTTTCTATCATTCAATTCTCATCATCTTAATACATATTCATGCCAATTCAAATCTCATAACACTTGTATTAACACATAATATCAAGTTCAGAATTCCCTTACATGTTTAATTTCGAATTCCAACTCCAAAGAACAAGCCAATCTAGCCTTCCAAGCAAGCAAACACAATTCCAACTCAAGGTGACCAAGAAGACAGCAGCATAGAAAATCACGTACTCTACTTCCTTGATGTAATATCTCGTAAGAATTCTAAGTGAAATTGAAGAAAAATTCAAATTTAAGAGAGGGTGACGGTTTCGGTGGTGATGCTTCAATGAAGGCTATAGAAATTTCTAGTAAGACACCTAAGTTGCTAATTGTCCTAATCTTAGAGGAGCACATGTCACCAAAGCATTGGTCACACTCGTCCCCCCTTTTAAGCTGCCATAAGTCACACATCTATTACGCCATGTGTTACTTAATGAAAGCTACCATGTGTCATTAAATGATTAGGCCATATGTAACTACAAGATTGGTCCACTTGTCACTTAACCAATGGTGCCAAATGTCAATACATTAGCTATGCCAAATGTCAATAACTCATAGGCTTAGTCATTCTAATTTTCATGTACCAACTTAACTTGTCTCTTGACCACTTTTCCTAGTCCAAATGTACATTTAAATACCTTAATTCTCTAATAGCTTCAATTGATTCCAGTTCATTAACTAGGGTCCATCGATACCAAAATTTGAGTCACATGCCTTTCACTTTCAAATCATAGCACAAGTTTACCTCATATCATACGTGTACTTTTGTAAATATGTAACATTTAATCTAGGGTATATTTTGAGGCCTTACACATATGATGTATATGTACCCTTTTCTGTAATGAAATCCTCTTGAAAATTTGATAGAAAGTTGTTCTTTATCAGATCTTTAAAGTAATCTTCATTTTTTCTGCCATTTTAAATTCAGAATTGTGTCTCAACCCTAACTTTGCCTTTAACTCAGACTCTAACATCTTCTCTTTATGTTTGTACTTCATAATTGCCTTTTATAATGTATAATTAGGGTTTTAGGAATATACACTATTGGTCATACGATCGTGTGAGTGACTGTGTATCTCAAAAAGATTTTAGAATCATAGATTTACACATTCTCAGGAGCTTTCACAGGCATGGGAGTCATGTATATGACTTTCATAGGTGTGTATCTTCACAAGGGTAAAAGATAACGTCTTTAAAGATTTACACATTCACAATCACTTATATGACCCCTTATACAGTCATATATGTTACTCACGTAAATGTGTATCTCATCACACAGATGTGTACCTCTAAAATAACTCCAGTTTTTCTATTTTCTGCCTTAATTTCACCCGAATTTCTCTTCTTTTAATCCATGAAGGCAATTATAACCTAAAAACAAACTTGAAATAAAATCAGTACCAAAAAATAACATAAAACTCTCAAATAATAAGCAAAACAAACTACATATGGGCATTAAAAATAGTCTATTAAATGTTTAAGCCCCATACTTGAGCTTTTGGTTATCCTCAAGCAAATTATGATCAAAATCATTAAACTTGAAAGCATCGCCCCTTATTAACCTTAACCTATCCATCCACACCTAAAGTTATCATACAATATCAATCAAATTAATCTACAATTAGGCTCAAATTATCCTATAACTAACTTTTATAAATCAATATCAATAACAACCACATTGATAATCTTTCTAAAATCAAAAGAACAAATTCCACACCCTCACAAGGGTTTCACTTAATGCACTAAATTTATTTACGATGAAAATATAACAAATACTTAATGCACTCAATATGTTTATGGTGGAAATATAACAAACTCTTAACTTACTACATAGAAGGATTCTTAACCATAAGCTTGCAATAAAATCACATCTCCATAACTAATAAGTCAACTAGAAACAACATTCAAAAAGTATTTTAAATAGGGTGTAATGAGGCTTAGGTAAATGTGTGGTAAGGATAATTAACAAGGGTAATAATATTAATGGAAATTCACATAAATAAGATCAAATAAGGGTTCTTTATAGCATAGGTCCTTTAAACTATAATTTCATTGGCACATAAATAATTCTTCTTACTCTTTAACAAATATCACAACTTTTCTTTTTCTTCTTTCTTTTTTAAATATGTTTGCAACACATAATTTTCAACTTTTCAACTTCTTCGAGCAACTTTAGAGAGAATACAAAATTATAACAATGAAACACTTGAGAAGAAAAAAAACTTAACAATCACCATGTATTAACAATTATAGGAATATCTCGAAGTATTCCCCCTATAAGGGGATGGTTTAAGCTGAACTGTGATGGTGCTTTTACAAGGGGCAGTGGTATCGCTAGGGTCGGTGGTTTACTTTGGGATGACAACGACGCATAGTGTGGTGGTTTTGTAGCCAATCTAGGTCCAGGTTTAGGTATACAGGCAGAGTTAGGAGGTATTTATGCATGATTACAGTTTGCTCTTCAGGCTGGTGTAAGACGTATTCACGTGGGGACTGACTCTTGGGAAGCTTGGAATGTTTTACGAGCAGGAGAGGAGGACCGACATGTATGACTGGTTATGTGCAAGTGTCATACTTTGCTTCAACAGTTTACAGATTTGCAGTTGGATCATATTTTTCGAGAGGCTAATGGGGCTATAGATTTCTTGGCTAAGTTGAGTTTTTCTTTTCCTTATGGCTCTAGTTTCTTTACCCATCCACTGGGGGGTTTATTTTTGATTTTGCAGTTTGATTTAGGCTATTCTAGCCCTCCCTCTTTAAGGGTTGATGCTATAACTTGACATTTTCAATGAATGAAGTTTCTTAAATAAAAAAAACATTTATAAGAATATCAAACCTTTTCTTTAAAATTCTTCAATATAACCCAAGTTTCAAACAATTAAGTAAATGAAAATTCCTTAGGGTTCAAACATAACGTAAGTATTTCAAGAAAAATAGGGTAAGGCCATCAATATGGTTATAGTCAATCAAAATGCTAAGTCTCAAAAGTGGTTAATCCTAAAAGAAAATAGGCTAACACAAAAGATTAAATATAAGAACCTTTATCATTTTAATGCCTCTAGTTTAAAAAATATATGGTTTGAAAATAAATTAAAAACAAATTTCTAGAATCATTCAACTATTTATGATAAGACACAAAAAAGAATAAAAGAGCATCAAATAAAGATAAACTGCTAAAAGGCTTAAAAACTCACAAAAAGGTTTTACATATGTAAATAATATGCAATTTTCATTCAAATAAACTATTTAGATGATTACTAAAAATATGGCTTATAAAAGCAAGTCTAATATAACTTCATCCTCTTACATACTAATTTAATTCAATAAACAATAATAACCTAAAGTGTTATGGACAAATTTTAACTAAAGCAGGATGTAAGATAATGAGAATAAATAATAAAGAATATACTAAACTTAAGAAGTTTAAAAATTTTCAAATTTTCTTTAAATTTCCCCTAACCACTTCCCTACACTTAGAATTGCACATTGCCCCTAATGTACACAATTGAAGCATATAAAAATATTATCAATGTAAAAATAAAAAAGTGTGAAAGGAATATTTTATTATTTCCCAAATTAATAGAAACTAAAAATTTTGAATTTAGTGAAGATTCCATCTAATATTATATACAGTCATCCTCATAAAAGAAAAATAAAAATGATAAAAGAAAATAAAATAAAAGTAAAAATAACAATAACAATAACAATAAAACAAAAATAAAATGACATTGCAATAGTAAAGTTTAGATACATCAAAACAACAAATAAAAGAAATTTACATAATAATAAATATGAAAAATAAAAGAACCAAAAGAAAAATGAATAAAGTATATCAGACTGCCTTTGTAGCTTTCAATTCATTAGTGAGTTTGGTATACTAGTCATTAGAGGATCATTGGGTCTCTAAGCATCATATGGCTATGGAGTCAAAGATGACACGATTGCTCTAGACGGTGGAGGTGGTACGAATATCTTGAAATGTCCTACCATCTGCATTATAACCCCCTCCATGCATCTGTTATAGGCCTCTAGTCTTGCGCTCCGCCAAATCTTGCTAGTACACTTGGATGGTGTGCTGGACTCCTTGGATCTATCACATATACTTCTATAGTCAAGTAATCTTCTGTTGGTCTCAATTGGTGTGATTGCCCCTAGGCCATCATGTACAATTTGATAAATCAAAAACCTCCTGATGCTCTACTCCTCTTGTCTATAATAGTGGTTAGTCATATCTCTGTAGCTGCTTTGGTATATTGGGGTGATCCCCATATGCTCCATACCGGTCCCTATCTCCTACGCACCAAGTGTATATTCTTCATCATGTCCAACTTAAGGAAGACCATGTTTTAAAAAAGCCTTATCGGTCGTAATTAGCTGTAGACTCCTATCCTCCTCATCGATTTTGTCACACAAGGCCTGATGTATATAATCCCTACCTTCTTCTCCTCACTTTGATGCCAGACACACTAGGTTAACGTGGGCCTCAGGTTTATTAGCATCCTCTCGCTCATACTTCATAAGTAAAATACATCCAATTCTCTTACTATATCGAAACTATCAACCACCCACTTAGTCTATGACTCAGAATCTTGTTAATGTACCTAAGTGCAGGATGACATAGGATAGATATAACATCCCACTACCATAAGGTACATACCTAAGCTTTTAGGAACATAACCTACGATACTGGTATGTTAGAGTAATAACGAAACTAACTCGCACATGGCATCATTATCATTTCTCTTAAA
>JAOQMS010000179.1:14960437-14980405 GCA_027563885.1 Erythroxylum longipes
AGGATAGTTTAATAACTAGTTGAATCGGTAGAGTCATTGGGTAGGTTGAGAGATCGTCCAATTAATTCCCTTTAATTTGATTAGGGACAATTAGTTACATCTTAAGAGAGGGTAATTAATACATTCGAAAATTTTAGGTAAGACACAATTCGATTAATAAAATAGGAGGGAGATAAAATGGGAAAAAAAGTAATCTCTAGTCTTTAGATTCTTAAATTTCAATTTTTATACATTTTGGTATTGTCTATTGCTTTGTGTTAGTCTTTTAATTTCAATTAAAATTTTCAAGTTAATTGCATTAAACAATTTCATTTCTTGAACAAAGTCTTGTCTAAATTAAGTCGTGTCTGGGCATCAATCCTTGTGGGATCGATTTCTGCTCTTTTTAACTACATGTCACGACCTGTTCTCTTGCAGTTTTTGAGTGTAAAACGAGTAGATTGTGTTACAAAATTACACTCAATAGTGAACATGTCATATGGTCCATAATAAGTCTCTTTTCAAGATTATTGATAAAAGCTTCTAGAATAAATTCATAATAGGTAATGATGCCTTCTTAGAAGTGAAAGGAAAAGTATCAGTTGTTATACTTTAAAAGATATGAAATTAATAATTAACATACTTTATAATGTCTGTCCTTAATCAAAATCTATTAAATATTGGTCAACTGATTAAGAAAGAATATGCAATGAACTTTATTAAGGGTGAATGTGTGATAACTGAAGCTAAATGAGCTTAATAGATGAGAGTTTACTTAAAAAGCAAACTTTAGCATGTTGATTGGGATGTTAAAGCTAAATCACTTGAAAATAATACTTTTATGAATATTAAAAAAGTTGCTTATATTAATGAATTGATGCTATAGAATAGTTGATTGGAGCTTAATAGCTTTGGTATATTGAAAAATATGAATAAGAATGATATTGTGCAAAGTCTTTCTAAAGTATCTAAAACGAAAGAAATAGGTTAAACTTGTCAGATTGGGAAGTAAGCAAGACTTTGTTTTGGAAATGTTTCTTAGAGACCTAAATAAAGGTGATAATATTGTCACCTGTAACCAAATTAATATCAACTCTAATAATGAAATATATAGCTAATGAAGAGTTAAGATCGTTCCCACTAGGAATCTATTGGTAAGTGTTTCACGAGTTAAAAACTAAAACAAATTGGGGGGGGGGGGTTGAATTAATGAGGTTTTAAGAAATTAAAATTGACAAAAATCATAAATAAAAAAATAATCAGATATGGAAAAATGATGAACAAACCTTAGTTTCTGGTCACCTACGTTATCAAACTAGTATGGATCATTGATATAAAATTAAGTCCATTAACAAATACTCATTGAGTGATGTTCTCCTTTAGGATTAGATGAATAGAAACATGTATTCTAAATACTCTTATTAACCAACAACTTAGATATAATCTTAAGTTTGATTAATTAATAGCTTTAAGAACTAAGAGAACCAGTGAGTAAGACAATACACATACAATATGTATTTAGTCTAGATAAGTATCTTTCTCAGAAATTCCAATCTCTAACGTAAAGATGGTAATCTTAGTTGCCACTTTGGATTAGCATAATTAAACGTCAAATTCTACTAATCTAGTTGTAAATTAAATCATTTAATTTCTAGTTGTGCACCCTAGAGATCAATCTATTCAATCATAAAAAGTAATATAAAAGACACTTAATATTCATCAACGAAATAAACTTTATTCAAAAAATCTCACATACTAGATGATAACGTTGGTTCCCTTCAACCAAGAGGAAGGATTTAACTACTCATGTCAGAGGTAAAACTCAACAAAAAAGTAGCAAGACATATTGTTTCCATCTCTGTAATTTTTCCAGAATATGAAAACTCCTTAACATCCAAAACAGAAAACATGAAAGATGATCTGTCTAACAGCATTTTTGTTATTTTTATCAAATACACTTCCCTATAAAATTAGGTAGCAGATCCCCACGTAAGGAAAAAAACTTGATTCCTAAAATAATTAGAATCCTAAGTCTATCGAATCTGTCTTAAAATCAGATTCTGCTGATAAACTTTTCTTTTGTACGTGCCAACGCTTAGTCAAAAACTTTTCTGCCAGGTGGGAATTAAAATTGCCTTTTTTTTTCTTGCATCTTTTTTATTCAAATTCATCTCCCATGTGTTGAAAATCATATGAAAACAATTAAAAAATAAGTCCATTAATTTTAAATAAGAATTTCAACATATTAAAGAGATTTATATCCAAAATTAACACAAAAATAATAACTTGTCAAATTCCCCCACACCAATCTTTTGCTCATCCTTGACAAACTAAATTTGCAATCAATTGATCAACTAATTAACTTTCTTTATTCCAAGTCTCACAATAGTAAAAAGTGCACACTTCAAGAGTTAAACAATTTTATAATCAATGAATGCCCCAGAGTTAATCATTCAAGTAAATATAAACAAATTCAAATAAAGGCAATCATATTTCAAAAACTAGCATAAAATTATAGCAAAATCTCACAGATTAGATTTCGCTCAAATCACTCAAGTTTTTATTGGTTTAGTATTTAACTCAAATTCTTTCTAATGCAAATATTCTACCATATGCTTGCTTTTTCACCAACTTTTCACCACTTGAAATACAAACATACACAAATCAAAAGGTCTTTTATTCAAGGTTGTATTGGGCTATAGGTAAAGGTAATGATTGATAATAGAGAGGGCAAAAATCATAAACATTAGCAAAGTATCTAACCACTTATGGAGACATGATTTCAATCATAAAGGAGACAACAAATTCATTTTGTAGAGATAGATTACACTCTATATTGTTTTTTCACTGCTTTTTTTTTTCTTTTCCCTTTTTTTCCATCAATGAAATATACTGATATTTAAGATCAGGAGATAGCAATATAACATATAATTCAAATCTCAATCTCTTCAATTTCCTTTCATCTTTTCTTTTCTTTTCCGTCCTTCCATATTTCTCAAAATAAGTTTGACATAAATTGTGGTTAGAATGCCTACTTACATTTATGATGAGTGAAGATATTAAAAGGTTGTAGTTGTTTATTATCGATTTATCAAGAAAAATGGCTCAGATCAAAAGGTTTAATAAAGGATATTGAATTGGGTTAGCTTTTTAAAAGGTTTAAAACAAAGATAGCCTTTATCATTTTTATGCACGCATGTATAGATGTGATCTTAAGTCGGTTCCAATTAAGTTCTAGAGCAAAAATCACCTTAGAAGATAATCACACATCAAAGAAATACATATTGATATAGTTGTTTCAATCTTTTAGGCCTAAAAACTCACAGGTTAATATAGTTCACCATAATTATACACCATGTTTAATCATATGATTGTCAAACCTTGACTAAGTGTATACGCTTGTATTTCTTAACTAAGTAGCATCTATTGTCCTAAAATAAATTTAACTCATGCGCACTACTTAAGTCATTAAAAATGGAAGTATAGAAAGTGTCGAAGTTGGCTAATCAATTGCAAATAAGTCAATAGGAATTTAAAAATTTTCAACGAAGATTCGTAAATATCAGTTATATGGAACATACCCCACCCCCACACCTAATCCATACATTGTCCCAATTGTAATGACATAAAGTAAAAGAAGATAAAACAGAAAAAAGGAGAGAAAAGACAGCTTCTCTGTAAGTTATTCGCTAAAATCATGGGGTTGGTGGGTAAGGAGGTTGGAATCTTTGGTGTTCCTAATATGCTATCAAATTGTGCTACATTTGGTGCATTTGGCATTCAAGTTGAGTTAGACGAGCATCTAAGTCGGCCTGGGCAGGTTGGCTACTACTTGGTGTATCTGGGACAACCCAACTTTTTGTGGTTAGAAGTTGGTTAGAAAGGACAGCTGGACTCAGATTAGTGAAGGGTATCCTCCCATGACTCATGTCATCAATTCCCATCCTGCACAAAAATTTCATATCCAAAGATTCTATGGCACAAGCCATAATTATGATAGTATTTGTAGGGTCCAATAAACTCAAATTATCGACCAATTAAGTGATATTGGACCCTAATATTAATGGTTTGAATTTATTGTTTAACATAGACTTAAATTAGTTCTAAAATTGTTTACTAACCTACCGAGAATCTATGCTCAGTCTCTCGTTACACGACTCTACCATTTTGATTTAATCCTTTACCTATCAATTCACCTAACTCTCGTTAGCCCAAATTGATTATTTTCACTTAGCTCACCCTCTTAGTCTATTGCCAAGTTATTAAGAATAAAAATTAAATCACAAGTAAATAAGTAAAAACCCAATCAATCCAAATTTTATTAATCTCAAAATCAAGATCCAAAGGTGAGTATAAACACAAACTCAACATTCAACACAATATATTCTCAACACCAATTTCAATTCTATACATGAATAAAATTGAAATAAATGGAAAATACATCAGAAACGGAGTCGGTGAGGTGGCAACAGCGGGAAACCACCTGTTCCAAGAAGTACGTTGCATCAAGCTCTTCTCTGTGTTTCTCTTCCATTGTCTCTTTCCTCAATCTCTTGACTTCTTTCCAGGTTTTTTTTTTCAGAATTGGATGATGCAATTGCTCTCTTTTTTAGACTCTTTAGCTACTACCTCTGACTTGTAATATTTATACTTCTAAGCCTCTAGGTCAAAGTCGGGGTCAAAACGGTCCATAAAATATGGAAAAACTCAAGTTTTTCTATCAACCCGACACTGACCATGATCGTGACGCATGCCATGATCGTGGCTTGCCTGCCACGATCATGGCTAGTGTCTTAAACTTTCTATCACGATTGTGGACCATAGTACACGATTGTGGCTTGACTTGGAGGCTTTCTGTCACGTGCACGATCGTGGCCTAGCTATTGTTAGCTCGTTCTTTGGCCTAAAACTCCTCGAATCTTCTTCGTTCTTCACCATTAACCCTGAAACACTGACAAACACATCACAGTACTTGAAAAATATAACATTTAAATTCAGAGACTTAATATAACCCATACAAACACTCAAACACTCAAACTAACATAATTAAACCCTAAATGCATACCCAACACTCAAATTCACACTAAATACATAACAAATTAAAACCTAAAATATCATTCAATTTATAACTATGAACATTCCCATACCTAAACGTTTGTTTGTCCTTAAGCAAACAAAACAACAACAAACAACAAACACAAAATACGCCATGCAATAATGAGGTAATGGCTTTGATCTTCATGAAATGAATTTAATCTTGAGCAAAATCATTCAGTTATGTCAAATCATTAACATGCAAAAAATGTGTCTACGGGCTTTGAACTAAATATACAACTTAATCGAGTCCTAAGTATTAATTTATTTACCCTTTTCAATTGTATACACATATTAATAATTTTTCGGTCCCTCAGACTTTGTAACTGTTCGTAAGTACATTTTCATGAAAATTCAAACTTATTACAAGTCTGGTACGTTTTTATTAAGAAAACACACTTTTTTTATTTAAACCCCAACTTAGTCTTTTACTCGGAGGCAAATATTTGTGATGAATGTCGATCTGGTTACTCAACTAAATCATTTTACTAAACAGCTTGGTTTAAACGTCATTATAGCCTTTTTATACGAAGGCACATACTTGTGATGCGTGTCGATCCAGTTACTCAACTATTATCACGTTTTTAACTAGCTACTAGCTCTATTCATAACTCGAAGGTCAGTGAAATAGTAATTTATTAATCAAAACTTTTTTTATTATTGCCTACCTTGTTGCTTTTAGCTATTTTTTTGTGTGAAAAATACTAGTTAAGCTACTTAAATTAAAAAACCTCGAATTATGAATGAATGTGAGAATCTAAAGGGTGCTAAATTTACACTAAGTCCTCATTAGGCTGTATATTTATCCAAAGGCCCCATAATTTACTAATTTTGTAGGCTAATGATCGTTCACAACCTAATAGGCTATATCCAAAATTAAATGAATTTCACTCAATTTAAGCCATCGACATATTCACACACTTCACACAATGTAACCTAATAACTGCCATACAGTATGCAAAATCATATTTAGAAGCAAAACACACAATCCCTCCCCACACTTGAACAACACATTGTCCTCAATGTGAGAAGGAAGCACACATAAACATATCAACGAAGGGTAAAGACAAATTAAAGTAACAAAGAATAGACAAAATTAATAATAAAAACAAACATAAAAATAAAAACAAAAATAAAACAGAAACAAAATAGAAGTGAATGCTAATTTGGAAAAGAAAAATTAGGTTAGACAGAAATCCTACGGAGATGGAGGTGGTGATGCTGTCGGAGGTGGCAGTTGAACATGCCTCGCTCACGTTTTGTTAAACTAAATCTAACTATCCCTAACTTTTTCAAACAAAATCTAAATTTGCTAGTTTATGGTCCTTAGCTCGACCTTTCGTCCAAGAAGGCATTTTCAATTATTTGGGGATAAGGAAATCCCTTCCTTATCTTTGGGAATTGCTCCTCCAAGATACAGCTTGCATCGATGCCCATTGACCTTAAAATTCTCCTTTTTAGCATTTTCCAATTTGAGAGCTCTATGATCAAAAACTTGTATGACGTAAATGGTCCACTCCATCTAGACTTCAACTTTCCTGGAAATAGCCTCAACCGGGAATTATATAGTAGAACAGTGTCTCCTACTTTGAATTCCTTTTGCTTGAGACAAGCATCGTGCCATTTCTTAACCTTCTCCTTTTAAATTTTGGCATTCTCATAAGCATTAAAACAAAATTCTTTAAGCTCTTCCAGTTGTAGAAGTCTCTTTCCGCCAGCTTACTTCTAGTCAAAATTTAATGCTTTAATCACCTAATATGCTCTATGTTCTAATTTGACCGGTAAATTACAAGCTTTCCCGTACACGAGGCTATAAGGAGTTGTTCCAATAGGTGTTTTACATGCTATCCTATAGGGACATAAACCATCATCTAACTTAGCTACCTAATCTTTTCGATAACTGTTCACTGTCTTTTCCAGAATTCGTTTTAGCTCTCGGCTAACAACTTCCACTTGGCCACTAGTTTGCGGATGGTAAGGTGAAGCAACTCAGTGGTGCCTTCTATATCTTTTTAGGAGAGAATCAAAAGATCTACTGCAAAAATGTGCGCCTCCATCACTTATTATTGTATGTGGCACTCCAACCGGTTAAATAGACATTTAATGAACTTTTCCACTACCTTCCCATCATTGGTTGGAGATGCTATCGCTTCGGCCTAACACGAGACATAATCAACTCCCACCAATATGTATATGTTGCCTATTAACGATGGGAATGGACCCATAAAATCAATGCCCCAGACATCAAAGACCTCTACCTCTTGAATGTTGGATAAAGGCATTTCATCCCTCTTGGAGATGCTACCTTTCCTTTGACATCTATGGCATTATGCCACATAGGCCTGTGCATCCTTAAACAACTGTGACTAGTAAAATCCACTCTATAGTATACGAGCTATCATTTTGTTGGCCCTATAATGCCCAGTATACTGCCTTTCATGACATTGCTTAAAGATGTCTAACAATTCCTCATCACAACATTACATTAATCCATCTGCACAGACTCTATATAAGGTTGGCTCATTCCATATGTATCGATTGTAGTCATGCAAAAATTTCTTCCTTTGTTGGTATGAGAGATCTGATGGGAGTTTACCACTAGTAACATAATTAGCAATATCCGCAAACCATGGTGTAATTAAGATCTCTAGTGGCATTAGAGTTTCATCGGGAAAATTTTCGTTAATGTCCTTACTTGGCATACATTCCCCTCCCTCAAGTCTGGATAAGTGGTCTGCAACCACATGTTTTGCTCCCTTTTTATCTCTTACCTTTAAATCAAATTCTTGTAAAAGTAACACCCATCTAATGAGCCTTGGTTTTGCATCCTTCTTATTGAAAAGGTATTTTAGTGCTGCGTGGTTGGTGAATACAATGACTTTTGAACCCAAAAGGTATTGTCGAAACTTATCACACGCGTACACAACCATGAGTAATTCCTTTTCTGCAGTGGTATAGTTCAGTTGGGTTCCTATAAGAGTTTTATTGGCATAGTAGATAGCATGCAATTTTTTGTCTTTCCTTTAGCCCAACACACAACCTATGGCTTGATCACTTGCATCACATATAACTTCGAACAGAAGTGTTCAGTTTGGTGGTGATAAAATTGACGCTAATATTAATGCCTAAAAAGTGTTGAATGCAGACATACACTGATTATCAAACACGAAGGGCACATCCTTAACTAAGAGTTTGGTCAAAGGTCGTGCAATTTGCGAAAAGTCCTTAATGAATCATCGGTAGAATCCTGTATGGCCTAAAAATCCTCACACCCTTTTCATATTGCTTAAGGGTGGAAGTTTTTCTATTACCTCCGTTTTTGCTCTATTAACTTCAAATCCTTGATATGAGATCTTATGTCTAAGAATGATCCCTTCCTGCACCATGAAGTCATATTTCTCCTAATTCAGCACTAAGTGTGATTCTTCACATCTTTGAAGAACTTTATTTAAATTAGTTAGACATGAATTAAAGGAGTCTTCAAAGACTGAAAAGTCATCCATGAACACCGCCATTATGTCTTCTATCATGTTAGTGAAGAATGACATCATGCACCTCTAAAATGTTGCTGGAGTGTTGCAAATTTTGAAAGGCATCCGTCTGTATGCGAAGGTTCCATAGGGGCAAGTGACTATGCTTTTCTTCTGATCATCAGGGTAGATGA
This sequence comes from Erythroxylum longipes, assembly GCA_027563885.1. Taxonomy (NCBI): domain Eukaryota; kingdom Viridiplantae; phylum Streptophyta; class Magnoliopsida; order Malpighiales; family Erythroxylaceae; genus Erythroxylum; species Erythroxylum longipes. The sequence goes on from JAOQMS010000179.1 coordinate 14,969,175, forward strand.
AAATCTGATTATAACCTAAATATCCATATAAGAAGCAATAAAATGAATGGCTAACTACCCTTTCTATCATTTGATCTATAAATGGGAGACGGAAGTGATCTTTCTTAGTCACTGAGTTGAGTTCACGATAATCTATACATACTCTCCACCCCGTGACTGTTCTGGTTAAAATTACTTCTCCACTTTCAATCTCTATCACCATCATTCCTCCCTTCTTGGGTACGTATTGCACTGGGCTGATACATTGGCTATCAGAAATGGGATTAATTATCCCTACATCTAGGAGTTTTATAATTTCCTTCTTGACCACCTCCTTTATGTTGGGTTTTAGTCTCTGCTGATGCTCTCGCACAGTTCTACATCCTTCCTCTAAGTTTATTTGATGCATGCAGATATTCTGGCTTATTCCTCGAACGTCAGCAATCTGCCATCTAATGGCTTTCATATGCTTCTTAACAACTTCCCCCACCTTACTTTCTTGTTTTTCACTCAATTGGTTGGAAATTATTATAGGTAGAGTTTGACCTTCACAAAAAAAGGTATACCTGAGGTGTGCAGGTAAAGGCTTGAGCTCTAATTTCGGAGGTTTCTCTGAAGATGGTGGCGTGGGTGCTTTGGTTCGAACTAATTTGTCTTGATTTACTGCAAAATTTGCCTCCTCCACTTCATCATCTTCTTTAGATTCAGGAATTTGGTGTTCATTGTCAGTTTTTGTTTCCAATGACTACATTTTTACTATGCAGCTCTCAACTTGTTCTCGCAAACTTTGATATATGATTTCAACTTTCGTGCATGCGCTACTCTTTGTCAGATTCTTTAAGGATTTATTCATATTGGATGCAACCTGATCTTCACCTATTTGAAGTTTCAATTTACCTTCTTGAACATCAATTACAGCCTTTTCAGTGTTCATAAATGGTTGACTTAAGATTACTGGACAGTTTTTATCCTCTTTAAAATCCAGAACCACAAAATCCACTGAAATAATGAACTTATCTACTCGTATCAAAACATCTTCCACTATTCCCAATGACCTTTTAATGGATTAATTAGCTAATTGAATTAACATTGATGTGTGCTTGACCCCTCCCAGTCCCAACTTCCTGAATATCGACAAAGGAATAAGATTGATGCTGGCTCCCAGATCAAATAAACACTTCGTAAATTCCAATTTACCACCACACAAGGTATTATAAAACTTCCTAGATCTTTCAATTTTGAAGGCATTTGACTAGTGACTATGGAGCTGCAAGTACCAGTTAGAGATACCGTCTAATTCTCGTCTGAAGTACGCTTCTTCGATAATATGTCCTTTAAAAATTTAGCGTATTTAGTCATATATTCTAATGCCTCAATAAACGAGAGATTTATCTGTAGCATCTTTAGCTTCTTAACAAACTTTGCAAATTGTTCAATCTTAGGTTGGTACAATAGAGGTGCAACATAAGGAGGATATTAACTCATATCCACTTCTTTCTCCTTTTCTTAATTCTTCTAAAAAATAGGCTACTCTATTGTTCTTGTGGGTGGTTCAATTTCCTTCCCACTTCGAAGTGTGATAGCCTTTAATTTTTCCTTTGATTTTGTTCCTGAAGTGCTAGGAACATTTCCAAGATTCCGCATAAAAAAGGCATTTGTCAGTTGACTCACTTGGGCTTCTAAATTATGAATGAAAGATGCACGACTCTTAGTGACTTGCTTAAATTTAGCTTATAGCTTCTTTTGTGCATTATCTAAAGTTCCAAGCTTATCTAGAATTTTGTCCAACTTGGCTTTCATTGATCTAACTTTATCTTGCTGGAAGCCTGATTACCCTTGATGCCTGAACTGTCCTATTATTGTTGTTCGACTAGGAAAAGTTGGGTTGATTCTTCCACCTGGGGTTATAAGTGTTAGAGTAGGGATTGTTTCCCCTCCTTATCCATATTAGGCCCCCATGTAGTTCACTTGCTCCTGGTTGTCCTCTCTCATTAAGTAGCAGTCCATAGTATCATGATCTACTTGACCATATAACTCACACTTCAATTACATGGCCTTAACTAGAGCAGAGGACGATGCCTTCATACCATTGAGTTGTTGCATCAAACTGTTGATCCTTGCTTGCATCTCCGCCATCTGATCGACTGCAACGATTCCTATTTGCTCTCTAAAAGTGGTAGGCTGCCTACCTCGCTCACTTGTCCATAGGCAACTATTTCTGGCCATCTCCTCGATCAATTCCTCTACTTCATCGATCATCTTCTGCATCAAAGATGCTCCTGATGCTGCATCCATTGTGCCTCTAGTAGATAGGTTAACTACATTGTAAAACGTCTACAAAAGGAATTATTTACGTAGGTTCTGGTCTGGGCACTTCCTCTGCAGGTCCTCAAATTGCTCCCACGCTTCATAAATTGACTCCCCGTCACCTTGTTCAAATTTGTAATTTCCTTTATGATCTTTATAGTCTTTGTCAATGGGAAGTATTTATCTAGAAAAGCACGCACGAGCTGCTCCCACATTGTAATGTTAGCGGGGCTCAGTGAGTGATACCAAGCCTTCGCTCTATTCCTAAGTGTGAAAGGGAAAAGTTTAATCCTAACAGCATCTTCCGACATTTGGTGATACTAGAAAGTATCACAGATCTCCAAAAAATTTACGATATGTGCGTTCAGAGCCTCATTTGCCAATCTATAAAATTGGACATTCTGCTGAAGCATGTTCAGGAGGGTTGGCTTGATTTCGAATGAGGCCACTTGAACTGGTGGCCTAGCCACTCCTTGGTTAGATGGGTTGAACATTGGCCTCAGAAAGTCCATAAGGGTTCATTGCTGCTGTCCTTGAGTTGCTCCTTGGTTCATGCTTTTATGAAATTCCTGGGCCATTTGTGATTTTCCTAACTCTTGTTCTCGCCAAGCTTTTCTAAGGGTGCGTTCTAATCATGTTATTTCTAAATCTATCACCTACACTGCACGACTCGGACCTCTCATGACTCTTGTGTTCATGCAAAAGCACGATTCCTAAAATAAACAAACAAACTAAAACCAAAAATTATAACTAACATAATGCTTTAAACTATAGCACTAAATTGCCTTCCCCGATAACAGCGTCAAAAACTTGATCGCAAAGTTGCACGCACTAAGTTTTACTATTTATAACATTGGTAAATTTCATAAACACACTGGTCGTTCGCGTAGTACCTAAGGTATCGATCCCATGACGAAGCCTAATCTAGTCCTAAAATCTAAGGTCGTACTAAAATTGTAATAATTCAAATCAAAATAAACTAATACAGAAATAAATAAATCAACAATTAATTCAATAATTGAGTTGTAGAAATCTAATTATGAAAACCAATCACACAAACCAATCTAAACCCTACCTAGAAACTACCGAGTGAGAGAAAGGGAATTTTGATCCAAAATTAATGAAACTCAAATTAATTGTTAAATTATCGACTTAATGGGTCTAGAAGGTCCTAGGGTGAATTACTCTCTCTCAAATTATAATTCTTAACCTTAATTGATAATCCCTAATTTAAATAATGGAATTGTGATCTCTCGATTCGCAATTGACCCAAAACCTAAATTAGTTCTAAAATTGTCTACTAACCTACTAAGAATCTATGCTCGATCTCTCGTTACACGACTCTACTGGTTTGATTTAATCCTTCACTTATCGATTCACCTAACTCTTATTAGCCCAAATTGATTATTTTTACTTAGCTCACCCTCTAAGTCTATTGCCAAGTTATTAAGAACAAGAATTAAATCACAAGTAAATCAATAAAAACCCAATCAATCCAAATTTTATTAATCTCAAAAATAAAGATCCAAAGGTGAGTATAAACTTAAACTCAACATTCAACACAATATATTCTCAAAAAATATTTCAATTCTATACATGAATAAAACTGAAATAAATGGAAAATATGTCTGGAATGGAGTCAGGGAGGCGAAGACAGTGGGAAACCACCTATATCGGGAAGTACGTCGCGTCAAGCTCTTCTCCGTGTTTCTTTTCCTTTGTCTCCTTCCTCAATCTCTCGATTTCTCTCTAGGTTTTTGTTTTGGAATTCGATGATGCAATTGGTCTCTTTTTCAGCCTCTCCAGCTACTACCTCTGACTTGTAATGTTCTATTTATACTTTTGAGTCTCTAGGTCAAAGTCGGTCAAAACGATCCACAAAATCTTGCAAAACTTGAGTTTTTATTTCAGCTTGATACAGGTCACGATCATAGCCCTGCCTGCCACGATTATGATCGTGGACAACATCTTAACCTTTTTGTCATGATCATGGCCTAATGCTGGCTCGTCCTTCTCTGTCACGATCGTGGCCTGGTATGCCACGATCGTGGGCCAGGTATTTGGCCCAAAACTCCTCGAATCTTCTCCGTTCTTCATCGTTTAACCCTAAAACACTGACAAACACATCACGGTACCTCAAAAATATAACATTTCAGCTCAAAGACTTAATCTAACCCATACAAACACTAAAACACTCAAACCAACATAATTAAACCCTGAATGCATACTCAACATGCAAATTCACACTAAATACATAACAAATTAAATACTAAAACATCATGCAATTGACAACTATCAATGGTAAAGAAGAACTTTTTGTCTTACTAAAAATTGCTTCCTAAAAATCATTTTATCATGAAAAGCTTTGGTTTTTTCTTTAGAAATATTTACATTTAAATAAGCCTCATTACGGATCTCTTTTAACTCTTGCAATTGCAATTTCCTATTTTTACTAGGCTCTACCAAATCTATGTTTAACTGCTTCACAGCCCAGTGGGCTCTATGTTCTATTTCTATAGGTAAATGACAAGGTTTACTAAAAACTAACCTATACGACGACATGCCTATTGGAGTTTTGTAAGCAGTTCGATATGCCCACAAGGCATCATCTAGACATAAGCTCCAATCTTTTATGTACAGATTCACCTCTTTTTTGAAAATTGATTTAATTTCCCACTTTGAGACTTCAGCTTGTCCACTCGTGATGGTATGCAGTTGAAATATAATGTGAGACACCATATTTCTTCATCAATGTTCCAATAATTTTATTGCAGAAACGAGTTCCCCTGTTGCTAATCATAGCTCGAGGTATTCCATACCTGAAAAAATTTTTAGATTTGACAAAATTGACTACAACCTTAGCATCATCTGTATGAGTAGCTTTTGCTTCTATCCACTTTGACACAATTTTTGGCTAGGATGATATAAGTCTTACCAAAAGATGAAGGAAAAGGATCCATAAATTCAATTCCCCATATATCAAAAACTTCACATACTAGGATATTTATAAGTGGAATTTGATCTCTTCGTCCTAGACTATCTGTTCTTTGGCAATAATTACAAGACTTACAAAACATGTAAGTATCATAAAATAATTTAAGCCAAAATAAAAGACATTTAAGAACTTTATGAGCTATTCTTTTGGGACAAAGTGTCCACCGTACACAAATGAATGGAAAAAATTTAATATGGAAGGAATTTCATCATCTGCAACACACTTTCTAATAATTTGACCAGCACAAAATTTCCAAAGATGAGGTTCATCCCATATGTAATATTTAGCTTCTTGTTTAATTTTATCCTTTTCAGCTATAGCTAAATCACTAGGTAAGGCCTTAGTCACTAAGAAGTTTACTATGTCAGCATACCATGGAATTATCAGTTGGATTGCAAAGAGACTTTCATCTAGAAATTCATCTTAGAGAACATCAAATGTATTGGTTAGAGTGATTCAGTTGAGATGATCGACCACCAAATTTTTTAGTTCCCTTCTTCTCTTGTATTTCTAACTCAAATTCTTGTAGGAATAAGATCCACCAAATCAACATTTGTTTTGATTCTTTCTTAGTCACCAAATATTTCAGAATTGCATGGTCTGAATAAATGATCACTCGTGTACCCCATAGGTAAGACCGAAATTTTTTCCAGCCTAAAAACTACATCCAAAAATTCTTCCTCCTTTGGGGAATAATTCTTCTAAGCATAGTTAAGTGTCATAGAGGCACAGTAAATGACATGAGGTACTTTGTCCACTTTTTGGCCCAAAACTACTCCAACTGTATAATTTGAAGCATCATACATTAATTCGAAGGGAATGTCCCACTTTGGTGGCTAAATTATTAGGGCTATAGTGAGTTGTCCCTTTAGTTCATCAAATGCAATCTTGCATGGTTAATCAAAATCAAATCTCACGTCATTTTTTAGTAGTATACACATGGGTTACACAATTTTCAAAAAATATTTTATAAACTGTCGATAGAATCCTATATGACCAAGAAAAGAGTGAACTTCTAGCATAGTCACAGGGTAAGGTAAAGATCTGATAACATCTATCTTAGCCTTATCAACCTCAATTGCCTTAGAAGATACTGTATGACCCAAAATTATACCTTGATCAACCATAAAATCACATTTTTCATAATTTAAAACCAAATTTGTCTTAATGTAACATTTAAGCACTTTCTCAAGGTTGATAATGCATGTTTCAAAAGACTCTCCATAAAATGTAAAGTCATAATGAAATCTTCTGTACAATCTTCCACAAGATTAGAGAAAATACTTACCATGCACCTTTAAAACATCGTTGGTGCGTTACACAACCCAAATGGCATTCTTCTATAGGCAAAGGTGCTGAATGGGCATGTGAAAGTTGTTTTCTCTTGGTTCTTTAGTGCAACCAAAATCTAATGATAACCTGAATAACCGTCTAGACAATAATAGTTAGATTTACTTAGAAGTCTTTTAAGCATTTGATCAATAAATGAAAGAAAAAAATGATCTTTTTTAGTAACCGAATTTAGCATCCTATAATCTACGCAAACTCTCCACCTGTTTTGGAGACAAGTGGATATCAACTCATTATCACTATTTTCTATTACAGTTACCCCAATTTTCTTTTGAACTACCTTAGCTAGACTTACCTAATTGCTATACGAAATGGGATAAATAATTCCAACAATAAGAAGCTTCAAGATTTCCTTTTTTTCTGTTACTATCTTCAAAAACAAAAAAAGATTTCCTTTTTCACCATTTCCATTATGGGTGGAGTCAAATGACATTGAGGTTGCCTTACCTCCTTAGCTTCATTTTCCATCAAGATTCGATGCATAAAAATGGTGGGACTAATGCCTTTTAAATTAGCCATTGTCCATCTGTAGGTTTCTTTGTGTTGTCTTAGCACTTGAATCAATTTCTTTTCCTGCAAAAAAGTGAGTTTATTTGAGATAATAATAGGTAATGTATCTTGTTCACCCAAAAATATGTATTTTAGATGGTTAGGCAAACTCTTTAGCTCCAATGTGAGTGGTTGAATCAACGAAGGCAGTAGCTTAGAGCTATTTCGGGACAACTCCACATAAGGCAATTGCTTCATTAATTGCTTGGTTTTCTCCAAATGGCGAAACATGGCTTCAAGTTCGTTGTTTGGCACCAACGTTTATATGATTGACTACCACTGCCACGTCTCTTTAACTTCAAAGATTGTACCAAGTTCATCTCTTCCATTTAATGATCACTCGCATACCCCGTAGATAAGACCAAAATTTTTCCAACCCAAAAACTATAACCAAAATTTTTTTATTTGTTGTGGAATAATTCTTCTGAGCATCGCTAAGTGTCATGGAGGCATAGTAAATGACATAAGGCACTTTGTCCACTTTTTGGCCTAAAACTACTCCAACTGCATAATCTGAAGCATTGTACATTAATTCGAAGGGAATGTCCCACTTCGATGGCTGAATTATTGGGGCTATAGTGAGTTGTCCCTTTAGTTCATCAAATGCAATCTTGTATGGCTCATCAAAATCAAATTTCATGTCATTTTGGAGTAGTCTACACATGGGTTGTGCAATTTTTGAAAAATATTTGATAAACCACCGATAGAATCCTGCATGACCAAGAAAAGAGTGAACTTCCCGCACAATCGCAAGGTAAGGTAAAGATCTTATAACATCTATCTTATCCTTATCGACCTCAATTCCCTTAGAAGATACTGTATGACCCAAAATTATACCTTGATCAACCATAAAATCGCATTTTTCATAATTTAAAACTAAATTTGTTTCAATGTAATGTTTAAGTACTTTGTCAAGGTTAATAAGGCATGTTTCAAAAGACCCTCCATAAATTGTAAAGTCATCCATGAAAACTTCAATACAATCTTCCAGAGATTAGAAAAAAGACTACCATACACCTTTGAAATGTCGCTAGTGCGTTACACAACCCAAATGGCATTTTTCTGTAGACAAAGGTGCCGAATGAACATGTGAGAGTTGTTTTCTCTTGGTTCTTTAGTGCAATCAAAATCTGATGATAACCTGAATAACCATCTAGACAACAATAGTAAGATTTACCTACAAGTGTTTCAAGCATTTGATCAATAAATGAAAGCAAAAATTGATCTTTTTTAGTAACCGAATTTAGCTTCCTATAATCTATGGAAACTTTTCACCTGTTTTGAACACAAGTGGGTATCAACTCATCATCACTATTTTCTATTACAATTACCCTAATTTTCTTTAGAGCTACCTAAATGGGACTTACCCAATTGCTATCTGAAATGGGATAAATAATTTCAGCATTAAGAAGCTTCAAGATTTCCTTTTTCACCATTTCCATCATAGGTGGATTCAAATGACATTAGGGTTGCCTTACCTCCTTGGCTTCATCTTCCATCAAGATTCGGTGCATAAAAATGGTGGACTAATGCCTTTTAAATTAGCCACTGTCCATCTAAAGACTTCTTTGTGTTGTTTTAGCACTTGAATCAATTGCTTTTCCTACAAAAAAGTGAGTTTATTTGAGATAATAATAGGTAATGTATCTTGTTCACCCAAAAATAAGTATTTTAGATGGTTAGGCAAACTCTTCAGCTCCAACGTGGGTGGTTGAATCAACGAAGGTAGTGGATTGGAGCTATTTCGGGATAGCCCCATATAAGGCAATTGCTTCACTAATTGCTTGGTTTTCTCTAAATGGCGAAACATGGCTTCAACTTCGTTGTTGGGCACCAATGTTTCTGTGATTGACTGCCGCTGCCACGACTCTCCAACTTCAAGGATTGTATCAAGTTCATCTCTTCCATTTAATGATGAATTTTGCTACACCTAAGCATCAATAAAATCCACATAAACAACAAGTTGTTCATCATTCAAAAATTTCATGGCATTGTATATGTTGAATTTAATTAATTCATCACCAATTTCCATAGTCAATGATCCATCATAAACATCAATTTTTGTTCTAATAGTTTTCAAGAATAACTTTCTAAATAAAATTGGAGTTAAAAAAGAAACATCATCATTCCCTATCTACAAAATATAAAAATCATCTGGAAAAAGCATTTCACCCATTTGAACTAAGGTATCCTCTAACACGCCATTTGGATAAGCATTTGAAAGATCTGCTAATTGAATCACCACATTAGTTTCTTTGAGGGGCCCCAAGTTTAAGGACTTGTAAACATCATAAGGCTCGACATTTATTGATGCACCCAAATCTAACATAGATTTTTCAATTCTTAAATCACCAATTTTACTGGGAATAATGAACATACCAAGGTCTTGACATTTAGGTGGTAGTTTTTTCTTCTATAGTATAGCTGAAACATTCTTTGCCAATTGAAATTTCTCATCAAATTTTAATTTTCGTTTCGAAGTACAGAGTTCCTTAAGAAATTTAACATAATGGGGAATTTGTTTAATGGAATCAAGCAAAGGAATATTTACTGGGATTTTCTGAAAGTCTCCTATATCTCTTTCTCTTGGTCCTCTTTCTTTGCTTTAGTGAATGAAATAGGAAAAGAGGGTTGCAAAACAAATTTCTACATATCTAAATGTGACTTTTTTGGTTTCTCAGATATCTCCTTTCTTGCTTCTTCTTCGATTTCCCTCTTAGAGATTTTTGGAGAAGGTTCTTTTAATTCCTTACCACTCTGCAACATGATAACTTTGGCACTTTTTTTAACATCCCATTACCCAAGTTGAGGCTAGAACAGTATATATATGAGAGATTATTGAGAGATTAGAAAATGCATTTCATGCTCATACATTATATGATATGCACATACACGTGAATATTGAATTTTTGCACATGAAAATAATTGTACATGCATTTATTGACATTTTTTCAGGTATAATTGATTTATATATGTGAAATGTGATTTTTATTGAGAATTGTGGGTTTTATACATTAAAAATTGTTCTGGAGAGTGTATTTGTTAATTTCAAATTTTTGAAGAAATTTTGGAGATGACTTTAGAATTTGTGAGTTAATGATATTGGAAATTTTATTGATAATTGGAATAAAAAATGATAGTTATGGGACTAGTTCAATAAGAACTTAGTTAAAGTCTTAGAAGTTAGATAAGTGACAAGTGTCACTTATCTAGTTCAAGTTTCATTATATAATAACATTTTAAATGACCAAGTCACGTTTCTTCTATCTTTGAAAGACCAAGTCATTCTTTTTTGTCTTGTCTTATTTCCTTCTTCATGGCTTTCTTCTCTAAGCTTCATCTTCTTCATGGTTTTCTAACCAAAGTTACACCTTGCTTCCAACTATCTTTTAGTACTCCCTTTTTGTTGTCTCTTTCTTTTGCTAAAAAAAAAACTAACCCACTCCACCTTCAAGATGATGTATGTGGGTTGTATGAGAATTAGGGCTTCTTGGAGTTTTTGAGGAAATTGAAGTTTTAACAAGTAAGTTATGCTTTAAATATCACACTACAAGAAAATAGTGAATTAGGGACGGAAAATACCGACGGAGACGAGAAATATTCCGTCGGTATACAACATTACCGACGAAATAAACTGATGGTCAAAAATGTCGGAGATTCGGCTGTAGCTAAATTCACCGACGAAAAGTTTGTCTACCGTCGGTAAAATTATCGACAGAAAAAATAAACCGTTGCTAAAGTTACCGACCGTTCGATGTATTCCGTTGCTAAAGTTACCGACCGGTGGCTTACCCGTATGTAAATTTAGCATCGAAATGTTTCTAATACAGTCGGTAAAGTTACCGACGGTAAAATGTTCCGTCGACAAATGTGGAACTATTATCGACGGACAATAATTTCTGTCGGTATTGTATTTAGACAATTACCGAAGGAAATCTTGCATATTTCTGTCGGTAAAACTTTTATTAAATTTATTTTAAAATATATATTTCCATTATATTTAAATTATAATCGTCGAACAATTTTATTAATAATATATATTTAATTAGAT
>JAOQMS010000179.1:14980505-14992825 GCA_027563885.1 Erythroxylum longipes
TCATTCTTTTTTGTCTTGTCTTATTTCCTTCTTCGTGGCTTTCTTCTCTAAGCTTCATCTTCTTCACGGTTTTCTCAACAAAGTTACACCATGCTTCCATCTATCTTTTACTACTCCTTTTTTGTTGTCTCTTTCTTTTGCTAAAAGAAAACCTACCCAATCCACCTTCAAGATGATGTATGTGCTTTGCATGAGAATTAGGGCTTCTTGGAGTTTTTGAAGAAATTGAAGTTTTAATAAGTAAGTTATGCTTTGAATATCATGGGTATGGTTAAATGAAGCTAGAATGATGAGTAAATTAACAGTGATGACGATTTTTTTTCCAATGTGTATGTATGTGTCATGGGTGACGGATAGTTGATGTCAATGTCTTGCTTTAGCATATGTATGATGAGTAATAATTCATAAATTGCTTTTGTATATGCACATGTTTTGTTTTGAGTTAATGATCAAATATAGATCACTAATTATTTTTTGAATGATATTGAGTTGAAATGGAGTTAAGAATGAAGAGTAATGAAGTAAGCAAAGTGATCTTTGTACAAGTTGTGTTAGGTATAAAATCTAGAAAATTGGAAGATGAGTGCTGGAAAATGTAGCAGTAACATGTTCACTGATTATGCTTCTGTGTTTTACCCATAACTTGATCTGTAGTTATCCAAATGAGATGATTCTTGATCTGGATTAAACTAGAGACATAAGGCTAAATTTTTTATGTAGACATAGAATTTAAATTCTATGCTTAATAGTCTCAAAATTTAACATGAAATTGAGAAATGGGTGCAGCAAATTGGTGGATGAATGTATATGTTTGTGTTTTGTTTTGAGAGTATGAGAATATGTTCTATTTTGAGAGTTTTTAGAGATGTTTTAAAATGGGTTTAGAGTTAAGTAAGAGGTTTAAGATGATTTTTTGATATGGGAAAGTGATTTAAAATGAAAGTTTGAGAAGAAAAATGAATAATGTGTAGGGAATAAATATGCAGAAAAATGAAAGTGCAGAAAACGTGAAGAAAATGCGTGAATTTTTCTATTTTAATGTTTGAGTTTTAATATGGGATTTTGGCTTTGTTTGTGGATGATTTGAGTTAAATGGAAGTGAAAAATGGGGTAGATATAAATTAGAAATGTTAGATTGAGAAAAAGAAAGGAAGAAGATGGGTAAAGTGCAGAAAAATAAAGGAAAGTGTAGGAAATGAAGAACATGCTTGAAGAATTTTCTGGTTTTTGATATGTGGTGTTAATTATGGTTTTTAATTTGTTTAAGAATGTGTTGATCTGAATGAGATTTTAACCAACAGATTCTAGACACATTGTTCTACATGTCCACCAAAAATTATGATCTTATGAAATCATTTGGGAGAGACTGAGTGATAAATTTAAGACGAAAATGATGAACAGTTCTGGAAAATTTATTAATGGAGTATTTTCATTAAACATACTTTAGATTTTTGAATTTATCCAAAATGAATGATTCTTAATTTATATTAAAATAGAGGCATAGGGATACAATTTTTCTGTAAAAGTCGAATTTTAATTCTATCTCTAGAATTCCAGAATCTGACTTGAAGTTTGGTACAAAATACTATTACAGTTGTAGAACAGTCGAAATTGTTTGCAGTATAACTTTTGTAATACTAAACCAAATTGAATGATATTTATGTAATTAGAAACTTAAGACAATGGGTAACATTGTTATAGAAGAAAGTATTTCCAAATTACTTCATTTTCATTGTCAGATTGATCATGTAAAGTAGACCCAAAGGTATGTTTCAGGGAAAAGCTGAATTGACGAAAAGAGTTATGAATTTAGATTTTAATGGTTTTATTGAGGTATAAACCATAAGTATAAATGATACTTATGTGATTTTGGAAATATGAATGTTTACATGATGAGAATAATAGAGCGATACCTGGGATTGTCATGGACATGCATTGTGCATATTTCATATACATACATATGCAGTAACAAACACTTATAATTGTGCAAAAGTGTGATATGTGTATGTTGCTTGATATACAGAAGCAATTGGAACGTCAACATTCAGAAGTTGCTGGAATTTCAAGGCAATAGCTTCAGGAGCAATTGGTAAGTAACCTAGATGGTTTCACGCAATTAATTGTTTACTTTAGAATACGTTTTGAATGATGATATGAATGTGATTTGATTATGTTGATGCCAGACAATTAAGGTCTGAGACTTGATGCATGAATGTGATATTTAAGTGCTACTTGTATGTGAATGTGACGAACTAAATGCTTCTTTACATGATTGATTGATTATGAGAGATGCATTCCATACATGAATGCATGATCAGATAATGAGAATTGTGACCTGAGTAGCCACTGAAAATGAGCTTAAAGCTCCAAATGTGATTAAGAGCCAAAGGCTCACTATGTAAAATGAGCCCTGTATCCCCAACGGATAAGGGACAGTATAAATGAGCCCGGTATCCACAATGAATGTGGGACAATTTAGGCACTCGGTCACAACAACATAACAATTAGAAAAGAGTCATATGAACATTTCATATACATTTTAATAAGTATGCTTGATTGTTTGAAATGTAAAATTGTCTTACCCTTAAGTGAGAATGTGATTTGTGATAATTTATGCAAAATGCAAAGATGTGAATTATATGTTATATGTGTGACGTGTTGCATGAATAGAGTGAACCATCGATGATGGTTACCTTTGAGTTCGTAAAACTCACTAAAATTGCAACGTTAATTTTTCAGGACTGAGAGACGACTTTAGGTACTAAGAGACGCTACAAGGAGTATAGTCTTGTACTTTTTAGGAAAAAGAAGAAATAGCTCAAAGGTTGGTGAGCTCAGATTGGAAGATTAGATAGATCTTTTGTGTATTTCCTCTTTCATGTAGTGTATTTTGTATTAGGATATGATGATGTTCATATTCGGACAATATTGAAAATTGTCAATGTAAATATTTGGTTTTATAAAATGAAAGTAGAAACTTGGGTTTTAAAATATGGTGTCTTTCATTATGATGTCTTATAAGAAAATAAAGAATAATGATGCCATGTTAAGTGAATGTTGTGATTGAACGTAGCGCACCATTATCATAGGTTGTGTACTGGAATGTCCTCAGGATGTTCCGGTATGTATCCCTTGGTAACGGGGGGCTACACTTTTCTTAGGATTGTTTTCTGTTTGAGCAGGAAACTTTCCAAAACTTTATGCATCCAACCAATTGATGGTTATTGCCATTTGGGTCAATTGATTTTCAAGATTTTGAATACTAGCTTGAATATCTTGCTGACATATCATGTTGTTAGTGGCCAAAGATTTAACTATATCTTTCCAAGAAGGCTTACCTTCGGAATTGGGTGCCATTTGTTGATGTTGTCTACGGACATAAGGTTGCCTGTATTGCTAGAAATTTGAAGTAACTTGTTGTCCTTGAGAGTTCCCATAATGCAAACTTGGATGGTCACGCCAACCCGAATTATAGGTGTTCGAGAATAGGTCATATTTCCTTTGATTTTGCCCAACAAATTCCCCTATGACATTGACTTGTTCTACACTTTCTTCTTACAAAATCAGGCATGCATTAGTGGAGCATCCCATCATCAAAAAAATTCCACATGCCCTTGCTTCTTCTTTCTTTGTGACCGCGATTTGTTGCACCAAAGATTTCAGATCATCTAATTTCTTCTCCAACGCTGACACATTTACCTCATTCACTTGTTTTAAACTATAGCCAGAACGTATCCTGAATTGTTGCGTATTGGAAACCATATTGGCTATCAAATTTTTTGTAGCTGCCAGTGTTTTGTTAACCAAAGCTCCACCACTTACAGCATCAATCATACTCCTATCTGTAAGTAAAGAACCTTCATGGAAGTATTGAATCAATAGTTGATCGTTTATTTGGTGACAGGGGTAGCTAGTATAAAGCTTGTTGAATTTTTTCCAATATTCATATAGTATCTAACCCGTGTGTTGTCGAATGCCACAATTTTCTTTTCTAATATTGGTAGCTCTTTATGCTGGAAAATATTTTTTAAAGAAAAGCCTCTTCATTTCAGTCCATGTCTACATATTTTCACTAGCAGAATAATATAACCAATCTTGAGCATCATCTTTGAGAGAAAGTAGGAAGGCTCTTAATTTGAGTTGCCCCTTAGTCACATTCGTAGGCTTCATGTCTATACAAACCACATCAAATTCCTTCAAATGCTTATAAGGATCCTCTCCCAGTAGACCTAAAAAAATTGGTAATAAATGAATCAACCTTGAGTTCAATTCAAAAGTAAAGTTGTCCCCTTAATTCGAAAAATTGATGCAATAGGATTGTTAAGCAACTGTAGGGGCAGCTAGTTCACAAAAGGTACAATTTACAGCCATCTTTTCCTTCTTCTGCACTTATTGTCTTTGTTTTATTTGTTTCCGTAACTTTTTGGTTGTCCTTTTTATCTCCGAATCAAATGGCAATTATGTTATCTTGTCTACTCGTGTAACATACATATAACTTCAAGAATTCCCCAGCAACGGTGCCAAATTTTGGTAATGCTCTCTCCTATAACCAAATTAATAACAACTCTAATAATGAAATATGTAGTTAGTGAAAAGTTGAGATCATTCCCACAAGGAATCTATTGGTTTCACGAGTTAAAAACTAAAACAAATTGGGGGTTAAACTAACGAGGTTTTAAGAAATTAAAATTGACAAAAATCATAAATAAACAAAAATAATCAGATCTAGAAAATTGATGAACAAACCTTAGTTTCGAGTCACCAATGTTATCAAAATAATATAGATCATTGATATAAAATTAAGTCCATTAACAAATACTCATTGAGTGATGTTGTATCTTAGGATTAGATGAATAGAAACATGTATTCTAAACACTCTTATTAACCAACAATTTACATATGATCGTAAATTTGATTAATTAATAGCTTTAAAAACCAAGAGAACTAGTGAGCAAGACAATACACATACAATATGTATTTAGTCTAAATAAGTATCTTTATTAAATTTCCAATACCTAACGTGAAGATGGTAATTCTAATTAACACTTTGGATTAGCAAAACTGAACGTCAAATCCTACTAATTTGGCTGTAAATTAAATCAATTAATTCCTAGTTACGCATCCTAGAGATCAGTTAATTCAATCATAAAAAGGAATATGAAAGACACTTAACATTCATCAACGAAATAAATTTTATTTAGAAAATCTCACACATGCTAGATAATGTCGGTTCCCTTTAACCAAGAGGAAGGATTTAGCTAGTCATGACAGAGGTAAAACTCAACAAAAAAGTACCAGGACATATTGTCTCCATTTTTCAATTTTTTCAAAAAATAACCAAAACAAAAAACGTGAAAGATGATCTATCTAGCAGCGTTTTTGTCTTTCCTCTTATCGTTATTTTTATCATATACACTTCCCCACAAAATCAAGTAGCTAATCCCCAGATAAGGAAAACAACTTGATTCCCAAAATAATTAGAATCCTAAGTCTATCGAATCTGTCTTCAAATCAGATTATGCTGATAAACTTTTCTTTTGTACATGCTCACGCTTAGTCAAAAACTTTTCTGCCAGCTAGGAATTCAAATTGCCTTTGCTTTTCTTTCATCTTTTTGACTCAAATTTGTCTCCTAATGTTGAAAATCATCTGATAATAATTAAAAAACAAGTCCATTTTTTAAAAATAATACTTTAAACACATTAAAGAGATTTATATCCAAAACTAGCATAAAAATAATAACTTATCAAAAGGTTAGAGTTATTTCACTTTAACGTATTTATACCTATGAGTAAAGCTTCACTAAATGGGAGCAGATTCCTCATGTTATTCATTGATGACCACAGTAGATACAATCAGATTATCTTCTTGAAACAAAAGAGTGAAGTACTTGTTAGATGTAAGGAAGTGAAAGACTAGAGAGAAAAAAGGTCTCTCACTAAAGTAATTGAGATATGAAAATAGTTCAAAATATATTTTCAAGGAGCTTCAAAATTTGTATACTAAAGAAGAAATCACTCATCAATTGATAGCCCCATATACTACTTAAGAAAATGGAGTAGTAAAGAGCAAAAATAGAAGTACTATGGACATGAAAAAGAGTAAAATGGATGGAAAAGTAGTGCCTAACAAGTTTTGGATTGACGGAGTGAATACTCCAATATATTTGGCAAAAATCCTACCCACCAAGGCATTAGAATGCATAACAGTACATGAAAAATTGTTTAGCAACTTACCTTCTGTTGAAAATGTAAAAGTATTTAGCTCGTGTATGCTATATTCATATTCGTAAGGTCAAGAGAGTAAAGCTCGATAACAATAGTACTCTTGGCATGTTTTTTTAGCTATATCAGTATAAGAAAAGCTTATAGAGTCTTGAATCTTCAAACAAAGAAGATTCAAGAGAACTAGTTGTTCTAATTGTGAACTTCCAAAACGAAATTGTTAAAAGTTATTGAATGGTGATACTTAAGACTATGAAGATGACTCTTTATCAATTTATGACAAAGAAGAGATTGTAAAAGAGGGTCACTAAGCTTAACATTAAGATTTCAATTAGAGGAACAAGGCCTCTCACTAAAATTTATGAAAGAGCATATTTACTAGTTTTTGAAACAATTACATTCAATGAGGTAGCAAAAAAAAAAAAGAGTGTTCAACTATTAAAAGGAGATTTTCATTATAAATAAGAATTAAATGTTGCCCTTAGTGGAAGAAAAATCTAATCAGAGGGTGTTTGAAGTTAAATGAGTCTTTAAAATCAAATTTAATCCTAATTATCAATCAACAAGCTTAAGTTAAAGCTAGTTATAAAGGATTATCTCCAACAATATGAATTTAACTATTTTGAAACTTTTTCACTAGTTACAAGTTGCACTAACTGCTAAACATGGGTGGAAGTTAAGCCATCTTGTCATTTAGTAAGTATTGTCAAAATACATTATCAAGGAGATTATATATGTTGAGCAACTTGAAGGGTCCACCAAAATTGTCTAAGAGGATGAGGTATATCTATTGTATAAAATTTTTTATGGGTTCAAATAAGCCCTTAAAACTTAATTCAAAAGGTTTAATAAATATATTATAAAACAAAAGAATAGAAGAAGTAAAAATAAAACTAATCTCCATTTATTAATTGAAAATAAATCAATAAAACTAATTATGTCCTTATATATGTCACAATCTAAATGGATATGTGACACCTAAAAATTGAAGCCCTCGGATCACACGTACGCCTGACTATTAGTAACAGAAATAAAAACAAAATCTAAAAAAAAAGTAACAACACAGGCACGCGTAAGTGCAAACACATTGTACAGTGAAGTACAATAATGTTAACATATATCAAAAGAAAAATTTTCAACATATTAAATCATATCACTATATACATTAAAGTACAAATACAAGTGAAAACAAATAAAAAGCATACATAGAAGTAGATATATTATAGCTGACTCCCCTAAAAGTCAATGTTGCAAAGTTTATGGTATCTAACCTAAAAAAATAGAGTTAAGGAGAGTTACAACTCACCAAGTAAGTTCAGATCCCCCCATGATACCCAGTGACATGCTCACACAATATATAATTTATATTAGTATAAACACACATATGTGATGTATGATAAATAACATGCAATACAAGATAAATTGCGGAGAAGAAATATCTATAGGACCATAGTCTCCAAGGGTAAATCGTCACAATACTACACCACAAATAGTTGCAGGGAGCTAAACATCACCAATAGCCCGCCATACACCTATACTTATAGAGTCATAAGGTTTTCTTCGTCCAAAGAGGCTATAGGGAGCTAAACATCACCAATAGATCAACCCTCATTTAATACATCCAAAGTCATAACCACATTGATAATATACATAGCAAATAAGGACCAAACACGGATCTAAGCATCAATCAGAATTAGTTTGCATTATATCTAAATGTTATATCATAATCATCTTTGATAATAAAATCAGTGAGCACTTAGTCCTAATGTAGACCTATCGGGTGGCAAATCTTACAATTTTTCCTCCTCTATAATCATAATCAAACATATCCCCACACAAACTAAATATCAATCACGTAATTACTCAAGCAAGCAAGGACCATCATAAATGCATGTAGTATGCTATAGGTAGCTAAATATTTATCCATATACTTAGATATTGTGGTATTACTCACATAGGCATCATAATAACCATACTAAATAGAGGGTATGGATTTAGTATTGGTAAATAGATATAAACTTACTTCCTTGATGTTTTTGTCAGTCCAAAGTTTGCAATGTAAGTCTCACTCCTGATATACCTATAAAATATGAAAGGAAACATGCTAATCAGTGTAATTTACAAGTTTGTTGGGCTCAATTAACAACCTATGACTTATTACATTTACTAAGATGGTCCAATTATGCAATTTGACCCTTGATACTATTCTCACTTAAACATTTTGTAGTTTTTAATTCACAATCCGTTAATAATTTCGCTATCATTCCTGAGGAAAAAATGATCAACATAAATTATTAGATTTTTCAAAAATTTTCAAAAATAGAAGTCTCTGGAAGGCCTCCGAAACAAGATCTCCAACGACCAAAATATTCCTCAGGTCATTGGAATATTCCTCCAGTGACTAAATTTTTTTAATCTTATAATTTATTGATTTTTTTAACCTAATAAAGCTCTTGATGACTATAAAAAGTTTTGTGACTACGAGAAACTTAGATTCTCAACTAATCTTAACAAATAAACAAATTTTAATTTTAGACCCTAACCCCTATTTCATCAATCGAAAATGATATAGGCAATGATTGACAACAAAACTATAAGCCTTTTACTCTTAAAGTTTAGGAGAGTTAATGGTAGTAGTGGTGGTTGACAACACTCACTAGAGGTGATGAATCGAAGATTTAATTTTTTTACAATTTTTTCTTAATTTTTATGATAATTTTGGTGTTGTTTGTGAGGTAAAATTGGTATGGTTATAAGTAACTCAAAGAGAAGAGTTGATTAGTATATATGATTGGTTAGTTAGAGTCACCAGTGGTGAAAAATAATGTAAAAGTATGGTTTCGTGAATAGAAACTTTTGGAGGGTGAAAATGTAAAATAGGAAAGATGAGGTTGGAAGTGAGATACACACATACACACACACACACATAAAAGGGGATATTGCAATCTCCCTTCCTTACAAAAGAAATTATCCTTAAATTTTACAACAATGCTTTATTAAGGAAACATTATGGACACAACTCTCATTTCTCTCGCTCTATTTTCCAGATGATTTCCTCGACATTACTATTCCTCTATATTACCTTAACCATATGAATTTTCTTTAATCGTAACTAGCGCATTTGAAAATCTAAAATAGTTGCTGACGCATCTTTATAGGTTAGATTCTTGTTCACCTTTATATTCTATTGCTGGATTACATGAGAAGGATAAAAAATGTACTTCTGAAGCATAGAAACATGGAATACTAGGTGGACTTGCGACATATTCAAATAACACCAATCAATATGCCATATTTTTAACTCTCTTTTTATCTTGTAAAGTCCAATATATCTTGGAGACAATTTCCTTTTCTTTCCAAACCTCATCATACCCTTCATCAGAGATACCTTTAGAAGTAAGAATTCATCAACTTGAAGTTCCATATCCTTATATCCTTATGCTTTAGGTTTGGATAACTCGTTTGTCTGTTGAACACTGTCTCTAATATCTGTTTAATCACTAGAAACTTCTCTAATATGATCTTGATTAGCTAACTGTCTCTCACCTACTTCTTAATAGCACATCGGTGATTTGCATTTTTTTTCCATACAATGCCTAATAAGGTGCCATCCTAATGCAACTGTGATAGATATTATTATAATTGAACATAATCAAAGGCAAGGGCAATCCCAATTACCACCAAATTCCATTACACACATCCTTAACATATCTTATAAGGTCTGAATCATCCTTTTAGATTGCCCATTAGTCTGAGGATGGAATGTTGTGTTAAAATTCAATCTAGTGCCAAATGGATCCTGTAAGTTCCTTTAGAATTAAGATGTGAACTGTGATCCTTAATTATTGACTATTGACATAAGCACCTTATAGAGACACACTATCTACTTGTCATACACTTGTGCTAGCTTGGACATTGTGTAAGTTTTTTTCAAAGGTAAGAAATATGTTAACTTTGTCAACTTATCGACGATCACTTAAATTAAATCACATGAAGTCCTTGTATAAGGTAGGCTAACCACAAAATTCATTATAATCTTTTCCCATTTACATTCAGGAATTAGAAATAGTTATAACTTACTTGAGGGTCTTTGATGCTCTACTTTTACTTGTTAACATCATTTTTCATATTATCCCACTAATACATGGCTCTAATGTTACGATACATTTAGTGGAACCTGGATGTATATTGTATGTCTCATAATGCGCTTCCTCTAAAATCTCCTCCTTTAGGTTCTCTGCATTTGGAACAGACAATCTTCCATTCATCTTTAGTATACCTCCCCCTTTGATCTCTGAAAATTTGTGACATCCTTCTCATACTTCATACATAAGCTTTTAAAGCTTAAGGTTTTGTCCTTGAGCATCCTTAATCCCATCTAACAATATTGATCATACTCCAATGCTCACCAATAGTACTCCTAAATCTAAAATATGAAATTGAGCTCCTTAATCCATCAAATTATGTAACTCCTTAGTCAAAGCTCTCCTCTCTACTACGACATATGCCAAGATACCTAAAGACTTCCAACTTAGTGCATCTACTAGGATATTTGCCTTTCTAGGGTGATATCAAATCATACAATCATAATCTTTTTGTAGTTCCATCCATCTTCTTTGACTTAAATTTAATTCCTTCTGTTATATGTTTTAGACTCTTGTGATCATGTAAATTTAACACACCTTACTATACAAATAACGTCTCTAAACTTTTAACATAAAGATACACACACACTGCCTACTGCCATCACTTTGGGTAATTTTGTTAGTTCCTTTTCAATTTCCTGGAAGTATAAACAATCACCCTACCATTTTACACCAACATACAGCTTAAGCCACCTTTCGAAACATCACAATACAATTGAAATCCTCCATCTCTAGTTGTTGACACCAGGACTAGAGTTGTAATTAGACATTATTTTAACTTCTAAAAGCTCTCCTCATACGTATCAGAACAAATGAAAATGGACAATCTTTTACTTTAGATGTAACATACCACTTTAATAAAGCATACTTTAGATGTAACATACCACACAAAGGAATGCTCAACTTTCTTTTAAATTTTCTCAACAATATATATATGTATATAAAAACATTTCACAAATCTTAGCATTATATTTAATACCCAAAACATACACCAAGTAGCAACCGACGATATATCACAACTTGCGTAATATTCAAAGACTTAAAGAAAGTCTGATGTCAACAAGATAACGTAACAATGTTATTCTTAATGCAAAATGACTAGAGACATCTGTAGGTACAACTGATCCTAACGACTAACTCATGTCCAAATACAGAAGTTATACTCCAACTAAACTAGCTAGATCTTGATTGCAAGGTTACACACGCTAAGTTTTACTATTTATAACTTTGGTAAATTCCACAAGCGCACAGGTCGTTCGCATAGTACCTAAGGTATCGATCCCACGAGAAAGCCTAATGTAGTCCTAAAATCTAAGGTCATATTAAAATTACAATAATTCAAATCAAAATAAACTAATACAGAAATAAATCAACCAACAATTAATTCAAGAATTGAGTTGCAAAAATCTAATTAAGAAAACAAATCATACAAATCAATCCAAATCCTACCTAGAAACTACCGAGTGAGAGAAAGGGGATTTTCATCTGAAATTAAAGAAAACCAAATTAATTGTGAAATTATTGACTTAATGGGTCTAGATGGTCCTCGTGTGAATTACTCTCTCTCGAGTTATAATTCTTAACCCTACTAGATAATCCCTAATTTAAATTATTGAATTGCGATCTCTCGATTCGCAATTGACTTAAAACCTAAATTAGTTCTAAAACTGTCTACTAACCTACTGAGAATCTATGCTCGATTTCTCGTTACACGACTCCACAATTCGATTTAATCCTTTACCTATCAATTTACCTAACTTTAGTTAGCCCAAATTGATTATTTTCACTTAGCTCACCCTCTCATTTTATTGCCAAGTTATTAAGAACAGGAATTAAATCAAAACTAAATTAATAAGAACCCAATCAATCTAAATTTTATTAATCTCAAAAATCAAGATCCAAAGGTGAGTATAAACACAAACTCAACATTCAACACAATATATTCTCAACA
>JAOQMS010000179.1:15000338-15011614 GCA_027563885.1 Erythroxylum longipes
TGAAAATAACAGAGTTGGTATCAGAGCAAGTATGCATGAAAGCGTTAGACTCCGGAAGCGGGGTCTGACAATTTATGATATCAGAGCATGCATGAAGAGTCATGAGTCGGACTCCGATATCGGGGCCCGATAGATATGGTAAGTAAGCAAGTAAGAGTTAGACTCTAGAAATGGAGTCTAACAGATGTATGGTATCAGAGTAAGCAAGCAAGAGTCGGACTTCGATATCGGGGTCTGACAATCAAAAATCTCCACTACAAATCTTGCATTTGTCATGGTAGTCCTTGCTAGAATAGATGAGGTAGAAGCTATCAACATGGTTCGTGTAGTCGTATTTTTGATTTTTTGTCAATTCTGCTACAATTTCTATTCAATAGCTGTCAATGCGGAATCCTAATAGCTTAAGGAAAAATCTTTTCTGATGTGGAAGATCATACTACGCTACAACAACAGAGTATACTAAGAAAAAACCTTGGCTCTGATACCAATAATTGTGAAATTCGGATTAATTTCTATCAATAATGACAAATTCACCTTGAGTATTATTGCCTAGGTGAATAGAGTGTGAACGATTGTACTGAAAAATCACACCAGGTAAATTCCTAGGAAAGACTAGAGGGGTCACAAACGGTTCTACTTAAAACCCAATCTTTTAAACAGAATTTTCCTATACATGTAATTTAATAGCATAATAATTCACTACAAGTGTACCCGACAATAACTATTAAATAGACAAATAAAAACACCAAATTTAATGAGATTCAACCAATTATGCCTACTTTATTCGATACTAGTAAATTGATATTTCACTATTTTCAAGAAATAATACCAGTGAAATATTACAAAAAAGAGAACAACTCTTTGCCCTAAAGAAAGATAGGCAATTGTTAGGATATTTAAGATAGTGGAGTCTTCTTTTTTTAACTTTTCAGACACTCCCATCTTCATAATTATTCAATATTGGATTTCCGGATATGTGATAAGTTAACACATCTACTGTCCTGGTGAAGATTGGTTTCTATTAGTTTCTATTTTATCCTTGATTTCTTAGCCAACTAAATTGATCTTCTTACCCTCAGAATGTCTTAGGTATTCTCTTTGAATGTTAGAACAGCCATACAATCTGCTCTGTCAAGTATCTTCTATTTTTACTATTGCTAATAGCTTAATAACTTATCGAGAGTTGTACGGTTTGGTCTCTATCCCTATTGATGGATATCAGCTTCATTTCTTTGGATTTCTAAACACGGAGAACGTATATCGATATGGATGAGTACACAGCAGAAAAGAGCTGTACTCTTTTGAGGATCATTTAATTACAAATTTTCTTTCTGATACAATACTTCTTTTTGTCCTCAATTCACAAGATCTCCTTGTGGACCCAAGTGCATAGTAGTTGCTCATCCGTTTATATTAACTGTAATAGTAAATTCCTCTTCTCCAGACTTTAGTTTCACTGTTATTGCCGCCTGAAAGCTCTGATACAAGACACAGAAGCCATGCCTCCGCTTCTGCCACCTTAATTAGAGTGAAAACTTGGAAAAACCATGAAAAGGGGAAAGAAAGAAAATGGCACGGAACACTTCTGTCTTTGCTTTGGAATGTCCTTACAATAGGTCCAAGTTCTTTTGTTTCATATGAACAGACTCAGATTATGTTAAACAACTTGTTTAAACAGAAACATTGGAGGTTTTCTGTTCCTAAAAAAAGGAAATGAAAAGAGAAGTTACAACAGTAACGGAGATTCTTCTGTCAGTCTGCATAGTCTTTTGCTGATGATATAAAAGCCTGGTCCCATAATACTTATGACCAATAAACTAGAATACCAATCCAACAATTCTGTGCCTAAAACGCCCTCGTTATCAAGAATATCACTAATATGCAGAAAGTAAGTGACAAAGACCAAAAGAACAGTGCTTGTTCATCACTCCAGGGATCCACCTTTTATTTTTTACCTAGGAATGGCACGTCGTCCCTTTCACATAATGACTGCCTTACTTTCCAAGTGAACTTGATTCTTCTACTGCATTTCATCCCAGGCAATGAGATAGGAATGCCTACAAACATCAGTATGCATTTCTCTACAGATTGACAAATTGTACTCAACTGCTTTCGTGATGGATCTTTTACCATTCCTAAAGAAAGTATAGTTGATAATAGTCTGCTTCCATTGCTTCCTGTCGTAATGCCTGATATGACTGATTGATGTTTCCCTTCTTCCTCAAGATTTTTATTCCTAATCCGAAACAAATCTATGTTTTACGATACACTGAATGTAATTAAAAGTAACGTATTGAGGTTAAGATCCCAATATACTAGGGATTCTAACTTTTACAGTAATTGTATTGGAGGACCATAGGAGTGCTACATTAAGAGATAGGATCTTCTGTCCAATTTTATAATCTCTTATTTTGTTTCCTGAATCTCAATCATTTATTTATGCGAGTCTTACGTAGGTCTCGCGTAAATAAATACAAGACCTACATAAATAAATAGCTGAAATTTATAAGACAGAATAAAATATTATAAAATTAGACAAAAGATCTATCGGGCATATCCTAACAGTTCATTTAAGGCGGGCAATGAAACGGCAACAAGTTTGCTCTGCCAAAACCAGGGAGGCCCAAAAGCATTTTAAAACCTTAGACTGTCCTCTGATGGTATTTATAACACCCATGAGGGCTTCCGGACTAGTACTTAGGATCAGCCTCTGCCTCTTTCCGCATCTGAGTACTTTTGTCTCGTAGAATAGGAAAAAGAGAACCTATGACTTTCCCAAACCAAATCCTTCTCCAACGTTCTTAAGTTGAAAGGTGAAAGAAGACATAGAGAGATGAGTGGTCGACCATCCAAGAATGATACGAAGAAGGGAATGAAGATTGACAAACTTAGTAGGCTGAGCCAAGAGCCTTATCTTTCTGGTGCTTACATCCGTAGTCTTGTGAACACCTCAAGAACAAAAGAGTCCATGAATCCAAAAGACCGAAGCTTTAGTGATCCTGATGATTTTTCTACCCAAAGTGGAAGTCAGCAAACCAGGCAAACCCAACAACCTCAACCACACAAGAAACCGATCAGAAGAAGACTTCACACCATTAGGCCTTACCAAAAAAGGCTTCTTAATATGGCCGAAGCTAGGAAAGAGATCGTGACGGCTTTAAAGCTCCACAGGGCAGCTGTGAAACAAGCCAATCTGCTACAGCAGCAGAAACAACAAGAAGTTGACACACGATCATCCATGCAAGTGTCACCGACAAGTTTTGAACAAGAAGCAAACATGAAATCTACAAGGAATCCTAGGATATGCCCATCAAGTACAACCAGTTTCTCTAGTTATCTAGAAGACTTGTCCTACATTCCTCTTTCTCATCCTTCCACTCCAACTCCACCTGCTACCTATGGTTCTTCTTGGCCTACTTCTGCAAGTTATCATCCTGTTGTCTCTAGAACTCTCAATTTTCCCTTACCAACCCCAACTTTAGGCCTAAATCTCAATTTTCACGATTTAAAAAACATAGACACCACTCATTATTACAGCGGTAACAACTGTTCATCAATGTACTCATCTTCATCGCCGTCCTCATCTTCTTCCCTTCTTCGCCCAAATGCCATCGAGGAAGCCCCTTCAATGACGAAACCCCAAGAGATGCCTTCTGCAGGGTCTGATATGACAGAATCTTTTGCTGCTGGAGGTTTGCATCAAGTGATGGATGATGAGGAGATGGCAGAGATCAGATCAATAGGAGAACAACATTAGATAGAATGGAACGATAACATGAATTTGGTGATGTCAACTTGGTGGTTTAAATTCTTGAAGACCATGGCGTTTTGTCCAGAATTGAAGGCAGAGGATGATGTGTCCTGTCCATTTCACCAGGCCATGGAATTTCCACCATGGTTAAGTACAAATGATGGGTGTTTGCAAGAAAATATTAGTGACTATTGTTCCCAAGACTACTCCCATGATCCTTCCTTTCCCTGGTAAGATTCCAAAATTTCAAGCTTTGTCTTTAATCAAAAGGGATAAGATTCATTAGGAAAACGTTTTCTACTAATGCTATGAGTCCTCTCTCTCTCTCTCTCTCTGAAAGCAAACTTAATTTTGCCCCAAATAAGTTGTTATCTTGTTGCCAATAAATTAAGATAACTAGTTTCAATATTGGATAAGTTCTTGATCTGGTTATGTTTGCTTGAACCAATCCAATCACATGGTACCCCTAAAAAAATGGCTAATGAAAATTCAGCTTAGCAACAGAACCATTTGTAACTTATGCTGTATTTCTTCTCTGTAATTTCACTCTCTAAACCATCACTAAAGTTCTGTGAGGGAAAGTGACCTCGAATACGCAAGATAGCCTAAGTTAGATGGTCATGGTCTATGCTGAAAGACCTAGCTAGTGTGCAAAAAGACCATTTTAAGTTCCTATACACCATAGATGCTTATGTTGTTGTGTAGTTGAACCAGATTATTGTAATGTATTGTGGAACTTCATTTTATTTCATGTGTACAAAAATCTTTGACATGATGAATCATGATTTCACTGATCATGTTTTTTATTTGGTTCCTGACTCGTTGACTTACAGCATGAACAGAGGAGACGTTGAAGCAGTGGATGTGGATTGGCTAGCTTGACAAGGATTGATTTGTTTTTAGTTAATCAAATCTTTGGACCATTGTCTTCTTTTCCTCTTCTCCAATGAGGTGCTCTTTCTTGGAGCTGATTATATAGAATCTATTGTGGTTAATAAGGTTCGTAGATATGGGAACTAATGATGTGGTCAAGAAGTGTGACTTCTCCTTATTCAGCTGGTTGTAGTTCTCAATCAGTCCTGTTTCGTTCAAGTTTAGACGTTTCAGAAGCTACAGCATTTAGTTTGCTGCACGAGTTTCATGCTATCCTAGCCATTTCGGTAGTCGTTCAGGCATGTTCCCGTTACCCTCCTAGTCATTGTTCAAAAGTGGTCAGAATTACTTGATACCTGATCTTTGTTTTAGCCCTTAATTTTGAGCCTTTCAGAAATTTTTCGATGCCCCTTTAGTACAAATCTTGCCAATAAGTATGTGGCAGATCAAAGCATGGACCTTTCTAAGTTCCTACTATCTGCGTTGAAGCCCATGTACCCTGCTTTATTTCACCAAAACAAGAACCTGGAAATTTCTGTTCTTGAGATACTACTTGGATGTCTCTAGTACATAGTAGTTAAACGTCTCCGTTGACATACTAATTGAATTTGACAGTTCTTTATGAAATTTGTTTTGCTGAATGGTTCCGAGTAATCCTGTTTCAAAGAAGTATTAATGGTCAATTACCAGGGTCTAACTTGGAAATGTCAAAAAATACTGTAACACTGTTTTTGGTTGCTTTCACTTAAACTAAGTTCCATGACATAAGCTTCATATTTGTCAAATATTGCCCCCGATAATATAGATTTCCAGTCTCTGTAATAACTGACTAAATTTTAGCAAATTACTAAGGAACAATTTTCCTGGTCTTCCTCTTAAGTAAACGACTGAGTTTATTGGATTATGACTGCAAGAGCCTGAATCCTATACATTGTGAGTACAGGAACATTCGTTTATTATTGTCTTAAGACCTAGAGTACTTTAAATACCGCGTTACTATATATATATATATGTATCTATACCTATATAGCTACAATTTGAAAACCTTCACGATTTAAGGTTTTGAACATACATAGCGCCTGATCTCTGGCAATTATTTTTGCTTCTTTTCCTCATAGTCTTGGCTGTTATAAGGGCTAAAAGCTTCCAGTAACCAGTTCTTCTTCCTCCAAGGATTCCACCCCATTTCTTCACAAATCTCATCACTGTAGTTGATGCTAAAAGCTGCAATGCATTGCTTCTGATAAAACCTCGTGATTCTCTTCAATGTATCTGTTTCTTTAGTTGTATGTTCAATCATCTTTATGATGCTGGGAAGCTTGAACTTCTCATCTGCAAGCCTGGATAGCCATTTGCACCGCAACTCAGCTGTGTGAAGGTTCGACAGACTCTCAACATAGCCCATGAAAGCCATATTTGGAATCAGTGGATGAATAGTGCCCCTGTAGGTTAATGTCATCCGTTTATCAAACTCTTAAAACTTTTGATTGTTCTTAACTAAAAAGGGTGTCAACCGGCAGTTACTAGAATGCGTTCACCAAGTTTCTACGTGTATCCAATTTTTGAGTTAATATAAGTGTGATCTTTTAACCTGATATAGGCTTGTAAGTCAACAACTTTTCTCTTTTCTCTTTTTTTACTTTAAGGTTAATTATGCCCACAAGGCTGGCAACTAACGAATTCATTTACCTGTATAAGGGCATGATACCGGATGAGTCGACTAAAAGACTAGAAAAGGGCTGAGGAATCAAGTCTTGGAGCTTCTGTTTACCATCATAACCAGTAGCAAGAAGCACAATGTCAGCCTCCAATTTGTTGTTGTCCTGAAATTCAATTCCTCCACTCCAGAACCACCATTTTGAAGCCCTTTTGAACAGAATATTTCCTTTGTCCGCCTTACTGAAGAAGTTGTCTGGTAAGATAGCCATTTGGCAGGATGCATAATCTTCCAAGAAAGGGTGGTCTGGTTTCAATCCATGCTTTATCAGGGGAAGTTTCCACACCAAATAAGACTCTACGAACTTGGAAAGTGCTTTTCTCTGCACAATTATGTGGAAAAACAAAAAGACATTAATGATAAAGACAGGATATTGACTTTCGTAATACTACCTTGGTATAGGCTTTACATAATCCTGATAGAGACAGATGGGGTTGAAGGAAGAAATTTAAGTTTACCATAGGAGACAAGAGAGGTGCCAGTAGGGTCTTGAACCTGCCTTGATTTGGCCTATCATGTAGAAATTGAGATGATCTTGTTGAAAAGAACAAGAAAAATGGCAAGCCCCATATCCAATAAGAAGGAACAGTCCAATGTAAAGTTCTTATCACCATTGTGCAAGGTTGCCCATTTGGTCCTTCAAAAAATCTCAAACAGGTCAAGATTCTGATAAGCCATCTCTCTCTAGTAAAAATGAAGTCTAAGAGCCGACCTACTGCACCCATTACAAGTTTTCTATATGTAGTTTTTGTTTTTATTCTTTTGATTGACTATTTGCAGGAAAGAATAAACTTTTTTTTTCCTGCTAAGATTTATACTATCAATAAGATTATTATAATGACTTATTTATACCGATAAATTAAACAAATTCTAATATATTGAAGAATAATAGTATAATTTAAATCAGATTTTAATTATAAGTATAATTTAAAATGACCAATTGGTAAACAATGTTTTAATTTTATGCATTTAAACTGAATCATAATCAACCTTTTTTGTTGTATGATCGTCGAACTACTCAAAATTAGCAGTATGCAGGCAAATGGTTTGTTCTTTTGGCGCAAAAGCAGACTCAAGCAAGGATGCAGTAGAGATTACAGTGGTACTCGGAACTTTAGGTTGAGGATTTAAATCCTCATAGTTAAGGGAGAATAAATGTTGAACTTGACTGTCACGAGTTTCACAAGATCAAAAAGAAAATGTTCAAGTTGAGGGATATTGTCCTGGAACGTGCATATATATTTCTTGGTTGATGGAACTCTTATTAGTTTAAACAGGTCTCTTTGGTGCGCCAAACAAATTAGCTTAACGAACATAAATCTTGTTAGCTCTTCACATGACTAGTACCATATTAACTTTTTTTAGATATATCTAATCCATGAGCCAGTGATTTTCAATGTCGAATAATTATCTAAAATTCAAACATCATGCATTCAAGTTAACTGTTTGATGATGTGATCCTCTATCTACCACAAAACACCATTAAACCTTAGGTAATGCAATCATCCTCCTAACTCCTAAACTTTTGAGGCTTGATAGTCTACATTCTTAATATGATGCATGACTAATGCTATATTTACAGTTTGTTCTTGAAATTGTTTTTAATCGATGTAATAGTTTTTCATTTCGTGCAATGAGTTCACCTATGAATTTAGGCTGTATATGAAAAAAGATGAATTGATCCACATAGGAACGTATGCAAAAATAGTAGTAAAAGTTACTATACACTGCACGAGTAATGCATGCACTTTTGCGTACCTTGGTTTGCCTCAGCACACTCCATAGCTAAATCAATGGCTGACTTTCTGAACCCGACAATAGCGACTTTCTTTCCTTGAAGTAACTTACGAGAGGCATCTTTATCAAGTTTGGAATATTCCAGGGAGTGTAAGACCTTTCCATGAAATACTTCTTGACCTTTTCCAGGTGCAAAAGTTGGTATTTTTGGTATATCGCCATACTTTCCAATGCATATGACAAGAAATTCGAACGCATACCACTGACCAAATTAACATGTCGCAACTTAGCAAGAAATATTGAGAATCAGATATCATATAACACTGAAGCTTTGTAAGATGATAGCTAAATGCATGTGCGTCACTGACTAAGGAAGTGCATGCATAATCATGTACCATTAGCAGTTATAAATTTAAGATCATCATGTACATGTTCGTGACATAGACTGGATTAAACCTGAAGGCTTTTGGACTGGTTAATCTCCACAGCAACCTCCCAAATTGGATAGCCCCTTAAAAGAGTGGCATAATCCGCAGGTATCACGTCATCAAGTTGGGTGGTCTCTCGGTCACCTACATAACGAATCTCCACAACTCGCGAGTTAAACTTGACATATTTCAGAATATCAAAGTGTTTTGCATAGTTACACAAGTACTCTACTATCTCAAGGTGAGAAGGAAAACTTGAAGTATCTCTTTCAGGCCAAGGGTAATCTGAGAACTCATAATCATATCGAGGGGTTTGGAGCTTAGTAGAGCTAAATGAGCAATGTTTCCAAACTCCTCCAAGTGAGTCACTGGCTTCAAACACTACCGGACTGTAATAAGCAAGATGTTTAGCAGCTGCTGTGCCACTAATGCCAGCGCCAATGATCCCGACTCGGTGTGATTGGATTTGATTTTGGTAATTAGCCATATCTTTTCGATGACTATATAATAGTCTAGCCAGCTTTTTGTGTTGATACCTTGGAACTTTTATTTTGAGATATGTTACCTATTTATAGGGCCTGGAGTGGCGAATTGAGAGGAAGGATCATAATTTCTCATTGGAAATTATTTATTAAGTCAAAGTATTTGGTTGTCCACATTTTTTTTAATTTCTTAGTACGTATCATAGACTTATTTTTATACTGTATTGTCTCAAATTATAGACCAATGCATGCAAGTCAACTTGATCACACTAGTATGGTGCTTTTAGTAATAGAAACACAATTTCTTAACAAGAATAAGGAAAGATTTGACCTATTGTCTTAGTCTTTTCTGTTCATTAATTTACTTGGTACCATTACGCGTCTACTTTGTTTATACTTGTTGATTGGTTAGTTTATATTTAGGTAATTTGAGTTCAAGTGTTCCCATGCATAAATAATTTGACTCTAAAATTAAAAGGCATAAGTAGTTGTTTACTGGTGGAAAGGTCAATGCATAAACAACATAATTGTCTAGTATTAAACTGCAGATTTTCACTAATAAAACCTGTTTAGTGCATGGTGACATGGTATTGGCGTCATGCAGTTTCTGGCAGGAGGATGACGATTCTCGATCTTAAAACTCTTTAATTGTGATAAACTATGATACTAATTAATGTTCAAATTATAACAGCGTAAAACTTGCATTGTAGGGTAAGGTTTAAAATGGATCAAATACAATTTCAACATTTTCAAATGACTTTAGTTTAAGATAACTTCAGATACTTCTTATTTAAGCTAAGCTTTAATGAGCATAAAATCATATTTGATAAAACATTGTAGAGCTAAAGTCGAATAGATAATTTATGATTAGGATTATCATGATTAGGATAGATGTATATGAAAATATCTAATTGAGCTTTGATACTGAGGAAGAGACTTCAAATGACGTGCCTCTATTGTTATTTATGGATACAGTAAGCAATAACCACAATACCAAGATCTATATTCTATTTAGAGCAATAACTAAACAATGAATGTATATACTTCCAATGTTGGGCATAAAATCTTGATTCATTTTCTCCATTCAAGAGACCAAAACTTATCAATACTCAACAAGCATGTGCAAGAGAGAGCAAATGGTAGAAAGCCCTTTTTAAACTATCCACACATCCACGGCAAAAACACACATTCTCACCATATGTTATATTTATAACATGTTCTACCCTAAGGGGTAGAATGAGGCTAATTGTGTCATTTCATAATTGTGATGAACTATAGTTTAATGGGCCAACCTATAGTTATTAGGGTACTATCATGTGTTTTAAATGCAATTAGTAAATTATTAACCATCCCATTATAGTTATTAAACATACATTAGGCAATTCAATTAATGGTAGTGAATATGGAATTAATGTTTTGATTATATTAGTCCATATACTTCTAACATTCTCCTACTTGGAAAATATAATCAAACCACCATACCAATCTCGATCATCCAAAGACAATGAAATAAATCATATGTAATATCATATCGACAGGATATATTTACTACATATGATTAGGCCCTAGAGATATTCAAATACAACAATAATCATTAAAACAACATGCATGCAATACAGCAACTGAGACTATGCATTTGTCTTTCTTTGCACCTGTCATTTCGTCAAACTATATATATACATCAACATATTGTCAATATTAATAAGAAGTGACTGAAAATATAATTATGTATATTTCATATATATAAGTCAAAAGCAATCCGTACAAAGTACTAACATGTTCAATACAAAATAGCAAGCTCTCACTAATCTTATCAAGCTAAGCTCCTAAAATTCCCATGCGGGTGACGTGTTCTGTAAACACACATATAGGTAAGCCTTTTGTAAGTGGAGGTGTATACTCAACAATAATGAGGGATTCAGCAACTTTCTCTTTAACAAAATAGTACTTTATATCAATATGCTTTGAGCGAGAAGTACTTCTAGTGTTCTTAGAGAAAGCTATTGCTGTGGAGTTATCACAATACAATTTCAACAAACTCAAAATAGATACTACAACACCTAATGCTAAAACAAAATTCCGCATCCATATTGCTTGACAAGCTGCCTTATAACACATCATATACTCTGCCTCCATTGTAGAGGATGTTGTAAGTGTTTGTTTGACACTTTTTCACAATACAACACCTAATGCTAAAACAAAATTCCGCAGCCATATTGCTTGACAAGCTGCCTTATAACACATCATATACTCTGCCTCCATTGTAGAGGATGTTGTAAGTGTTTGTT
>JAOQMS010000179.1:15011714-15024888 GCA_027563885.1 Erythroxylum longipes
TGACACTTTTTCACGATAATGCTCCTTCAACCATCATATAGATGTAGCCTTAAGTGGAATTTTTATCATCCATGCATCCTGCATAATCAGTGTCACTGAGCCCAACTGTATCAAGAGTGTCAATTCACCGATAAGTCAACGTATGATCCTTGTTACCCTAAAGATATCTCATGACTTTCTTGGCCGCTTTCCAATGGCTAAGTCCAGGATAATTTAAGCATCTTCCTAACACGCCTACCACAAAAGCAATATCAGGGCGTGTGCATACTTGAGAATACATCAGACTACCTACAAGTGACGCATAAGGAACAACTTTCATTTCATCTCTCTCTTTATTAGCTTGTGGACATTTGGCCTTTAAGAATTTGTCACCCTTCACTATTGGTGCCTTTTCAGGAGCACAAAAATGAATATTGAATCTTTTCAAGATCTGATCAATGTAAGTCTTTTGAGACAATTGAAGAACATCATTAGCTCTATCTTGAAGAATCTAAATTCTAAGTACATAAGAGGCCTCACAAAGATCCTTCATATCAAAATGGATAAATAATAGTTGTTTTGTCTCAAATAATATATCAGTATCATTAGAAGCAAGTAGAATGTCATCAATATACATCATCAGAAAAATGAAATTGTTCTCACTGAACTTCAAACATATATATATATATATATTGATCAACTACATTGTCCTTAAAGCTATTTGCAGTGACAACAGTATCAAACTTGAGACACCACTGCCTTGATGATTGTTTTAACCTATAGATAGACCTCTTGAGCTTGCAAACCATGTGTTTTTTACCAGTCATCTCGAAACCGACTAGTTGAGTTATATAAACGTCTTCATATAGATCTCCATTCGGGAAGGTAGTCTTCACATCCATTTGATTAAGTTCCAAATCAAAATGAGCAACTATAGCCACGATGATTCGTGGTGAATCTTTGGTAGAAACAGGTGAGAAGGTTTTTTTGAAATCAATCCCATCTCTTTAGCTATAACCTTTAGCCATAAGTCTAACCTTATACCTTTCTATTCGTCCACTTAAATCATGTTTGATTTTGTAAACCCACTTGCACCTAATGGGTTTGCAACCTTTAGGTAGTTCAACTAACTCCTAAAGTCCATTTTGTGACATTGAACTCAACTCATCTTGCATTGTATTCATCCAATTCATAGATTGAGGAAAATTCATGACTTCTTAATAATTGACTGGTTCAGTATTATCTCCTACATCAAATTCATGTTCCTACAAATAGACAATATATTCATTAGGAATGTTTGGTCTACCTGTTCTTTGTGATCTCCTCACAACAACTTCATCATCCCTAGTATCAATGATTTTATCCTGTGCTTAATTATGAGGTTCATCGTGAGATTCTACTAGAATCTTTTTAATCATAGGGTCATAAAGAGAAGTGGAAGCAACGGGTACAGGGATTAGAATACGTTCTTCCCTAAATGCAATTTCTCTTAACCCTTGACTTGAATTAAATTTATCTTCAAAATAGATAGCTCTATCTGATTCTATGATTCTGGTCAAGTGAAATGGACAATTTGAATATAGAACCTCTTGATCTGATGGTGTAGCCTACAAAGTAGCCACTAATAGTTTTCGGATCAAGCTTATTAGATTGTGGATTACAGGGCCTTACTTTTGCTTTGCATCCCCAAACATGAATATAACGTAAGCTTAGTTTCTTACTTGACCATAACTCATATGGAGTTTTTTGGAATTAACTTGCTAGGCACTTGATTCAAGATATAAGCGGCTGTCTTCAATGCCTCACTCCACAAAAATTCTAGTAAACTAAAATGAATTAACATACACCATAACATATCAATAAGTGTGTGGTTTCTTCTTTCAGCGATTCTGTTCAGTTGAGGTGTTCTTTTCATTGTATATTTTGCTTCAATACCACATTCTTGCAAGCATCTAACAAAAGGCCCTAGATTCCTTCCACTCTCACCATAACTCCCATAATACTCTCCACCTCTATCATAATTAACTACCTTGATTTTCTTCCCCTTTTGAAACTCAACATTTGTGTTGAAAACCTTAAATGCATCTAAAGATTCATATTTTTCACGAATGAGGTCCACATGACTATACCGGGAAAATCATCAATAAAAGTGATGAAGTATTTATAATCAGCCATAGCAGGTGGAATAAATGGTCCACATATATCAGTATAAATCAACTCCAACAATTATGAGCACCTGTCTGTTTTGCTTTTTCTAACCTTGACGGTCAACTTTCCTTTAATAAAATCAACATAGGCAGTGAAATCTGAAAAATTAAGATCCTGAATTACACCATCTTTTACCAACCTCTCCAATCTGTCTTTAAAAGATGGCCTAAACTTTTGTGTCATAACATAGAAGATCTCGAATCCAACCTCATACATTTGGAACTAATAACAATATTAAGAGAATAGGAAGAAGCAACAATAACAACATCATTGAACTCAAGTTTTTATAAATTTTCACATAAATCTGTTTCCCACCAAAAGAGAGTCACGATTCAAATTCAGTTTTCTAGTTCAAAAAAAAGACTATAACCTAGTCTACCCAAAATAGATACAAAAATCAAATTCCTCCTAATAGAGGTTAAATAAGCGACATCATGTAACTCCAAAAGATGTCATGTATTCAATTGTAGTCTAACTATCCCAAAAAATTCAACTTAGACTTTGATATCATCTCCCATGTAAACATGTTACTCAAAACTAGTCGGCCTTCTTCTACTTGTCAGTTTCTGCAAGCAATTCGTAACGTGAATTATTGCTCTAGTATCTAATCACCAAGTATTTGAGGCCACATTAATAATAATGGACTCTAAACAAACTATCACAAGATAATTACCTTTCTTCTATATGTGAGCTATGAGCTTTCTACAATCAATTTTCTTGTTCCCAAAATTTTGACAAAAGTTGCACTTCCCTTTGAAAAATTTATTCTTCTGACTAATAGAAGATGAGTCTGCCTATCCACTTCCTTTAGGACTAACAACTTTATTCTTGAAAAGCGTTTAGTCACTCGAGCTATTAGAAGTGAACTTTCTCTTTTAAGAATTGTTGTGGTTTGTCATCATGGAGATGCTTCTTGCCCTTCCTTTTTTTATGTCATCCTCTTCCTTAGCAAGAATAGCAGTCATCTCCTTAATAGTCCATTGCTCTTTCTGAGCATTATAACTTGATCTGATCGAATCAAATTTGAAAGGAAGAGTCCCCATCACAAACCATACCATGTAATCCTCACAAAAGTCTATATCTATAGCCTTAAGCTTAAGGTAACAACCCATGAGCTTGTTGATGTGAGCCCTAATATCACTTGCACTATCATAAATGGTGTGATGAAGTATGTTCAAGTACTCATTCTTCTCATTCTTTGAGAACGTCTTGTATTTTTTCTTAATGGCAGAAAGAAAATCCTTTGCGCTATTAGCCTCGAGAATACTATCATGAATGGATTCATCCATGTGATACCTCATAATCACTAAGCAATATCGATTAGAGTATTCCCACTCCTCATAGGATTTTTTATCTTTCTCAGTAGCATTATCAGCGGGTTTAGGTGGTGCATCAATTCTTAAGGCCAAGTCCATAATGATAGTCAAATTCATCATGAGAGATTCAACTCACTACTTATGGTTCGTTCCATTTAGCGTCAAGATAACAGAGACTCTCGAATTGCTTAAAGTTAAATGAGAACTAAGAGCAATAACCATAATATGCATGTTAAAATAGAATCACGCAATTAGTGCTCTTTTTCTCAAAATTAATTATATCATTCATGCTAGAGTTCCTTAAACAAATATAGAACTCATTCGTAGGTAAGATAAAATTTATTAAATATTACAACCAAATCATTAATGTACAATCGAAAGAATAAAAAAATTGTGTAGTTCATAATATTTCAGTAAAATTTCTTCACCATGTTAAACATCCTACTAAGTAGTAATTATCGATAGGACAATTCATTACTCGTATGGATCTTAATGTTTTTGTATAGGAAAAACACAAAATTTAAACATATAATTAAAATTTTCTCATCACTAATAGTTTCACATGCTCAATTTTACTACATGTAAAAATAAGCATTTATTATTGTCAACAAATAATCATATTTATGCCACAATAAGATT
Organism: Erythroxylum longipes; assembly: GCA_027563885.1. Lineage (NCBI taxonomy): Eukaryota > Viridiplantae > Streptophyta > Magnoliopsida > Malpighiales > Erythroxylaceae > Erythroxylum > Erythroxylum longipes. The sequence continues at coordinate 15,015,857 of JAOQMS010000179.1, forward strand.
TAAAACAGTTAGAATTATAAGATAAAAATCACTGATTAATCTTGTGCATAAACATATGAAAAGATAGAATAAAAAATGGAGCAAAATGATTAAAAATTGGTCCAAAAAAACCTTTCACGTGCCCCCATGCACCACTGTACCAAATTTTTTTAATTATTATTATTCTTTGTTATTATCAGGGTTTGGGATGACGCTGTATGGATCGTCCTTGACCTTCTGTTAGGCACACTAGTCGACTCGTGGGCGTGTAGGTCTGATCTGCCTGAAACTCGACCTCCAGCCATCCAATTCTGACATGGTTTGAGGGGTTTCCTTCCATTTTTCATGCTCTATGGATTTCCAATACCCCTTTCAACCAAAAATACCCCAAAACTCGAAAGCTTCTAACCCATTTCGGCTATTAATGAAACCCCCAAAAATGATATTCATTTGTCCAAAACAAAGTTAAAAGTCAATAACAATAACCAACAACAATTTCTACAACTTCAATGCATCATTTTGAGATTATTCATGCCAAAAATAGGTTTGAAAAAAAACATTTTTATAGCCAAATATAAGCCCTAAAATCAAATGACCATGAAGCTCGGGTACCATTTGTTATTCATAAATTAGTGAGCAATAACCACAATATCATGATCCACGTTCTATTTAGAGCAATAACTAGATAATGAATGTATATACCTCCAATGTTGGACATAACATCTTGATCTATTTTCTCCATTCAAGGAACCACAACCTATCAACACTCAACAAGCATGTGCAAGAGAGAGCTTATGGTAGAAATTTTTTTTTGAGCTATCACCACACACATCCACGGCAAAAACACAATTCTTACCATATGTTATATTTACAACATGTTCTACCCTAAAGGGTAGAATGAGGCTAATTGTGTGATTTCATAATTGTAATGAACTATGGTTTAACGAGCCAGCCTATAGTTATTAAGTTACTATCATGTGCCTCAAATGCAATTAGTAAACTATTAATCATCTCATTATAGTTATTAAACATACATTAAGCAATTTAATTAATGTTTGCGAATATGGAATTAATGTTGTGATTATATTAGTCCATATACTTCTAATATCTATGCATCAAGCCGAATGCAACTAAGCAACTAAAAATTGGGTTACATGGTATCAACTTTAGGTGTAGAGTGCAAACTAATGAACTTCCAAAATTGTACATAGCAAGTACGTATAGTATTATCAGCCACAATGGTTAAGTCAATCATATCTATATATACGTGTGGATCTGCATAAGGATATCAAGTGTTAGCATGTTATATTCTATTATTTTTATGGTAAATCAAAATTAAGTTTTGATGAGAAGAAACTAAAGTATAAGAATTAATGTTGTAATTATATTAGTCCATATACTTCTAACATCTATGCATCAAGCCGAATGCAACTAAGCAACTAAAAATTGGGTTACATAGAGCGGTATCAACTTTGGGTGTAGAGCGCAAACTAATGAACTTCCAAAATTGTACATAGCAAGTACGTATAGTATTATCAGCCACAATGGTTAAGTCAATCATATCTATATATACGTGTGGATCTGCATAAGGATATCAAGTGTTAGCATGTTATATTCTATTATTTTTATGGTAAATCAAAATTAAGTTTTGATGAGAAGAAACTAAAGTATAAGAATTAATGTTGTAATTATATTAGTCCATATACTTCTAACATCTATGCATCAAGCCGAATGCAACTAAGCAACTAAAAATTGGGTTACATAGAGCGGTATCAACTTTGAGTGTAGAGCGCAAACTAATGAACTTCCAAAATTGTACATAGCGAGTACATATTGTACATAGCAAGTACCTAAAGTATTATCTGCCATAATGATTAAGTCATATCTATATGTACGTGTGGGTCTGCATAAGGATATCAAGTGTTAACATGTTATATTCTATTATTTTTGTGGTAAATTAGAATTAAGTTTTGATGAGAAGAAACTAAAGTATAAGACCATAGAGTCTCTAATTCTATTGTTTGATCCGTGGAAATGTGTATACATACATCATATATCTACATATATATTCATAAAACTACATCTTAGATAAAAAGAACAAAAAAGGAAAAAAGACATAACCAGGCGTGAAAGACCTTACTGGAATCAATTAATTCCGCAGATGCATGAATCTTTTCTCCTCTTTTGAACATGTTTGACTCGTTAAATGACATGTGCAAATTCTCCCTCTCAATATCATGTAAGAACTCCAATAATTTATTGGGAGATAAGGAAGAAGATAAGCAATTCAGCTTAGTTGGGGTGGACCATTTGCGTGAAAAAATGAATTAGTAGCGGGCACAGATTACACAAAATTCAACACCTAAAAACAAGAAAAAGAAGCATCCAGGAAGCAGGAAAGAATATGTAGAGAAATTAAATGGCAATATGGAATTGGAACAAACTCCATGAACCAGGAAGAAGTTGCAGAAAATACAACTTAACAAAAGATTTTGTGCCACGTAAGGACCTAAGTCGCTATCTTTATTGCCAGTTGTTGCCTACTTTTGGTGTCTATCGTTTGTTGGTCTTACGTAATTGTCTTTGTACCCATATTACTGCCAATTCATTTCACTTTCTGGGTTAGGAAGTGCTTAATGGTCACATAGCCACCTCGTTCTATAGTCAAGAGCAACATTCGACGTTAAATGCTTGCCGTTTCTAGAAAATGATGTTTCCTCCCCAGTCAATGAAACTGAAAATTCGTCTTCTCGATTGATTCTTTGCAGCCCATAGTGATTGGCCTTTTTTAATTTGCTCTGTAAGTGACTAATCTTGCTCTTTGGTTCAAATATTTGATTACTCCATAATATTAGTCCAACCATTAATAGGAACCACCTTCTTTCTCATACCTAAGCCCTCAATTGTTTTTAAGAGCTTAATGATGAAAAGAAAATAACAATCATCAATTAAAAGCTTACAATTAATCAATCCCATCTTAAGTATTAAACTATGTACTGTTAAAATATTTGATGAAAGGTTATTTAAGAATGGTCTTAAAAGAACATAACTAAAAGCTCTATATAGTATATTAATATTAGACTGTATAACAGGAATAAGTTCCTCTCAACAAATATTAATATTAGTCCCTCTTAACACCGAGTCTAACTTAATTCTTGTTGTTTTAAAGTTATACTAATATTCAGAATTTGTCTAAATTTGATATCGCTTTATGTTCTATTTCATCAGATTTTTTTTGTACCCAATCGAATGTTACCTCTTAAATTTTGGATTAGAATGGACGACCACATCATATTATCCTCTTTAACCATTAGACCACCCTCAAAGCTAATTATGTTATTTAGAAGTGAAACTTTGAAGATGAAATTAAGAAATCATATTAAAAGTAAGGATCTCACCATCTAAATTAACCAAAGTCACGGAATTCCATGAAATTGCTTGGATATTATGTTAGCCTGCGATTTTTCCAAAATGTTGCTTTCGGACTTGAGATGAAAACAAGCTATAGTACCCTTACTCCTTACCCTGTTGTCTCTTTCAATTCACTTGCACTGCAGGTGAGATTCTGTATAACTTGGACCTCTTTTATGCTAGTTATTTACACCTGGACGGCATTTCTTACGTTGGGGTTCTGAGTTTGAAAAAAGTTTAGACATTTGAAGAAAAGGTAATTATCGGGCATTGTAGCTATCCTTTGTTTTAGGCTATTAATATATCTTTTTAATATTAGGACAGGTATATCATCTATTTATCAGAATCTGAACCCTAATAAATAAAGATATTAGAACTTATATTTTCAGTGCAAGTTCGAACATTATACTCGCGCATTTGAATAATGATTTGCGTACATTATCACAAATTTAGAATTCTGCCCTAAAACAGTGAGACTAAGTGAATGATTATGCTTAGTTAGTTTAATTGATTGTTAATCCTTCCTAAAATTTAAACTTTTTTTTGTAGATAATTTTTTTAATTGATTTACTTGAAGACAAGTGAAAATCTAAGATGGAAAATTTTGATGCACATGTAGGATACAAAAGTTTTACTTAATATTTTTCTATCCATCTAAAAAATTTATGTTCATTCCATATTACAATTTCTTATATTTAATGTTTTAGTTAATTTTGGAGATATGTTGCTTTAAGAGTTATTTTTGTGCAGGATTGAAGGGTTTTACAAGTCAAAATAAGAAAGAAATTCACATTTGGCTGAACATACGCATATTGTAGTCCATATCTTTCCACTACAAGAAAATAACAAATTATCGACGGAAAATTACCGACAGAAACTATTCCGTAGTAAATTAGTGACGGAAATAGATTATCCGACGGTAAAGTTGACGGAAAAAATTTGTTTTTCTGACAGCCAAAACATTCATCGGTAATCATAGAGGGAAACACTACAACAAAATATGGAGTTTAATGACACAAAAGGTGGAGTTTTTAGATGCTTTTTTGTGTCTTAAAAATAATTTTAGACGCTTTATATAGCGTAAAAAATATAAGTGTCACAAAAACTATTTTCGACGGTTTTCTTAGACACATAGATACGTCGAAAAAACATATATTTTTTGCGCATCTAAGCGTCTAAAATCTAGGCGTCGAAAATCTATTTACACATAGATGTGTCGAAAACATACATTTTTTACGATTTTCTTAGACACATAAATGCTATTTTAGACGCTTTGTGTAAGCTTTTAGATGCTTTTTTCTGTCGATATTTTTCACTTTTAGACAATTTTTTATGTCAAAAAATTCCACTATTTTTTAGCAAAAAAATAAATTTATAATTTGCTTTTTTCATCTTTTTTAAGATCACTCACATTATTATAATAAATTATAATAAATTAATGACATAAAAAATTTATATGTATATAGTAGCACAAATTAGCTGAAAAAACCTGTCATTAAAATATAAATGTATAGAGTACACAAATTTATATATAGTTGCTCTCTCAAATAACGAAAGTAGCTAAATCGATTTTTAGCTACATATATGTCCATAACTAAATAACGAAAAATAGCTAGAAGCATAAAGGCTAGACTCTTCCTCCACAATCACTAGCTTGCACCCAGAGCATAACCACATGCCATTCGACCATTACTCTGCGTCATAGAAAAACATAATCCAAATTGAATCCAATCCCATATCAGAATATATTGAACATTTTCAATTCACAGGCTCGATGGAATGAAAACCAATGTTACTTGGTTGTGTTGTCAATTAGGAAGTCCATGTGGGAAATGGAAAAATGTGTTGACGCAATCAAAGAAACCAATTGCAAGAAAAAAAAGGTTACCATTCTTAAATAATTATTAACGAAGCTCTTAGGATAATCCCGAGATGCTCCAAAATCAATAAGATTTATCGTCTTTGTGGCCTCTTCATACAGGAAATTACTCCAATTAGGATCTGTCTGCAATATAACAAGTGAAAAACCATCGAAGGCAAATGTTAAGTTTCAGACCTTCCTTATGGATGCAATGCTAGTAAAAGAATGTCAAGTCATATGGAATATAGAATAGATGATTAGAAAGTCATTGGACAAGAAATCATGCCTGCATAAAGCAGAAGACAAACAACTCCATTAATGTAAGTTCTAGTAACTTCTGCCCAACATAATTATGAATTTCTTGGCTAAGTAATGCCACCTTATCAATTAGAACTCCTGTAGACATAAAATTTCAAGATAAACTAAAGGATCAGAATCCATAAATGGTAACAAAATAGTTTGAACAACATTGAGAGTTTATAAGCTTTCTTAAATGAAGAAATTCAACAGGCTAAAAAACGAGACAAGAAGAAACTGCAAGAAGTTTACCATGGGACACATACTTCATTATTTAACCAAATATTCCAAGAAGTCACATTCAGAGATATTTTCTTTGTGGAGATTTGGCAATAGTAGCCCTAGCTCTCAGGAACAGAGTATACCAGCCGCTTTAAGTAGAAAAGTAACAGAAAGCACGGGCAGCCATACCAGAAACAAGTTGTGTAGTTAGGACTTTCTTGCTTGAAAGCTCATCCAACACTAATGGAACATAAAACCCCTTAGCATCTGAGAGTTGATTACAAATCTGACCATGGATACTGCACAGAGTGTTTATTAGAAAGAACTAAGACCGCCATAAACTATAGAAAAGATGTATATATATATATATATATACACACACAAAAAAAACTGCTAGTCATACCTTATCAACACAATGTAAAGTTGAGCAACCTAATTCTTCATAACATCAATAGAGCTTATTCTGGGAATTCTACATTTAAGGCCATCAGCGTGAGATGAAAGTTCAACAGTAACGTCTCCTCTCTCTTTTTCTGATAAGTCTTCGGACATGTTAGCAGTTGCCTCTCTGCGGCCTCTTTTGCGTTCCCGATTACGTTTACCTTTATGATAAGGTTCCTCTCCTTCAAGTTGAAGACATAAAACAACTAAAGTTGAAGACAGAAAAATGAAAAAGCAGATAATACACAATAAGAATGTGGTGCTCGTTTCAAGTGTGTACAAAGCATCTATGTCTTTTATAACCAATTCTGTTCATTATTCATGAGAAAGAATTAACATGAAAATAGCAATGTAAATTGGACAGACAAGAGACCTGCTTCTTCTTGCGAGCCAAATTCCAAATTCTCCAGCACATATTCTCTAATCTTGTGTTTCTCTCCTTAATAGTACTCATGGATGCTGCTTGCATATCAAATATCACAAAAATATTCAAAAAAGAAACGAAAAGGAAGCGAATAGATAGTGTGTACCTGAAACCAGGACCGGTGAAGATCACTCTCATCGAAGCCAGTGATGACTTCTTCCATGAAGTAGCGAGTAGGACTGAAACAACCCCTCTCTCTGAGCAATAGCGATGACTTCGTCTCCTTAATTCCTTAATCCACATCCAGGATGGCTTCCAAGTAACCGTTGATCCAATTGTTTCTCTCCATTTCTCTATAAAATATAAAAGACTAAAATTGGTCTCAAAATATATATAATATCAACTATTTGTTACATCCAAAGTACTTACGAAGTAAACCACATTTACCAATAATAAAATAGCTGATTTTCTTTTTAAATAAAATTCAAATTCATGTTGTTATGTTGGGTGGATGGATGCATATGTTTTGAATTCGTAAGGCCATATATAATCTTCCAGAAATTTGACAGAACTCCGTTTGGATCTTTAAATTATAGATTTCTTGAGAATTCACTTCTCATTTTCTAAAAACATAAAACATTAAATAATTTCATTTTATTTGTACATTTGCTAATTGTTAAGACAAATCTTACGTGAAGCCATAAACTCAAAGGATACGTGTAAGATATCTAAATAAAATGAAATTATTTAATTCATTAGAAGTTTTAGACTCTTTTTTAGTATTTTTAGACAAATTTTGTCGTCTTAAATAAATGTCTAAAAACCCCATCAATTTTTAGATTATTTAAGACAATTATTAGATGCGTCTAGGTATAAACGTCTAAAAACTCCTTATTTTGTTGTAGTGATACCGTTCTGTACAGGCCGTGAATACCGGTTGGTACTGGTATTTATCGGTCGGTACCGACTGGTACCGTCTGGTATCCAAAATACCTGCCAGATACCAGTCGATACCGTAATTTCTGAAAATTGGAAGGAACGAATTGAAAATTTGAAAAATCTAACCCTAAAAATTAAAAAACGTAGCTACCTTCTTTCTTCTTATCTTCATTCTACTTCTTCTCATCTCATCCTCCCGCACCCTTAACTGCCGTCGCACCACTCCTTCATCTTCTTCTTCTACCTTCTCATCTCTCACTCTCATTGTCTCACTCCCACCCGCACAAATCACTCATCATCTCACTTCACTCTCACACCACACCACCACACCACCTCACCACCGCGCCACCACCGCACGTCCGCACTACTACGCTGCTCGTCTTCTTCTTCTACCTTCGACGTCGTTGCTACTACTCGTCACCGGCCACCGCACGTCTGCGAACACCACCACGCAATACCGGAAGTTCCTTTGTCGAAGATAGTGAATTATTTTGGGTGTGTTTTATGAGTTTCTGTTTTGAATTTTTTGCTGCTTAAATTAATTTTTTATTGTGATCGATTGGATATTGGAATTTGAATTTGTGAATGAGTTTTGTGATTTGGGTTAAATTGAATAAGATTTGGCAGGTTGGTTATTGACTTACAGTGGTGTAACTAGTGTTGAATGGTTATTGACTTACGGTGGTATTGTGAGAATTTGTGATGATGTGAATTGAATATTGGAGTTGAAATATTGAAATGGTTACGGTGGTATGGTGGTATTGTGATTGGTAAATTGGATATTGGATTCAATGTTGAATTGAATGAGACATTATGCTTATGGTTTTGTTTTGAGATTTGTATTATTGGATTAAAAATTAGAGATGAATTATTATTTAGTTGATTTATTTGTGGTGTAGTTATAAAATAAAGATTGGTTTAAGTTTATCCGATTAAGAGACATCTATGATAATTTATGATAACTTTTTGGATGGATGAAATGCATGGCCTCATATGAATATGTGATGAATTGAATTGATTGAATCAATCAATTGAAAGTTTGTAAGATGAAAGTTGAAAGTTGAAACAACTTAAATTAAAATTTTAAACCGACAATATTAAAGATGTAAACTTGCAAAAGACTTAAATTATTAATTGAAAATTTCTTAATATTTGTTAAATAGTATTTTATTGTTAGTATTTGAGTATTGACTATTGACTTTAGATAAATAAAGTAGTTGAGTATATAATTATGCAATTATAAATTAATAATAATTCAGTTGTAATTATTATTAATTAATTGAGAATAAAATATGTTGAAATTTTATTATTTGGTAATATATATGTGTGGGTATCATAAATATTTATAATAGATAATGTGTGAAAGTAGTGATGTAATAAATGTATACCAAAAAGAAATACTTTTGTTCAAATTGTGATCATGTTGTAGGTTCCAATTATCTATACTTAGACTTATTAATGTCAATTAAAAATTGTAAAAGCAACTTATATATTTAAGAACGAAATATAGAATGATGT
>JAOQMS010000179.1:15045635-15056748 GCA_027563885.1 Erythroxylum longipes
CTTCCAAACAACAACACATTTCACCACTCCATTAAATCTAATTCCTTTCATTTAAACCATCAATTTCAAAAGATATTTAAAATTTTGCAAACTTTCACCAAAGAGATGGTATCTTGATTTTGGCTTACGGAGACTTCTTCATAAATCATTTCAATCATCTAAACTATATTTCATACATATTTAAGCATGGAGAATAACATATCTTAATACCAAACTCAAAATCATAATGTAGAGAGAGATGAGACAAAATTTACCTAAACTTTCCTTTTGTGATATCTTAAAATAATTTGATAATTTATCAAATCTAATGATAGATTTGAGTTCTTTGATCCCAAATTAACTTAGAACACCTTAGTTTAGGTTAAAGAATAAAAGAAAATGGTGGAAATTGGGTGATAACTGAAAGTGTTCTTCTTCTCCTCTCTTCTCCTTTCTTCTCCTTTCTTTTAACTAAAACAAAGCATTTTATTGCTAAATGGTGGGGTGCACAGCCACACACAAGGAAGAAGGTTTAATGCTAAATGGTGGGGTGCATGGCCACACATAAGGAAGAGGAGTCTAGAATATTGACTCTTCTTTAACCAAACATGGTAAATTTATCTTTTTACCTTTAGCTTATGTGAAATTACCATTACCCTTAAAACTTTTCCTAAATTTGTAATTAAGCCCAAAATTTGAGAATGACCAAAACTTTTTTTTTTATTTTGGTCCCTGAAATTTTGAAAATTATAATTAAGCCCCTTAACTTTATAAAATTACATATTGGTCCGCCAAGAATTGAAAAATTACTTTTAAATCCCTTATGTACATTAACTTTTCCAATTAAGCTTTCTAAGTGTCTGATAAGTCTGTAAATCATGTCTAATCACCTCTAAGGTAGTAGAACACATTTAGCTCTACCACCATGGCCATATCCATCCAATGGACTCGGTTTTACACACTTGGAATCTTATATGCCAAAAATCTCTAAGATTTCGCATACCGATGAACTATAAGTCCATATAAAGGCATATAACATTTTTGAACTCATATACAACCATGAAATATATCAATATATAGCAGTATCTTCAAGTACAAACCAATACAAAAAGGACTCAAAGAGTCTGGCGTTACAATTTTCTTGTCTTCTTTTGCTTTTAATCTTCTTCTTCTTGCTCCATGAAGATAAGTGAGCATAAATATTCAAAAAACGACTCAAATAAAGTGCTTTCAATTCACTTTAGCTCTTTCACTTTCAAATTGTTCCTAAAATCACATAAGTTAAAGTGAGTATCTTAAGCGTTTTTATAGCAATAATTACTAAGTGTTATGGAATAAATTTATAATCAATTAAGCATAAATCACTTATGCACAAAGCTTAGATCAAATAAGAGGTAGGATCTCTCACCAGTGTGGTTGGAAAGTTATCCTCTCTAATAATTGAAGACTTGACTAAGAGCTTAAGGATAATGGAGGAACATCACTAGCTATAAGGGTAAAGCTAGCTCATTGTTATCAGTTTGCATGTTTTTAAAGGGAAGGAAACAACTTTTACAGAGTAGGTTTTTAAAAAGTTATTGCCTAAAATGGAAAAAAAAGACCCTTTGTGGCACCACGCTCCCATCAGACATTTGCCTAGACGCTCATCAGGTGTTCGAGCACATGCCTAATATAAGTGGTGCACTAACTATATCACTTTCACTTAACTCATGGCATCATAAATTGAAATCATAAGAATCATAATGATTAAAACCCAAATTCCTCATAAATAATATGTACATTGTAGCGTTACAACATCATCCATATATGTACAATATCAACAACCTATCAAAATCTACAACTCTGTCTACAAATCATGCTACATACATGAGGAATTATACAAAAAGTTTGTTTAAATCCTTCAGTCCCAGCTGACCGACCTTTAAGCCATGTCTTCAATCCAAAAGTATTACTAGTTCTCTTCTAAATTGACTTAGAAGCTATATCGTCTCTCGCGGACCTGAAAAGTCAACGTTGCAATTTTAGTGAGTTTTGTAAATTCCGTGTGTTAACCATCCTCGATGGTTCACTTCTATCACATAACACAATAATTCATGCAGTCACATAATTCACATTATTTCATTTATCAACATATAGCATCACAAAACACTTTGCACACAATTTTCACATTTTTCATTCAACATAATTCAATAATACATTGCAATCATTAAAATCATAAATATCATGTATATGCAATGTTCATGCGACTCACATTCGTTTATTACTTTATTGTGACCGAGTGCCTTTTTCACTGTCCCATATTTGTTGTGGATATCGAGCTCATTAATAATGTCCCTTATCCGTTGTAGATATAGGGATCATTTTAGAAATTAAGCCTGTGGCTCTTACTACTTTCTAAGCTTTAAGTCCTTTTTCACTGGAGAATCTGGTCATAACTATCTTTATGTTTCATGCATTCACGTAATGAAATGCGTCACACGTACTGAATCATTGTATTCAATCAATCACATTCACATTCGTATTCACGTTCACATTCATCATCAGACCTTTGGTTCGACATTCAGCTGTTAAGTTAAGAAACACTTATTCAATCAAATTCACATTCAATGAATACTTCCAATATGTTATTCATGAATCAAATGCCTCGGACATTCGATGTCTGGAATCAGTGCATACATATCACATAATAATTCAACATAGAGATAAAACAAACAATTAATCGAAGCGAGACCATCTTAGATTACTCACAGTTTGCTCCCGTTAGCTTATTGCCTTGAAGTCTCGGCAACGTCTAGAAGTGGTCGCTCAATTTGCTCTTTTATAACATATAACCACACATATTTACACATTACTAATTTGCACATTCACATGAATGCTTAATTATCTACACATATATGTGTGTTATGTTTAATGCATGTTCAATGACAAATTCCTGGCTATATTTCCTTAATTTAGCTTTTCAAGGTCACTAAAATACTCAATTTATCATTCATATTTATTAATACACAACATTCATGTTCTTGAACCACTTTAGCCATTAAAGTACTCCTTTCATTCTTATAACATCACCAACTTTCTAGATTTAACACCTAATGTATAATAATTTATTCTTAAGTTCTATCCTCAACCATCACTTTAAACATAACACTCATTTTATCACTTATTTAAACATCATTCTAGGCTCAACTCAAGCTTCATTCAAGCCTTAAAGAATCACATGAAAGTACCTAATCATTTTTAGTTACAAACCATGCTTAAAAGATGCATTTTTGATGTTTAACCAATTCCCACGATTGTGGACAATTTCCATGATCGTGGGATTTGTTGGCAGAAAGTTTCTGCCCCGCTAAGCATTTCCACGATCGTGGAAATTCCCATGATTATGGGATTTGTCGGCAGAAAAATTTCTGCCTTCGTTAAGCATCCCCACGATTGTGGGATGCTTCCAGCAGAAGAATCCCAACAACTTCTCTAATTTTTCCAACTTCTTCCAACTCATACAAGTTATTTATATCATCTCTTATACTTAGTCGTCATTTCTAGCTTAATACACCATCATTTACTCTTCATTCATAACTCTATTTCAGTTTAATTTCATACTCACACAAATTAAAAATATGATTGATCACAAACACCAAAAACAGAACATATTCCTATACACTTTCAACTCCAAATTTCTGCACATATTTAAGTCGAATTCTCATCTTTATTTCACTTCTAAATATCATCATAATTCATCTCAATTCAAGACATCATAATACTCATTCTTATTAATTAAACTCATGAATTATCATTATCTTAACATAAAGTAATATATAACACTTTTTACTACTTCATTCACACATCATCATATTTCAAACTTACTTTTTCATAATCAAACATCTCATAACTCATTATCATAATTGATTCAATTATCAAACAATTCATGAATAACATTAACTCACTACATGATCTCTTTATTATTACACAACACCCACTTTAAAGCACATATATAAAAACTCATGATCAATCATCAAATCTCAAATCATCCATCCTATTAGTTTCATTTACCATTACCCATTAAGATTAAAGCATTAACTTACTTGATTTAGCTTCAAAAATTTTCAAACTCTTCAAGATCTCACTTAAGCTATCCATACAACCCACATACTTCATCATTCAACGTGGTAGGGTTGGGCCTTTAGTGAGAATGAAAGAGAGAGCAAATTGAGAGTAGCAAGAGAAAGATGAGAAGGTTAGGTTCAATGTGAATGGAGATTGGTGAGTCAAAATCGTGAAAGAGGGGAAGAAGAGCAAGCCACAAAGAAGAAGAAGAAAGCAAAATACAAGACAATTTAATGGTCTTTCAAGTAACTAAAACAATCGTGGGATAAAGACATGGTTTGGCAAGTGACAAGCATGTCCAATCTCTATTTGTTTGAACTAGGTTCTCTCATTTAACTAGTCTAATCAACTCCAATTTCTACTCCAATTGTCTCCAAATTTTAATGACATATGTCATTTATAAAAATTTCCACTGTTATTTGACTCTTAATTCTTTTTCCATTTATCAATTTTTTGCCACTTAGCATATTTCTAGTCCCGAGAATACTCAAAATTTCGGTATTTTTCTAAATTTCACCAAAAATCCTAAATCAATACTTATATACACCAATTCAATTTTCAATACATATAAACCACAATTCATATTTAAAATCACATTTATTAATCAATTATACCCAAAAAATGTCAATGAATGCATGTACAATCATTTTAATGTGTGCACAAATTAATATTCACATGTGTGTGTATAATATATTATGCATGAGCATAAAATACAATTTCCTAATTTCTCAGTATATCCCTTATGTATAGTATTCTAGGGTTCTAACCCTTAACATGGGATAGCGAGATGTTACAATTCTCCACTCCTTAAGAAATTTCATCCTCGAAGTTCTTACCTGAGTCATCAAATAAGTAGGGATATTGTCTCCTCATGTGCTCCTCCATTTCCCATGTCACTTCCTCACTCAAAGTGATTCTTCCAAAAGACTTTCACCAATGGAATTGTTCGGTTTCTTAGTTGTTTTGTTTGATATCCCACTATCTTGATCGGCTCTTCAACATAACTTAAATTACGAAACATTTCGATCTCCTGAGTCAGTAACACATGCATCAGATCAGATCAGTATTTTTTGAACATACTCACATGAAATACATTGTTTATCTGAGACATCTCTTTCGGTAAAGCTAATATGTAAGCTAATGGTCCTATCCTCTCAATGATCTCATAAAGACCAATGTACCTAGTGTTCAACTTACCCTTCTTATCTAATCTCAACACTCCTCGCCAAGGCGAGACTCTCAAAAACACTTTGTCTCCTACACTGTATCCCATATACCTTCGGTGTTGATCCACATAGCTCTTCTGTCTATCTTGAGTTGCTTTTATTCTACTTCGGATCAATTTCACCTTATCTACAGTATCTTGTATCAACTCCGGGCCTTCTGCCATTCTCAAACCTTTTTCGTCCCAATTCAGAGGCAATCGACATTTTCTTCCATACAATGCTTCGTATGGTGCCATTCTAATGCTACTATGATAGTGTTTATTATATGCAAACTTAATCAGAGCTAAATACTGATCCCATGCTCCTTGAAACTCCTATACATATGTTCTGAGCACATCCTCAATAGTCTTGATCGTGCTCTCACTCTTTCCATCTGTTTGAGGATGAAATGTAGTACTGAAGTTTAACTTTATACCCATAGCTGACTGCAGACTCTTCCATAACCTAGAAGTAAATCTAGGATCCTTGTACGATGCAATGGACACTTGAACCCCATACAGTCTAACTACCTCCTCTACATACCTCCGAGTCAACTGGTTTAGTGAGCTATTCTCTTTCACTGGTAAGAAATAGGTCGACTTAGTTAATCGGTCCACCACAACCCATTTGGCATCGTGTTTTCCCGGATTCTTTAGCAATCCCATTATAAGATCTATGGTAATTCATTCCCATTTCCACTCCAGAATAGGTAACGAATGAAGGTCCCCAACTGGAGCCTGATGTTCAGCATTAATTTGTTGACAAGTTAAGCACTTAGCTACATAGTCAGCTACTTGTTTCTTTATCCCTGGCTACTAGAAATGTTGCTTCAGTGTGTTATATATCTTAGTGGTACCAGGATGCATAGCATAAGCTACTACATATGCCTCCTCTAAAATTTTCTTTCTTAAATTATCAATGTCAAACACACAGAACCTCTGTTTTAACCATAATGTTTCATCCCTCAGCTCAAACTCAGAATCTGGATTCATTTTCATCTTCTCTATAAGCTTTACCATATTAGTATCTTTCCTCTAAACTTTTCTGATCCTGTCATACAACATCAGTCTCAACTTTAGTGTAGCCATCAATGATTCATTTTCCTCTAGATTTAACTAGATATTCAAAGCTCTCAATTGAATCAAGCTCGGTAACCTCGATAACTAAATCTGAGCTATACTGATATTCAACTTTCTACTCAAAGCATCTACTACCACGTTAGCTTTTCTCGAATGATACTCAATCGTACAGTCATAATCTTTCAACAACTCTATTAATCTTCTCTGTTTCATGTTTAACTCCTCCTGACTTAGCAAATACCTCAAACTCTTATGATCAGTGTATATTTGGAATGTCTCTTTATATAAGTAATTTCTCCATATCTTCAGAGAAAAAACCAATGCTGCAAGCTCTAAATCATGTACCTTATAGTTTATCTCATGAGACCTTAATTGTCTCGATGCATAGGCTATCGCCTTGCCATACTACATCAACACACATCCCAGTCCTTGATGCGAAGCATCACTGTATATTACATATCCCCCAACTCCTGATAGAATAGTCAACACCGGTGTCAAAGTCAACTGATGCTTTAACTCCTCAAAACTCCTCTGACATTTGTCATTCCATCTGAAGACCACATTCTTCTTCAGAAGTTTTGTCAGAGGGGCTAAGATCAACAAGAACCCTTCGATAAATCTTTGGTAATATCCGGCTAATCCTAGGAAACTCCAAATCTCAGACACATTCTTCGGAACCTCCCATTTCATTACTGCCTCTATCCTCTTTAGATCTACTTGAATGCCTTTCCCATTTTCTATGTGACCCAGAAATACTACTTGACTTAGCCAAAACTCACTTTTACTGAATTTGGCATATATTTGTTTCTCCCCCATAATCTGTAAGATTACTCTCAAGTGCTCAGCATGCTTTTCTCTGCTCTTTAAGTACACTAAGATACCATCGATAAATATAATTACAAAACGATTTAGGTGGGGTAAAACACCTTATTCATCAATGCCATAAATGCAACTGGGGCATTAGTCAACCTTCTCGAACGGCATCACTAAGAACTCAAAGTGTCTATACCTGCTTCTGAACTCATTTTTTGGTACATCAGTCTTAGGTATCTTCAACTAATAATACCCAGATCTCAAGTCCAACTTAATGAACACCTGAGCTCCCTACAACTAATCAAAAAAATCGTTGATTCTAGGCAACGGGTACTTTTTCTTCATGGTTACCCGATTCAGTTTCCTATAATCGACGCACAATCTCAAAGTTCCATCTTTCTTCTTCACAAATAATACTGGAGCTCCTTAGGTTTTTCCAATAATTC
The DNA here is from genome assembly GCA_027563885.1 of Erythroxylum longipes. Classification (NCBI taxonomy): domain Eukaryota; kingdom Viridiplantae; phylum Streptophyta; class Magnoliopsida; order Malpighiales; family Erythroxylaceae; genus Erythroxylum; species Erythroxylum longipes. The sequence goes on from JAOQMS010000179.1 coordinate 15,053,262, forward strand.
CTACAACTGAACCTTCAATTCCTTCAGCTCCACAGGTGCCATCCTATATAGAGGAGTGGAACTTTGTTTCTCGATATGGAGGTAAGCCAGATAGCTCAGCGAGAAACACATCCAAGAATTTCCTCACCACAGGAATGTCCTGTACATTTTGCTCAGTTTAAGTATTAATGGTGTGGGCCAAATAAGCCTCACATCCCCCTTGCATCAACCTCAAGACACTCATAAATAAGATCAGCCTAGCTGGCACTGCTTGACTAATACCTCTGAATAATGCTCTCAGCTGATTAAGAGATCCTAATATTACTTCCTTGGTATAGCAGCTCATAATGGCCTTATGAACAGTGAACCAATCTATGGTTAAGATAACATCTATTTCCTTTAACTGTAACATAATCAAGTCTGCCTCTAATTCTACCTGATCAATTCAAATTAAACACCTCTTACAGACTTCTCCTACTACTATAGTACTACCTATCGGTGTACTCACCTCTAATCCATGTTTCAACAGTTCTCTACCACAATGCAACCTAGATGCCAGAAGCGGTGCGATAAAATAGTGTGTAGATCTAAGATCTAGCAATGAAAAAGCTTCAAAAGTAAATATAAGCACCACACCTGCAATGACATCTGAAGAATTCTGAGCCTCCTGTTTGGTCATTGCATACACTTGGGCTTAAAAATGTGGTGGGTTGCTCCGCACCTTAGTCCTAACAGTAGGGATCCTAGAGCTCATTTTGCCACTACCATGCCGTCTTTGTCCAGACCCACTAGCTCAGCTCTGCTAGACAGTAGTTTCTGTTACTACTACTCCCCTTCTTCTAGACGGTACTCCAAACACAATAGAACAGTCTCTGATCTGATGGTCGAGTGAGCCGCATCGAAGGCAAGTTCCTGATAGTTTCCAGCATTCACCCCGTGCTTCTTGTGACAATGTTCACAATTGAGTAATTGTCTCTATACTATAACTCTTCCACTGTCAATCTGCACAAAGCTACCCTTATGTCTGAACCTCGACTATCTTAATCTAGTCGGTGGTCTAAAAGCTCTGTCCTGACGCTTGCTAAACCTTCTGCTAGAACCACCCTGAGATTCACTAGACCTTTTCAGTCTGGACTCTGATCTGTACTCAGTCTGACTATCATTCAACAATTGCTTGATTCGAATCGAGGCAACCCGTAGTTCTAAAAAACTAACCAGATTAGAGATGGCTAACCTCGTCTGAATCTCCATGTTCAACCAGTCTTCAAATCTCCTGCACTTTTCTTCCTCAGTAGGAATCAAGGCAGTAGCATATCTGATCACCTCATTAAACTTAATCTCATACTCAGCTATCGATAAACTACCCTACTTCAAATCAAGAAATTCCTTCATCTTTCTGTCCAGGTAGATTTTAGGCATGTACTTCTCCTTGAAGACTCTTAAAAAGTCTTCCCATCCCAAGTTACAAAGCCTAGTGGTACTGCTAGAACAGTTTTCCACCATTTGTAAGCTGGGCCTTGCAGTAAGGAAACAGCATAATCGAACTTCTCGTCTGACTTACAATCCATCTGATCAAAAACTCTCTCCATTCTCTCTAGCCATCCCTCAACCTCTGCAGGGTCTATACTTCCATAGAAGTCCACAACCCCCTGTTTTTGTAGTTTGTCGTACCTCCCTTCCCTTCTCTCGAAAATTTGGGGAGGCATTCTCAGAGGGCGAGATACAAACAACTCCCTACTGGCTCCTATTGATGCTAGGTCAACTGATTGTCCCACTTGATCACCTATGGCAGATGACTTATAATAAACAATAACTTCAATTACTATTTGCATTTCTCATGATATTTCATGCCTACCATTCCTATATGTCCCTACAGATGCCAACCATGCTTTGATACCAACCACTGTGGCACACCGCTCCCATTAGGCATTTGCTTGGACGCCCGTTAGACATTTGAAAACATGCCCAACAGAAGCGACGCACCAACTATATCACTTTCACTTAACTCATGGCATCATAAATTAAAATCATAAGAATCACAATGATTAGAACCCAAATTCCTCATTTCATTTCGTAAACAATATGTAAATTGTAGCGTTACAACATCATCCATATATGTACAATATCAACAACCTATCAAAGTCTACAAGTCTGTCTACAAAACTTGCTACATACATGAGGAATTATACAAAAAGTTTGTTTAAATCCTTCAGTCCTAGCTGACCGAACTTTGAGTCATGTCTTCAATCCAAAAGTAGTACTAGTTTTATTCTAAATTGACTTAGAAGCCATATCGTCTCTCATAGACCTGAAAAGTCAACGTTGCAATTTTGGTGAATTTTGTGAACTCCGTGAGTTAACCATCCTTGATGGTTCACTCCTATCAATACATTGCAATCATTCAAATCATACATATCATGTATATGCAATATTTATGAGACTCACATTCGTTTATTACTTTGTTATGACCGAGTGTCTTTTTCACCGTCCCATATCCGTTGTGGATACTGGGTTCATAATATTGTTCCTTATCCATTGGGGAACAAGGCTCATTTTACATATTGAGCCTGAGGCTCCTATCACATTTTGAGCTTTAAGCTCTTTTTCACTGGCGACTTTGGTCACAACTGCCTTTATATTTCATGCATTCATGTAATGAAATGCATCACACATACTGAATCATTGTATTCAATCAATCACGTTCACATTCGTATTCATATTCACATTCATCATCAGACCTTTGGTCCAGCATTCAATAATTAAGTTGAGAAACACTTATTTAGTCAAATTCACATTCAATGAACACTTCCAATATGTTATTCATGCATCAAATGCCTCGAATAGTCGATGTCTGAAATCAGTACATACATATCATATAATAATTCAACATAAAGATAAAACAAAAAATTAATCGAAGTGAGACCATCTTAGGTTACTCACAGTTTGCTCCCGTTAGCTTATTGCCTTGAAGTCTCAACAACGTTTGGAAGTGATCTCTCAATTTGCTCTTTTGTAACATGCAACCACACACATTTACACATTATTAATTTGCACATTCACATAAATGCTCAATTATCTACACATATATGTGTGTTATGTTTAATGCATGTTCAATGACAAATTCCCAGTTATATTTCCTTAATTTAGCATCTCAAGATCATTAAAATAATCAATTTATCATTCATATTTATTAATACACAACATTCATCTTCTTAAATCACTTTAGCCATCAAAGTACTCCTTTCATTCTTATAACATCGCCAATTTTCCATATTTAAACACCTAATGTATAACAATTTATTCTTAAGTTCTATCCTCAATCATCATTTTAAACATAACACTCATTTTATCACTTATTTAAACATCATTCTATATTGGGCCCCAAATTATTTCATTAATTTTATTAAGCATAAATTGATTTAATTTTGTGGTCATGTTAGATAAATCATTTTAATTGGAGTTTAATTAGCATGTCAATGTTGGGAGGATTTATAGCATGGATTGATGG
>JAOQMS010000179.1:15056848-15074531 GCA_027563885.1 Erythroxylum longipes
TTTGCAGATTTTTCTTTTTTCGTATCTTCAGAAAAGATTGTTGAATCATATGATTAAGAAATTTATATTCCACACACATCCGTTTCAACTAGTGTTTTGGTTTTTCTGTTTGAACTGTACGAGATGAAATTCTTATATACGGTTCTTAGGGGGAGTCTTTTTAGTTTACCTATCTCAATAAGTCTATGATTGGTTCGAAGAACGTCTCGAGATTCAGGCAATTGCAGATGAGTTAACTAGTAAATACGTTCCTCCTCATGTCAACATATTTTATTGTTTAGGAGGAATTACGCTTACTTATTTTTTAGTACAAGTAGCTACGGGATTTGCTATGAATTTTTACTATCGTCCGACCGTTATTGAGGCTTTTGCTTTTGTTCACTACATGATGACTGAGGCTAATTTTGATTGGTTAATCCGATCAGTTCATCGATGGTCGGCAAGTATGATGGTTCTAATGAATAGATTCAGAAATTTGAAACCTTGTACTAAAACTTATGCTTGATAGAAATATTACATTGTATAGAGTCGACAAATAAGGTGAGTTCATTAAAAATTGATAGACGAAAAAATGAAAAAAAAGTCATTCCCCTTATATATCTTACATCTATAGTATTTTTGCCCTGGTGGATTTCTTTTTCATATAAGAAGTTATTATATGATTGCTAGTAGAATCGAAAAACATTAAGTACAAACAAAATATGCATATATGCATATTGACATTCATGTTAGTTTTTCTCTTAAAAACCCACTTGCATCTAATAGGTACAATATCATTAGGAGCATCTAACAAAGTCCATGCTTGGTAGTGTAGATAGATGTCATTTCAGATCCTTATCTCATTTTAAAGAATCAAAGTCAGACATTGCTTACTTAAAATTAGTAGGCTCTTCATCCATAAATGATAAATTTTCTTTCCTATTTTTAATATGTAGATCTGATATAGTGATGAGACAATATATCCTATTGGTGTGTTATTGACTATATTTCTTTTGAATTCTTATTCCATTTGGATGTGAATTTATGGTTCTTAAACATCTTTAAGTTCTACCTTAATCTCACTAATTTCCTTGAGAATAAATTCTCTTCCCTGGAATGTAGAATATTTTGAGACAAACACCTTTTGCTTAAAAGGATAGTAAAACTGATATCCAATACTCTCTTTTAGATACTCTATAAATTTGCATTTATCTAAGATGGCTTAAAGTTTACTAGATATTGCATATTTCACATAATCATCATATTCCTAAACCTTTATGTTTGACAACTTTGATTTACTACCAATCCATATCTCAAATGATGTCTTATTAACTAATTTGTATGGAACTTTATTAAGAAGGTAAGTAGTAATTTCAGGGGCATATCCCTGAAAGGATACAAGAAGAATTGCATGAGTCATCATAAAATGTACTTTATTTAGTAAAGTACAATTTATCCTATAAGAAACTCTATTATGTTTTAAAGTTCCAAGAGGAAACACATGGTCTAAATACACACTACCTTGACCAAATCTAAATGTCTTAATACACTTACCAATTTGATTCCTAAACTTAAACTTAAATTCTTTAAACTTTTTAAATCATTTAAACTTTTATTTCATTAAGTACATGTAACTATATATGGAATGATTGTATGTGAAAGTAATGAAATATGAGTAACCACCTCTAGTGTGAGTAAACATAATGCCATATACATCTAAATGTAAGCTCTAGTAACTCCCCAACGCACTCCCCCTTCCCACTAAAGAATTGTTTGGTCATCTTTTCTAGTAAACAAGACTAATAAGATTTATATTCAACAAGATCAAAATATCCTTCTTTTATATAACTTTGTGATTATAGTTTCGCTGATATAACCTAACCTACAATACCATGAATAAGATGGATTTTAGCCACTTAAATTTCTTTTTTTGCTATTTTTGTTAAGGATTAACTTTTCAAGATCTAATTCATATAAACCAGTTTTAAGTAAATTAGATATATAATCAACATTATTTTTATAAAAATAACTCTTATTCTTAATAATAAAGAGAAATCCATTTACATTTAGATAAGAAATAGAAATAATGTTTATACTAATGAATGGAACATAATAAAAAAATGATTTAGTTCTAGTATCGAGCTAAAAGTTAAAGATAAGTTATAAGTTTTTATAGTTAACATAACAACTCTTGCTTTATTTCTAACTCGCAAGTCTATTTTGCCTTTCTTTAGTGATCTACTCCTTGTTATTATCTATATATTTCTACAAACATCATAACTACATCTAGTATCTAATATTTAATAATATGAAATAGAAGAAAAAATATTGATCTTAATCATAAACATAATTAAAGAAATTGCTTCCTTAAGCTTCTTATTTTTAAAGCTAGTAAAACAAACTTTGTAATTTCTTTTTCAGTGTCCATTGCTTTGTAATTTCTTTTTCAGTGTCCATTGCTTTGTAATTTCTTTTTCAGATTCCATTTCCTCCATAATGTAAATATGTACCCTTATCATTGTTCTTCCTCTTGATACTATTTTTGGATTTGTTAATTTAATAGAAGCCTTCTATTTCTTGTTCTTATTCTTCTTAGAGCCCTTTTCATTGCTTTAAAAGAATCCTTAACATGAACAAAATTAGGTTCCTTCTTAAGGAATCCCTCTTTAGTTTTAAGCATATTTAATAATTCATATAATGACATGTTATTTTGAGTCATACAGAGGTCCACAATAAGCTATGAAAAGGTCGAATTAAAAGATTGAAGCACAAAATAAATGTTTAGCTTATGATCTATGACATAACTTAATTGACCTAATTTTTTAAATATAGCTAATCATCTTCAATGTATGTAACTTGACTGAAGGTCCTTCTATCATCTTGCATTGATATAATGCTCTTAATATATCACAACTCTTCACCTTATTTTATGCACCGAAAAACACCTGAGATGTATAATTTTAGTAAGAGCATCTATATTCTCATACTTCCTCTGAAGCTAAGGATATGTATTAGCCATCACCACACATGTAACTTGTTCAACATCATCCATATGACATTGGTTTCTTCTCAAACTTTATCAGTTGCATCTATTATTCCCTAGTGATACCCAAGGGGGTGAATTAGGTTAATTCAATGGTTTAATTAAAAGATACTAACTTGTAAAATCAATGTCTACAAATTATCACAAATGCAAGAATAAAATTAAAGTAAATGAATTTATCTATTCTTGTAATAATAAAGTAAAAAAGTAAGGGAAGAGAAACATAAATCAATTTATATTGGTTTGGCAAATAGTCTTTGCCTATATCGACTCCAAAGAGTCTTCTTAGATTTACACTATAATTCTTCTTTCAAGGTGAAGAATAACCTTTGTATAATCTTTTATTCTGGCAAAAAGGAACCTCCTTTTCAATCGTTATTTAAGGTAAAGAGGTACCTTAAACCACCTTAGGTACTCCCAATATAATGATTACAAACCCCAATTATAACTTATAACTTAAACTTACTCATTTTATTTTTTTAATAATCATAAAAAGGATCAAACACTCAAATTGATTTAAGATTGAGTATAAATTTAACGCCTTATTGTATAATTAAGAAAATAGAATTAGAAGAACAAGATGAGTATTCAATTAGATGATTTATCAATTAAAAATTATACAAAAAATTACTATATATGTATTAGTTAAGGTTAGTAGATTTATTTTACTAGTTGACTTTGTTATCCTTGATATAAAAGGAAAATTTAAAGTACTATTGATCTTATGTAAAACTGTCCTTGTAACAATAAGATCAATGATAGAAGTTTATAATAGGAAATCTTTCTTATGATTATTTTTACTATTATATTGATACAATAGATGCTAAGGTCCTTAATTATATTCAAGAAATCATCCAGTAAGATACACTAGAATATTGCATCATGCAAGGAAAGGATGTAAAAAGGGAAGATGATAAGATGCTATAAAAATATAAAAAGGTATAGGTATGAAAAAGGCTCAGATATCAAAGGATTAAGACCTTCATACTGCACCCATAAAATTATGATAAAAGAGGAAAATTAGTTAATTACCATACCGTAAAAATCAAATTTAAAGAATAATTTCAACTAACATAATTAAAAAAAGTATTTACTATAATGCAATTCAATTAATTTTTTAAAACATTAATATTTCATTTTCTTACTTTTCTTTAAGAACATTTATTTCATTTTCAATTTGATTTATACATGTTTAATAGGGGTCCTTAATTTTTAGACATTCTTTTATTTCAATTAAAATTTTATTTAGAATTGTTATGATTGTTGTCTTTTACTACTTTACAGGTAGAAAGCAAGAGGAGGATGAAATAATTTCTCAAGCAAAAACAAGAAAGTGACTTGAATAAGTGATGAAGAACATGACTTGAAACATGATTATATTGTGGACACAAGCCCTCGTATAGGCAGGATGGAGTAGCACAATTTGCATCTCACTAAAAGACTTCAGATTTTTATTGTTTAAAGAAGAACATGGTCTGGAACATGTCCATGTTCTAGCCTTTTCAATACGAACCATCCCAAGAAAAGACACGCCCATGGATAAGGCTATATCCATCCACACTAATCCAAAGATAAGTTTGATTTTAATTTCAATGGTTAACATAGCCTAAAACATACCTATAAAACTACGTATCTTAGTCATTATAGTGGGGGCTCCACTCTCTCACTACCAGAACTTTCTCTAAACCTACTGATATCTATCATGCTTTGTGGCGCCCACTCCCAGCTGACACATGCCCGTATATCCATCAGGCATTTGAGCAAATACCCGATGGAAGTGGCACACTAACTTTATCACTTTCACTTATCTCATGGCATCATAATTTAAAAGATAAATATCACCAAGTCTAAAACCCAAATTCCTCATTTTCATTTCATAAACAAAATTTACATTGTATCGTTACAACATCATCCTTATATGTACAATATTAAAGACCTATCAGAGTATATAGCTCTGTTTACAAAATATGCTACATATATGAGGAATTATACAAAAATTTTATCTAAATCTTTCAGTCCCAGCTGACCGACCTTTGAGTCATTTCTTCTATCCAAAAGTAGTACTAAGCTTCTTCACAAATACATCTTAGTATCTAAGTTGCCTCTCTCGTATATGAAAAGTCAACTTTGTAATTTTGGTGATTTTTGCGAACTTAGTGAGTTAACCATCCTCAATGGTTTACTCATATCACATAACACAACAATTCATATAGTCATATAATTCTTATCATTTCATTTATCATCGTGTAGCATCACAAAACACTTTGTTCACAATTTGCACATTTCTCATTCAGCATAATTCAACAATACATTGCAATCATTCACATATCAAATGTATATGCAATGCTTGTGAGACTCACATTCGCATTTTACATTATTGTGACTGAGTGCCCTTTTCACTGTCCCTTATCCATTGTGGATACTGGACTCATTAATAAATGTCCCTTATCCGTTAGAGATACATGGCTCATTATACATAGTGAGCCATAGGATCTTACCATATTATGAGCTTTAAGCTCTTTTCCACTGGCGACTCTGGTCACAACTACCTTTATGTTATCATGAATTTATGAAATGTAATGCAGTCCATGTATTCAGTCAAGCAATTGTGCTCACCGTCTCATTCAGTCAATCAATTTTGCTTAATCTTACACATTTATGTTCACGTTCACCATCTCATTCACATTTATCATCGAACTTTGGTCCGACATTCAACATTTAAGTTGAAAATCACTTATTCAGTCAAATTCACATTCAATAAGCACTTCCAATTTGTTTTTCATGCATCAAACGCCTCGGACATTTAATGTTCAAAATCAACACATTCACATTTATCATAATAATTCAATACAGAATTTAAAACAAATAATTAATCATGTCCATCTAGGTTACTCACAATTTGCTCCAGATAGCTTATTGCCTTGATGTCCCAGCAATGTTTGGATAAGATCTCTCTAAATGCTTTTCTATATCATGCAAACATACACATTTACATATTACTAATTTGCACATTCACATAAATACTCAATCATATACACATGTATATATGTTATGCATGCTCAATGACAATCCCAGGTATATTTCCTTAATTCACATTTCAAGATCATTCATAATTCAAAACTCATATATTTCTAAATTGAACTTAAGTTAACACCTTAATTATTCCAGATTATTCCAAATTCACCATTCAATCATTTATCAAGGTTATTCTAGCACTTCGAAGAACACAAAATACTCAATTTATCACTCATATTTACTAATACACAACACTCATCTTCTTTTGATCACATTAGCCTTTAAAGGTTTACTTTCATTCTCATAACATCTCAAAATTTCAGATGTAAACACTTAATGTATAACAATTCATTCTTACTTTATACCCTCAACCCTCATCCTAAACATAACACTGATTTTATCACTTATTCAAGCATCATTCTAGGCGTAATTCAAGCCTAAATGCACCACATGAAAGTACCTAACCAATTGTTACTTCAACCCACACATAAAAGAAGCATGTTTGGTGTTTAACTAATTTCCCACAATCGTAGGATTGATGGGCAGAAAGTTTCTGCCTTCGTTAGGCATTCCCACGATCATGGCCCTATTCCCACAATCGTGGGATGCTTCCATCCGAAGAATCCCAACCATTTTCTCCAATTTTCCAGCTCTTTCAACTCTTCCAAATTACAACCAACACCTTGTATGCTTAGTCTAACAATTCTAGCTTAATTTATCATCATTTCCCCTTCATTCATAACTCTATTTCAGTTCAATATCATCCATACATAAATCAAAATCCGTGATTGATCATAAACACCCAAAAGCATAACATAGTCATCACCCATTTTCTGCACATGTTCTACTTCATTTTTCACCTTCATTTCATTCTTAACTATCACCTTAATTCATCTCATTTCAAGACACCATAGTACTCCTTTTTATTAGCTCTAAACTCATATTAGTTCATCTCTAAAACAAAGAGATACACGTAATATACCAAGAAAATAGAACATAAACATCCAATTACAAGTCAAATTTTGTGCACTTCTTTCTACACCATTTTTATGATCTTTCAATTTCAAACTCATCTCTACAACAACTTATGAATGGTTAATCATCTTATATGCAAAGGTAAGAAATTTATTAGTTCTTTTCATCACTCACGATTCACACATATATACATCACCATTTTATGAACATTTAACCTCTAACTATCATCAAAACTTGTTTCATTCAACAAAACATGAAGAGTAAGGCTTTATACTAACTTGTCTAGCTTTAATGTCTTCAAATCACTCTTAGCCCTAGTTTCTCAACACCATACGATCATCATCATTCCAAAGGTGGTAGGGTTAGGTCTTTAGTGACAAATACGAACAAGACAAGAAATGGGAGTAGCAAATGAAAGGTGAAAACAAGGTTCACGTTGATGAAGGCAAGAAGAGTGCATCGTGGATGAAAAAGATTGAAGAAGATGAGAAAAGAGACTAACAAGAGATTAGAGCAAATAATGAAGTGAAAGACAAATAAAAGTAAGATGGTCTTTCACTTAAGAGTACATCGCGAATTAAGGCATGGTTTGGCAAGTGACACTTGTCACTTGCCATATGTCCAATCTCTATAGGTTTCACTTAGTTCTCTTATTTAACTAGTCCATTTAACTCCAATTGTCTCCCAGTTTTCAATATAGATTATCAACAAATCCTATTGTCAATTACCGATTATTTCTATTAACATTCATCACTTATTTCTACTAATCAATTGTCTTGCTACTTGACATTTTTCCTAGTCCCAAAATATTCATAATTTCAAAAATTCTCTAAATTTCACCAAGATTTCTAAATCAATACTAATTATCATCAAATAAAATTTTCAAGACCTATAAACCAAAATTCATATCAAAATCACATTTATAAATCAATTATACCTGGAAAATGTCAATAAATGCATGAACGGTCAGTGTAATGTGCAACAATCAAATTCATATGTATGTGTGCAATATTATGCATGAGCATGAAATGCATTTTCTAGCTTCTCGATAATATCTCTCATGTTCAGTATTCTAGGATTCTAACCCTTAACATGGGATAAAAGGATGTTATAATTCTCCGTTCCTTAAGAAATTTCATCCTCGAAATTCTTAACTGATTCATCGAATAGGTGGGGATATTGTTTCCTCATGTGGTCCTCCATTTCCTAAGTTGCTTCCTCACTTAAGTGATTCTTCCAAAGGACTTTCACCAATGGAATTACTCGGTTTCTCAACTGTCTCATTTGATATCTCACTATCTTGATCGGCTCCTTAATATAACTCAAGTTACTAGCTACTTGAATCTCTTGAGGCGGTAACATATGCATTGGATCAGACCGACATCTTCTGAGCATACTCACGTGGAATACATTGTGTATCTGAGACATCTCATTCGGTAAAGCTAATTTGTATGCCAATGGTACTATCCTCTAAATGATCTTATAAGGACCAATATACCTATCACTCAGTTTACCATTTTTACCAAACCTCAGCACTCCTCATCAAGGCAATACTCTCAGAAACACTTCGTCTCCTACACTATATTCCATATCCCTTGGGTGCTGATCCACATAGCTCTTCTGTCTATCCTGAGCTGCTTTAGTTCTACTTCGGATTAGTTTCACCTTATCTACAATATCCTGTATCAATTTTGAGCCTTCTACAGTTCTCAAACCCTCTTCATCCTAATACAAAAGCGATCAACATTTTCTACCATATAATGCCTCATACGGTGCCATTCCGATACTACTATGATAGTGGTTATTATATACAAACTCAATCAAGGCTATATACTGATCCATGCTCCTTGAAACTCCAATACATATGCCCTGAGCATATCCTCAACAGTCTTAATTGTCCTCTCACTTTTTCCGTTGTTTGAGGATGAAAAGCAGTGCTAAAGTTTAACTAAAATCTTGAAGTGAATCTGGGATCGCTGTCCGATACAATGGACACTAGAACCCCATGCAGTCTACCTCATTTACATTTCTTCGAGCTAATTGATCTAGTGAGTTATTCTCTCTCACTAGTAAGAAATGGGCTGACTTAGTCAATCAGTCCACCATAACCCATATAACATCGTTTTGCCTTGGAGTCTTTGGCAATCTCATTATGAAATCCATGGTAATTCGTTCCCATTTCCATTCCGGAATAGGTAATGAATGAAGCTGCCCAATTGGAGCTTGATGCTCAACTTTAATCTGCTGACATGTTAAGCACTTAGCGACATAGTCAGCCACTTGCTTCTTCATCCCTGGCCACCAAAAATGCTACTTCAACATGTTATACATCTTGGTGGTACCAAGATGTATAGCATAAGTTGCTACATACGTCTTCTCCAGAATCTCCTTTCTCAAATTATCAATGTCAGGCACGCACAACCTCTGCTTTAACCACAGTGTCTCATCTCTCAATTCAAACTCAGAATCTGGATTCACTTTCAACTTCTCTATAAGCTTCACCATTTCGGGATCTTTACTCTGAACCTTTCTGATTCTGTCATGGAACATCAGCCTCAGTCTCAATGTAGCAATCAATGCCTTACTCTGCTTTAGATTTAACTCCATATTTAATGCTCTTAATTGAATTAAGCTCAATAACCTCGATAATTAAATTTGTGCTACACTGCTATTTGATTTTCTACTCAATGCATTTGCTACCACATTAGCTTTTCCCGGATGATACTCAATGGTACAATCACAGTCTTTCAATAGATCTATCCATCTCCTCTGTCTCATATTTAACTCCTTCTAACTCAACAAATACTTCAAGCTCTTATTATCAGTGTATATCTGGAAAGTCTTTCCATACAGATAATGTTGCCATATCTTTAGAGCAAAAACCACTGTAGCAAGCTCTAAATCATGTACCGGATAATTACTCTCATGAGACCTTAATTGTCTCAATGCGTAGGCTAGCACCTTGTCATACTGCATCAGTACACATCCCAATATTTGATGTGAAGCATCAGTATATACTACATATCTTTTAGTTCCTGACAGAATAGTCAACACCAGTACTGTAGTCAACTGATGTTTTAGTTCGCCAAAGCTTTTTTGACATTCATCATTCCATCTGAAAACCACATTCTTACTCAGAAGTTTAGTCAGAGGGGATGAAATTAGTGAGAAACCCTTAACAAACCTCTAGTAATATCTGACTAATCCTAGGAAACTCCATATTTCAAACACATTCTTCGAAGTTTCCCATTTCATCACTTCCTCTATCTTCTTTGGATCCACTTGTATGCCTTTTCCAGTTACTATGTAACCCAGAAACACCACTTGATCCAACCAAAATTCACATTTACTTAATTTGGCATACAACTGTTTCTCCCTCATAATCTGTAGAATTACTCTCAAGTTCTTAGCATGCTCTTCTCTGTTCTTCGAATACACCAAAATATGATCGACAAACACTATCACAAAATAATTCAAGTAGGGCTAAAACACCTTATTCATCAATGCCATAAATGCAGTTAAGGCATTAGTTAAGTCGAACGGCGTTACTAAAAACTCAAAATGCCTATACTTGCTTCTGAATGCACTTTTTGATACCTCAGTCTCTACTATCTTCAACTGATAGTACCCAAATCTTAAGTCCAACTTATTGAACATTTGAGCTCCTTGCAACTGATCAAGCAAATCATTGATTCTAGGCAACGGGTACTTATTTTTCACTGTTACCTGATTCCGTTACCTATAATTGATGTATAGTCTCAGAGTTCCATCTTTCTTCTTCACAAATAATACTGGAGCTCCCCATAGTGATACACTGGATCAAATGAAAACCTTTTCCATCAAATCTTGCAACTGAGCCATCAATTCCTTCAGCTCCACAGGTGTCATCCTATATGGAGGAAAAGATATAGGAGTAGCACCTGGAACCAGATCGATCGTGAACTCGGTTTCCCTATCTGGAGGTAAGCCAGATAACTCAGCGGGAAATACATCCAAGAATTCCCTAACCACAGGAATGTCTTGCACATTCTGCTCAATGCGAGTATTGATGATGTGGGCAAAATAAGCCTTACATCCCCCTTGCATCAACCTCAAAGCACTCACAAATGTGATCAATCTGGTTGGCACTGCTTGACTAATACCTCTAAAAATTGCTCTTGGTTGATTAAGAGATTCTAATTTTACCTCCTTTGTGTAGCAGTTCAAGATAGCCCTATGAGCAGTGAGCCAATCCATGCCTAGAATAACATTTATTTCTTTTAACTGTAACACAATCAAGTCTGCCTCCAATTCTGCCTGATCAATTCGAATCAAACACCTTTTATAGACTTCTCCTATTACTGTAGTATTACTTATTATTTTACTCACCTCTAATCCATATCTCAATAGCTCTCTATCACAATGTAACCTTGATGCCACATACGGTGCGATAAAGGAATACGTAGATCCAGGATCTAGCAATGCAAAAGCTTCAAAATAAATATAAGCAACACACCTGCAACGACATTCGGAGAATTTTGAATCTCTTGTCTATTTATTGCATACACTCGGGCCTGAGACTGCGGTTGGTTACTCCACACTTCATTCCTAATAGTAGGGCTCCCAAAAATTATTTTGCCTCTACCACGACCTCTCTATCTAGACCCACCAGCTTGGCTCTATTGGATAGTGGTTTTTGTTACCACTCCTCCTCTCCTTCCAGACGGTGCTCCATACATAACAGAACAATCCCTAATTTGATGATCAAAGGAGCCGCATAGGAGGCAGCATTCATCGCTGTGCTTCTTCCCGCAGTGCTCACAATTAGGTAATTGACCTGATATTGTACCTTTTCCACTCCCAGACTGTACAGAGCTATCCCTCTGTCTGAACCCTGACTATCGTGATCTAGCTAACGGTCGAGAAGATCTGTTTTGGTGCTTGCTAAAACCTCCTGCCATAACCACCCTAAGATTCACTAAGCCTCTTCAGTCTAGACTCTGATCTATATTCTAACTGACTGTCATTCAATAACTGCCCAATTCAGATCGAAGAAGCCTGTAGTTTCGTAAAACTACCCGGATTAGAAATGGCTAACCTCATCCGAATCTCCATGTTCAGCCCGTCTTCTAATCTCCTGCACTTGTCTTCCTCTATAGGAATTAAGGCAGTGGCATACCCTATCAGTTCGTTGAACTTTATCTCATACTCTGCTACAGATAAACTGCCCTACTTCAGATCCAAAAATTCCTTCATCTTTCTATCCAAGTAGATCTTGGGCTTGTAGTTCTCTTTGAATACTCTCAAAAAGTCTTCCCACCTCAAGTTATAAGGCCTAGTGTTACTATTTGGAACAGTCTTCCACCATTAGTATGCTAGGCCTTACAGTAAGGAAACTGTATAGTCAAACTTCTCGTCCGACTTACAATCCATCTGATCAAAAACTCTCTCCATTCTCTCTAGCCATCCCTCGACCTCTACAGGGTCTGTTCTTCTGTAAAAGTCTACAGCCCCCTACTTTTGCAGTTTGTCGTACCTCCTTTCCCTTCTCTCATGAATTTAGGGAGGCATTCTCTCAGGTCGAGACACAGAAGACTCCCTACTGGCTCCTACCGATTCTAGGTCATTTATGTCAGCTAACCTTCCAACTTGATCACCTATGGAGGATGACCTATAATAGATAATAACTTCAATTACTATCTGCATTTCTCACAATATTTCATGTCTAATTTTCCTATATATCCCTATGAATGCCAACCATGCTCTGATACCAAGCACTGTGGCACCCCACTCCCACCTGACACATGCCCGTACATCCATCAGACGTTTGAGCACATACCCGATGGAAGCGGCGCGCTAACTTTATCACTTTCACTTATCTCATGGCATCATAATTTAAAACATAAATATCACCAAGTCTAAAACCCAAATTCCTCATTTTCATTTCATAAACAAAATGTACATTGTATCATTACAAAATCATCCTTATATGTATAATATCAAAGACCTATTAGAGTCTACAGTTCTATATACAAATATGCTACATACATGAGGAATTATACAAAAATTTTATCTAAATCCTTCAATCCCAGCTGACCGACCTTTGAGTCATTTCTTCTATCCCAAAAGCAGTACTAAGCTTCTTGACAAATACGTCTTAGTAGCTAAGTCACCTCTCTTATACCTGAAAAGCCAACGTTACAATTTTGGTGAGTTTTGCGAACTTAGTGAGTTAACCATCCTCGATGGTTTACTCATATCACATAACACAACAATTCATATAATGGCATAGTTCACATCATTTCATTTATCATCGTGTAGCATCACAAAACACTTTATTCACAGATTACACATTTTTCATTCAACACAATTCAACAATACATTGCAATTATTCAAAACATACATATCAAATGTATATGCAATGCTCGTGAGACTCACATTCGCTTTTTACATTATTGTGACCAATCATTCAAAACATACATATCAAATGTATATACAATGCTCGTGAGACTCACATTCGCTTTTTACATTATTGTGACCGAGTACCTTTTTCACTATCCTGTATCCATTGTGGATACTGAGCTCATTAATAACTGACCCTTATTCATTGGGGATACAGGGCTTATTATACATAGTGAGCCATAGGCTCTTACCACATTATGAGCTTTACGCTCTTTTTCACTGACGACTCCGGTCATAACTACCTTTATGTTATCATGCATTCATGTAATGAAATGCATTCCATATATTCAGTCAATCATTTGTGCTCAATCTTACACATTCATGTTCACGTTCACATTCACCATCTCATTCACATTTATCATTAGACTTTGGTCCAACATTCAACATTTAAGATGACAATCACTTATTTAGTTAAATTCACATTCAATGAGCACTTCCAATATGTTTTTCATGCATCAAACACCTCGGACATTTAATGTCTGGAATCAACACATTCACATTTATCATAATAATTCCATACATAATTTAAAACAAACAATTAATCACGTGAAACCATTTAGGTTACTCACAGTTTGCTCCAGATAGCTTATTGCTTTGATGTCCCGGCAATCTTTGGATGAGGTTGCTCTAAATGCTCTTCTATATCATGCAAACATACACATTTAAACATTACTAGTTTGCAAATTCACATAAATACTCAATCATATACATATATATATGTGTTATTTATAATGCATGCTTAATGACAATCCTAGGTATATTTCCTTAATTCACATTTCAAGATCATTCATAATTCAAAACTCATGTATGTCTAAATTGAACTTAAGTTAACATCTCAATTATTCGAGATTATTCTAAATTCACCATTCAATCATTTATCAAGGTTATTTTAGCATTTCGAAGACCACAAAATACTCAATTTATCACTTATATTTACTAATACACAACATTCGTCTTCTTTGGATCACATTAGCCTTTAAAGGTTTACTTTCATTCTCATAACATCTCAAAATTTCAGATTTGAACACTTAATATATAACAACTCATTCTTACTTTATAACCTCAATCCTCATCTAAACATAATACTCATTTTATCACTTATTCAAGCATCATTATAGGCTCAATTCAAGCTTCATTCAACCCTAAATGCACTACATCAAAGTACCTAACCAATTGTTACTTCAACCCACACATAAAAGAAGTATGTTTGTTGTTTAACCAATTCCCACAATCGTGGACAACTTCCCACGATTGTGGAATTGATGGGCAAAAAGTTTCTACCTTCTTTAGGCATTCCCACGATTGTAGGCCTATTCCCATGATCGTAGGCCTATTCCCACAATTGTGGGATGCTTCCATCTGAAGAATCTCATCCATTTTCTCTAATTTTCTAGCTCTTTTAACTCTTCTAAATTACAACCAACACCTCATATGCTTAGTATAAAAATTCTAGCTTAATTCTTCATCATTTCCCCTTCATTCGTAACTCTATTTTAGTTCAATTTCATCCATACACAAATCAAAATTCATGATCGATCATAAACACCCAAAAACAAAACATATCCATCATCCATTTTCTGCACATGTTCTACTTCATTTTTCACCTTCATTTCGTTCCTAACTATCACCTTAATTCATCTCATTTCAAGACACCATAGTACTCTTTTTATTAGCTCTAAACTCATATTAGTTTATCTCTAAAACAATCAAAGAGATACATGTAATATACAAAGAAAATAGAACACAAACATTCAATTACAAGTCAGAATTTATGCACTTCTTTCTACACCATTTTAATGATCTTTCAATTTCAAACTCATCTCTACAACAACTTATGAAAGGTTAATCATCTTATATGCAAAGTTAAGACATTTATTAGTAAATGTCTTCCATCACTCACAATTCAAACATATATACATCACCATTTCATGAACATTTAACCTCTAACTATCATCAAAACTTGTTTTATTCAACAAAACATGAAGAGTAAAGCTTTATACTTACTTGTCTAGCTTCAATGTCTTCAGATCACTCTTAACCCTAGTTTCTCAATACCATATGATCATCATCATTCCAAAGGTGGTAGGGTTAGGTCTTTAGTTACAAATATAAAGAAGACAAGAAATGGGAGTAGCAAATGAAAGGTGAGACAAGGTGTACATTGATGAAGGAAAGAATAGTGGATCGTGGATGAAGAAGAATGAAGAAGATGAGAAAAGAGATTAACAAGAGATGAGATCAAATAATGAAGTGAAAGACAAATAAAAGTAAGATGGTCTTTCACTTAAGAGTACATCACGAATTAAGGCATAGTTTGGCAAGTGACACTTGTCACTTGCCATATGTCCAATCTCTATAGGTTTCACTTAGTTCTCTTATTTAACTAGTCCATTTAACTCCAATTTCTACTCTAATTTTCTCCTAATTTTCAATGTAGATTATTAACAAATTCTAATGTCAATTGCCAGTTATTTCCATTGACATCCATCATTTATTTCTACTACTATTTGTCAATTGTCCTACCATTTAGCATTTTTCTTAGTCCCAAAAATATTCATAATTTCATAAATTCTCTAAATTTCACCAGGATTTCTAAATCAATACTAATTATCATCAAATAAAATTTTCAAGAACTATAAACAATAATTCATATCAAAATTACATTTATAAATCAATTATACCCGAAAAATGTCAATGAATGCATGAACAGTCAATATAATGAGCAACAATTAAATTCATGAGTATGTGTGCAATATTATGCATGATCATGAAATTTATTTTCTAGCTTCTCGATAATATCTCTCATATTCAATATTCTAGGGTTCTAACCCTTAACATGGGATAACGGGATGTTACACGCTTCCCCCGTATGCCTTAGAAAAAATCTTATTTAAACCAAAGCTCACATCTCTTAAACTTTACATACAGTTGATGCTCCCTCAATATCTGTTGTACAATCCTCAAATGCTATGTATATTCTTCCCCACTCTTAAAACAAACCAAGATGTCATCTATGAATATCACTACAAATTGGTCCAATAATTGCTTAACTACCTATTTCATCATATCTATAAATATAGAAGGAGCATTGGTCAAGCCGAATGGCATCATCAAAAACTTATAATGACCATAATGGTTCCTAAAATTCGTCTTTGTCATATCCTCCATTTTGATCCTTATCCAATGACAATTAAACCTTAAATCAATCTTGGAGAACATCTTAGCCCTTTGAAGTTGATCAACGAAGTGATCTATTATAGGAAAATGATAATATTTTTTCAAAGTAACCTTATTAAACTCTTTATAGTTGTTGTACATCTTCAATTCTTCTTCTTAGCAAATAGTATTGGTGCATTCCAAGGAGATACACTCGACCTAATATAATCTTTTCTAGTAAATCTTATAGTTGCTCTTTTAATTCCCTTAAATTTGTAGGAGCTTTAGAGATTAGACTAGTACCTGAAATTATCTTAATTCCAAAATTGTTAGACCTCGTTTTCGGAGTCTAACTTGTTCTCTCATACCAAAAGATGTTGGCGCCCGGGTCGCGGTGCTTATTTCGAGGATACTATACAAGAGGATCGGGTGAAGATCCTGTCCCTAGAAGGCTGAAAGGTTCACATTGAAATGAAAATAGCAGCGTCTACACTGGCAAACTTCACCACGACACATTCAGTGTTTCGCCACGGCGAAACTAGGGAAATACTACTAAGGACCTTTCAAGAAAAGTTCACCGCGACCAACGTTTGGCTTCGCCATGTCGAAGTTCCAAGGTCGAGCAAACGCACCCTTCGGGAAAAATGCATCGCAGCAAAAGGCTGACTCTACTGTGATGAAGTTTCCAGATTTAAGTGAGAGTATCTCTTGGGAAAGGTTCGCCGTGGTGAAACCTTCGGAACAGCAGCCCAGACCTCAAACATCCAACACTACTTAATACACATACATACAATTCTCATAACCATTTACAATTCAACAAAAAGATAGAAATGAACATGCACAAAAGAAACTTCTTCAGTTCTTAATCTCATTACTGAATCAAACGAAGTTCGTACATAGCTTTAGTTACATATCAACAATTACATCAATACTTAATACAAAATATAAATGGATGCTCATGTTTGATATGCTTATAAAGATATCCAAAAAATAGTCGAACTAACTTAGTTACAAAAGAACTATCTTGGAGTTTGCCCAAATGCCTTTGCAAGGATTGCTAACCTTCTCGTTCTG
>JAOQMS010000179.1:15074631-15091326 GCA_027563885.1 Erythroxylum longipes
ACTAACTTAAATACAAAAATATGCAGACTTGGAGTGATGCCTTGACTCTCTATCACTCGATCTCTTGCTCGTCACCTAAAGATGGAGAGGAAGGGGGTGAGCTTAAAAGCTCGTAGGTAACAAGTTTATAACGGAGAAACAAGCAAAACCATTGAAAATATTCGTTGACATAGTAAATTTCATTGACTCCATAAAACACATATTTTTCAAATTCTAAAGCTTGTCAAACAATTTATGACAACATAATTCATGTATTCATCAAACTTGTTAACAATCATAAACACTTAAGCAATGATAATGGTTTGGGTAGTCTATAAATAGAATGGAACATCACAATCCCACATAATGGTTTTGCGTAGTCCATAAATAGAATGGACCCCTTTGGGGGTAATCCATAAACATGAGGGAGTCTGTGAAGGAGCTTCATGCCACTAGTGGGCAGGTAGGAGAAGCCTTTAATAGAGTTAATATGCAGGTGACATAACAGAATGGACCACCACAAACCCACACAAACATGAATTTCATATCTTGTAAATATCTTGCCTAAAAGGCACATTTCAAAAACATGACTTCCATAAGCATGATATTTTTCAAATACAATATCCATCATCATCAAGATTCATATACCATACATGTAGCAATTTCTTAAATCATTTAAGAAGCAATAAATGCAACATTTATAAAATAACTGAAATCATTTAACTTTATTGATTTGGAAAAATACTCATGGCTCATTAAATCAACTATAAACATGTAACCCATCTTGATTCCTTACTTAAAAACTTGCTTTAAAAAATGCCTCTTCTCTTGCTCCTCTTGCCTCTCTTGATTCTCTTTAACATTGGCAAAAACCTAATTCAATATGAATACAAATTGAGAACCCAAAAGGCACACTCATTAAAAATTGATTCTATAATACTTAAACCCATGTCTTTCCTAAGCTTCATGAACCAAAACCCTTCCAAAAATCTAAAGGATTAAACATAAGCTTACCTTGAATCTTCACCAAACTAACAGATGTTTAGCTCAAATGGAAGCTCTTCTCTTTCTCTTTCTTTTTCTCTTCTTGAGCAACCTCAAAATCAAATGGAAGCTCTTCTCTTTCTCTTTCTTTTTCTCTTCTTGAGCAACCTCAAAATCACTCTTGAAGACTAAGAAAAGATGAAACCTAGCTTTTTCTTCTTTCTTCTCACTAATGGCCGAAACTCTCTTCCCTCTTCTCTCTCATTTTCGTTTTTCACTTCATTCTCTCCTTCAATTCACGTTTTTCTCCACCTTAAGAGCAAGACTACACTTTCTTCTTCCCATTTTACCCTTAATGAGTGCTAAAAGTCATCTTTGCTCTTCCTTTTATACTTCATGATCTCTAAACTTAAGTGACATGCCAAATTTATCCTTGTACATTCTTACTACTTTAATCTAATTAACCAATGTAATAAAATCCTACTAACACTAAAATAAATAATTAAATCCAAAAATAATTCTATCATGACCTCATAATTCATTTAAAACATGCTTAACTCAAAACAAATTTAGGGGCTAACATGATCTCTTTATTATTACACTACACTCACGTTAAAGCACATATATAAAAACTCCTGATCAATTATCAAATCTCAAATCATCCATCATATTAGTTTCATCTACCACTACTCATGAAGATTAAAGCATTAACTTACTTGATTTAGCTTCAAAAATCTTCAAACTCTTCAAGATCTCACTTAACCCTAGCTCTCCATACAACCCACGTACATCATCATTCAAGGTGGTAGGGTTGGGTCTTTAGTGAGAATGAAAGAGAGAGCAAGATGGGAGTAGCAAGTGAAAGATGAGATGGCTAGGTTCAACGTGAATGGAGATTAGTGAGTCAAAATCATGAAAGAGGGGAAGAAAGCCATGAAGAAGAAGAAGAAAGTAAAATACAAATAATTAAATGGTCTTTGAAGTAATTAAACAATCGTGGGATAAAGACATGGTTTGGTAAGTGACACTTGTCACTTGCCATATGTCCAATCCTTATAGGTTTGAACTGGGTTCTCTCATTTAACTAGTCAAATCAACCCCAATTTCTACTCCAATTGTCTCCAAATTTCAATGACATATGTCATTAAATCCAAATGTCATGTATAAAAATTTTCATTGCCATTTGACTTTTATTTCAACTACTATAAACAAATTGTCCTGCCACCCGACATTTTTCCTAGTTAAAAAACACTCATAATTTCAAAATTTTCCTAAATTTTGCCAAAAATTTGAAATCAATACTAATACACACCAATTCAATTTTCAATACATATAAACCACAATTTATGTCCAAAAATCACATTTATAAATCAATTATACCTGAAAATGTTAATGAATGCATGTACAATCTTTTTAATGTGTAAAAATCAATATTCATGTATGTGTGTATGCTATATTATGCATAAGCATGAAATGCAATTTCCTAATTTTCTCAATAATTTCTTATGTACAATATTCTAGGGTTCTAACCTTTAACATGGGGTAATGGGATGTTACAACTCTCCCCTTCTTAAGAAATTTCATCCTCAAAATTCTTACTTGATTCATCGAACAGGTGGGGATATTGTCTCATCATGTGCTCCTCCGTTTTCCAAGTCGCTTCCTCACTTGAGTAATTCTTCCAAAGGACTTTCACCAATGGAATTACTCGGTTTCTCAATTTCACCAATGGAATTACTCTGTTTCTCAGTTGTTTAGTTTGATATCCCACTATCTTGATCGACTCTTTAACATAACTCAAATTACTAGCTATTTCAATCTCTTGAGTTAGTAATACATGCATCGGATCAAATCGGTATTTTCTGAGCATACTCACATGAAATACATTGTGTATCTGAGACATCTCATTCGGTAAAGCTAATCTATAAGCCAGTGGTCTTATCCTTTCAATGATCTCATAAGGACCAATATACCTAGGGCTCAACTTACCTTTCTTACCAAATCTTAACACTCCTCGCCAAGGCGAGACTCTCGGAAATACTTTATCTCATAAACTGTATTCCATATCCCTTCGGTGCTGATCCACATAGCTTTTCTGTCTATCTTGAGATGCTTTAATTCGACTTCAAATCAGTTTCACGTTATCCATCATATCTTGTATCAATTCTAGGCCTTCTACCATTCTCAAGCCTTCTTCGTCCCAATACAGAGGCGATCGACGTTTTCTGTCATACAATGCCTCATAGGGTGCCATTCTGATACTACTGTGATGGTGGTTGTTATATACAAACTCAGTCAAGGCTATAAATTGATCCCATACTCCTTGAAACTCCAATACACATGCCCTAAGCATATCCTCAATAGTCTTGATCGTCCTCTCACTCTATCCATCTGTTTGAGGATGAAACGCTGTACTGAAGTTCAACTTTATACCCATAGCTGACTGTAAACTCTTCTAAAGCCTCGAAGTAAATTTGGGATCTCTGTCTGATAAAATGGATACTAGAACCCCATGTATCTAACTACCTCCTTTACATACCTCAGAGCCAACTGGTCTAGTGAGTTATTCTCCCTCACTAGTAAGAAATGGTCTGACTTAGTCAACCACCATGCCCTGTATGGCATCGTGTTTCCTCAGAGTCTTTGGCAATCCCATTGTAAAATCCATGGTAATTTGTTACATATTTTTGTTCCCATTTCCACTCCAGAACAGGTAACGAATGAAACTTCCCAACTGGAGCCTAATGTTCAGCCTTAATCTGCTGACATGTTAAGCATTTAGCTACATAGTCAGCTACTTGCTTCTTCATCCTTAGTCACCAGAAATGTTGCATAGCATTATACATTTTGGTGGTACCAGAATGCATAGCATAAGCCACTATATGTGTCTCCTTTAGAATTTCTCTCCTCAGATTATCAATGTTAGGCACACATAACCTCTGTTTTAACCACAATGTTTCATCCTTTAGCTCAAACTCAGAATCTGGATTCATTTTCAACTTCTATATAAGCTTTACCATTTCAGGATCTTTACTTTGTACTTTTCTAATTCTGTCATGCAACATTGGCCTTAATCTTATTGTATCAATCAATGCTTCATTTTGCACTAAATTTAACTCCACATTCAAAGCTCTCAATTGAATCAAGCTCGGTAACCTCGATAACTAAATCTGAGTTACACTACTATTCAATTTTTTACTCAATGCATCGGCCACCACATTAGCTTTTCTCGGATGATACTCAATCATACAGTCATAATCTTTTAACGGCTCTATCTATCTCCTTTATCTCATGTTCAACTCCTTCTGACTCAGTAGATACTTCAAGCTCTTATAATCAGTGTATATCTTGAATGTCTCTTCATATAAATGATATCTCTATATCTTTATAGTAAAAACCAATGTTGCAAGCTCCAAATTATATACCGGATAATTTATCTCATGAGACCTTAATTGTCTCGACGCATAGGCTATCATCTTGTCATACTGCATCAACACACATCCCAATCCTTGATGTGAAGCATCACTTTATGCTACATATCCACCGGTTCTCGATGGAATAGTCAATACCGGCGCTATAGTCAACTGATGTTTCAGTTCCTTAACGCTTTTTTGACAATCTTCATTCCATCTAAAAACCAAATTCTTCCTCAGAAGTTTAGTCAGAGGGGCTAAGATCAATGAGAACCCCTCGACAAACCCTTGGTAATATCCAACTAATCCTAAAAAACTTTGAATTTCTAATACATTCTTCGGAGCCTCCCATTTCATTACTGCCTCTATCTTCTTTGGATCCACTTGAATACCTTGCCTACTTACTATGTGACCCAGAAACACTACTTGACTCAGCCATAACTCACATTTACTAAATTTGGCATATAGTTGTCTCTCTTATAATCTGTAAGATTACTCTCAAGTGCCCATCATGCTCTTCTCTACTCTTTGAGTACACTAAGATGTCATTAATAAACATAATTACAAAATGATCCAGGTAGGGCTGAAACACCTTATTCATCAATTCCATAAATGCAACTGGGGCATTAGTCAACCCAAACGGCATTACTAAGAACTCATAACATCTATACCTGCCTCTGAATGCACTCTTTGGTACATCAGCCTCTGCTATCTTCAACTGATAGTACCTGGATCTCAAGTCCAACTTAGTGAACACCTGAGCTCCCTGCAACTAATCAAGCAAATCATCGATTCTAGGAAACGGGTACTTGTTCTTCACTATTACCTGTTTTAGATGCCTATAATGGATGCATAGTCTCAACGTTCCATCCTTCTTCTTCACAAATAAGACCGGAGCTCCCCAAGGTTAAACACTAGGTCTAATGAAACCCTTTTCCAACAACTCGTGCAACTAAGCTTTCAACTCCTTTAGTTCCATAGGTTCCATCCTATATGGAGAAATGGATATAGGAGCGGCACCTGGAACCAGATTAATCGTGAACTATGTTTCCTGATCTGGATGTAAGACAAATAGCTCAGCGGGAAACACATCTAGGAATTCCTTAACCACAGGAATGTCCTGCATATTCTGCTCAGTTCAAGTATCCATAATGTGGGCTAAATAAGCCTCACATCCCCCTTGCATCAACCTCAAGGCACTCATAAATGAAATTAGCTTGGCACTGCTTAACTAATACCTCTGAACACTGCTCTTAGCTGATTAGGAGATTATAATATTACCTCCTTTGTATAGCAATTTATGATGGCCCTATGAGTTGTGAGTCAATCTATGCCTAGGATAATATCTATTTCCTGTAACTGTAACACAATCAAGTCTGCCTCCAATTCTACCTGATCAATTCGAATCAAACACTTTTTGTATACTTCTCCTACTACTGTAGTACTAGCTATCGGTGTACTCATGTTTAATCCATTTTTTAACAGTTCTCTACCACAATACAACCTAGATGTAAGATGCGGTACGATAAAAGAGTGCGTAGATCCAGAATCTAGCAATGCAAAAGCTTCAAAAGTAAACATAAGCAACACACCTGCAACAACATCTGGAGAATTCTAAACCTCCTGTCTGGTCATTGCATACACTCGGGCCTGAGACTGTGGTTGGTTGCTTCGCACCTCAGTCCTAACGGTAGGAATCCTAGAACTCATTCTGCCTCTATCTTGGCTTCTCTGTCTAGACCCACTAGCTCGGCTCCGCTGGACAGTAGTTTTTGTTACTTCTCCTCCTCTCCTTCTAGACTGTGTTGTGCTTCATACACAATAGAACAGTCTATGATCTTATGATCAAATGAGCCGCATCGAAGGCAAGCTCCAAATAGCTTCCAGCATTCACCACCGTGCTTCTTCCTATAATGCTCACAATTTGGTAACTGACTCGACACTGCACCTCTTCCACTGCTAGTCTGCACAAAGTTACCTCTCTGTCTAAACCCCGACTGTCTTGAACTAGTCGCTAGTCTAAAAGCTCAGTTCTGATGCTTACTAAACCTTCTACCAGAACTACTTTGAGACTCACTGGTCCTCTTCAGTCTAGACTCTGTTCCATATTCTGACTAACTATCCTTCAACAACTGTTTAATTCAGATCGAGGCAGCCTATAGTTCCATAAAACTACCCAGATTAAAGATGGATAACCTCGTTTGAATCTTTATGTTCAGCCCATCTTCGCATCTCCTGCACTTATCTTCCTCAGTAGGAATCAAGGCAATATCATATCCCATCAGCTCATTAAACTTAATCTCATACTTAGATACTAATAAACTGCCCTAATTTAAATCCAAAAATTCCTTCATCTTTCTGTCCAGGTAGATTTTAAACATATAGTTCTCCTAGAAGACTCTAAAAAAGTCTTCCCACCTTAAACTACAAGGCCTGGTGGTATTGCCTGGAACAGTTTTCCACCACTGGTATGCTGGGCCTTGTAATAAGTAAACTGCATAGTCAAACTTCTTGTCTGGATCGCATTCCATCTGATCAAAGACACTCTCTGTTCTCTTTAGCCATCCCTCGGCCTCTGCAGTGTCTATTCTTCCATAGAAGTCCACAATCCCCTACTTTTGCAGTTTGTCATACCTCCTTTCCCTTCTTTCGGGAATTCAAGGAGGCATTCCTTCAGGTCGAGAAACAGACGACTCCCTACTGGCTCCTACTGATCCTAGGTCAGCTGATTGCCCCACTTGATCACCTATGGTGGATAACTTATAATAGACAATAACTTCAATTACTGTTCGCATTTCTCACGATAACTTATATCTAACATTCCTACATATCCCTATAGATGCCAACCATGCTCTGATACCAACCACTGAGGCACCCCACTCCCGTCATACATTTATGCCAATACATCATCAGACATTCGAGCATATGTCTGACAGAAGCGGCACACCAACTATATCACTTTCACTCAACTCATGGCATAATAAATTAAAATCATAAGAAACACAATGATTAAAACCCAAATTCCTCATTTCATTTCATAAACAATATATACATTATAGCATTACAACATCATGCATATGTGTACAATATCAACAGCCTATCAGATTCTACAGCTTTGTCTATAAAATATGCTACATATTTAAGGAATTATATAAAAAGTTTGTCGAAATACTTGAGTTCTAGCTGACCAACCTTTAAGCCATGTCTTCTTTCCAAAACCAGTACTAGTTCTCTTCTAAATTGACCTAGAAGCTCTATCGTCTCTCACGGACCTGAAAACTCAATGTTGCAAGTTTGGTGAGTTTTGCGAACTCAGTAAGTTAACCATGATAAAAAAATTTCCATTATTTCATTTATCAACATATAGCATCACAAAACACTTTGCACCCAATTTTTGCATTTCTCATTCAGCACAATTCAATAATACATTATAATCGTTCAAATCATACATATAATGTATATATGCAATGTTCATAAGCCTCACATTCGTTTATTTCTTTATTGTGACTGAGTGCCTTTTTCACTGTCCCGTATCCGTTGTGGATACTGGGCTCATTAATACTGTCCTTTAACTGTCAGGGATACAAGGCTCATTTTACATGTTGATCCTGAGGCTCTTGCCACGTTCTGAGCTTTAAACTCTTTTTCACTGGCGACTCTGGTCACAACTGCCTTTATCTTTCATACATTAATGTAATGGCATGCACCACGTGTATTCAATCAATTATTGTGTTCAATCAATCACACTCAAATTCACTTTCACAATATCATTCTCATTTGTCATCGGACCTTAGTCTGGCATTCAACATTTAAGTTGAGAATCACTTATTTCGTGAAATTCACATACAATGAGCACTTCCAAATACGGTATCCATGCATCAAATGCCTCAGAAATTTAAGGTCCAGAATCAATACATACACATTACATAACAAGTTAATATAGAGCTTAAACAAACAATTAATCGAAGTGAGACCATCTTAGGTTATTCACAGTTTGCTCCCATTAGCTTATTGCCTTGAAGTCCTAGCAACATTTGGAAGTGGTCACTCAATTTGCTCTTTTATAACATACAACCACACACATTTACACATGACTAATTTGCACATTCACATGAATGCTCAATTATCTACACATATATGTGTGTTATGTTTAATGCATTTTCAATGACAAATTCTTGAGTATATTTCCTTAATTTAGCATCCCAAGAACACTAAAATACTCAATTTATCATTCATATTTATTAATACACAACATTCATCTTCTTGAATCACTTTAGCCATCAAAGGACTTCTTTCATTTTATAACATCACCAATTTTCCAGATTTAAACACCTAATGTATAACAATTTATTCTTAAGTTCTATCCTTAATCATCACCTTAAAAATAACACTCATTTTATCACTTATTCAAACATCATCCTAGGCTCAATTCAAGCTTCATTCAAGCCTAAAAACATAACATGAAAGCACCTAATCATTTTTTGTTGCAAACCATGCCTAAAAGATGCATTTATGTTTAACCAATTCCCACGAAAGTGGACAATTTCCCACAGTCGTGGGATTTGTTGACAAAAAGTTTCTGCTCCGCTAAGCATTCCAACAATTGTGGGATTTGTTGGCAAAAAAATTTTTGCCTTCATTAAGCATTCCCATGATCATGGGATGCTTCCAATAGAAGAATCCCAGCAACTTCTCTAATTTTTTCTAACTTCTACCAACTCATCCAACCTACTTCTATCATCTCTTATACTTAGTCATCATTTCTAGCTTAATACACCATCATTTCATCATTTCTAGCTTAATACACCATCATTTACTCTTCATTCATAACTCCATTTTGGCTCAATATCATACTCTTACAAATCAAAAACTATGATTGATCATAAACACCAAAAACAGAACATATTCTTATACACTTTCAACTCCAAATTTCTGCACATATTCAACTTTCACTTTTAAATATCATCATAATTCATCTCAATTCAAGACATCATAATGCTCATTCTTATTCGCTCTCAACTCATGAATTATCATTCATCTTAACACAAAGTGATACATAACTCTTTTTACCACTTCATTCACACCTCATCATATTTCAAACTTCCTTTTCCAAAATCAAACATCTCATAACTCATTATCATAATTGATTCATTTATCAAACAATTCATGAATACATTAACTCAATACAATTTAGACCATGATCTCTTTATTATTACACTACACTCACATTAAAGCACATATATAAAAACCCATAATCAATCATCAAATCTTAAATCATCCATCATATTAGTTTCATCTACCATTACTCATGAAGATTAAAGAATTAACTTACTTGATTTAGCTTAAAAAATCTTCAAACTCTTCAAGATCTCACTTAACCCTAGCTCTCTATACAACCCGCATTCATCATCATTCAAGGTGGTAGGGTTGGATCTTTAATGTGAATGAAAGAGAGAGCAATATGGGAGTAACAAGTGAAAGATGAGAGGGCTAGGTTCAACGTGAATGGAGATTGGTAAGTCATAATCATAAAAGAGGGGAAGAAAGCCACGAAGAAGAAGAAGAAAGCAAAATAAAAACAATTAAATGGTCTTTGAAGTAATTAAAACAATCGTGGGATAAAGATATGGTTTGGCAAGTGACATTTGTCACTTGTCACATGTCTAATCCCTATAGGTTTGAACTAGGTTCTCTCATTTAACTAGTCCAATCAACTCCAATTTCTACTCCAATTGTCTCCAAATTTCAATGACATAAGTCATTAAATCCAAATGAAATTTATAAAAATTTCCATTGCCATTTGACTCTTATTTCAACTATTATAAACAAATGTCCTGCCACTCGGCATTTTTCTTGGTCCAAAAATAATCATAATTTCAAAATTTTCCTGAATTTTGCCAAAAATTCTAAATCAATACTAATACACACCAATTCAATTTTCAATACATATAAACCAAAATTCTTGTCCAAAAATCACATTTATAAATCAATTATACCCGAAAATGTTAATGAATGCATGTAAAATCTTTTTAATGTGCAAAAATCAATATTCACATATGTGTGTATGCTATA
This sequence comes from Erythroxylum longipes, assembly GCA_027563885.1. NCBI lineage: Eukaryota > Viridiplantae > Streptophyta > Magnoliopsida > Malpighiales > Erythroxylaceae > Erythroxylum > Erythroxylum longipes. The sequence goes on from JAOQMS010000179.1 coordinate 15,085,080, forward strand.
TTATGCATGAGCATGAAATTCAATTTCCTAATTTTCTCAATAATTTCTTATGTACAATATTCTAAGGTTCTAACCCTTAACCTGGGGTAACGGGATGTTACAATTCATATGTGATAAGTCCTATTTCATTTAGTTCTAGGTGTTTGTAAATTTTCATACACATTCATAAAGGTTTGGATAAGATGCGGTAGAAATCAAAAATAAAAACAATGCCACGATTGTAATAGACACTCTCTCCATTCATACCACTAGTTGTTCCTTATTATGCATATAGAAAATTCAGAACTGGGTTTCGAGGTCTTCTAGAACTTTGTTCCTATATATCTATAGTTTCTATAGCACTAACAATCAAACCATTTGGTCTTCTAAATCATGAGATATAGGTAAAATATCACAAGCTGTTCCAAAACAGGGGCAACATCAGGTCATATTTTTTAATCTCAATTTCCAAGGTCATAAAGCCATAACTAACTTAGAGTCCCTTCTAGAGATATTTGTCTCTATGTCTTAGGTTTCATATTCAACTAAAATCACACAATTTAGAGGTCTGTAGTCTGAGTTATGACTCAAACAATGTGACTGACTCAAATAAACCCTAGACAGAACTCCACTACACGATACTCTCTTATCATATACATCCAAGTTCATGCAACGTAACACCAAAATAACACCAAAGAAACATCCCAGAAACAATTACACATCCAAATGAATCTTTATATCGATTCAATCATACACAAATACAGAAATCAACTAGGTGAAATCCCAAACCTCAAAATTGACAAAGTAGGTCTTATATTACCTTTCCTTCCCTTCCTCTTTGGCTTTGCTTGACTCACCAACTAGAAACACCAAAAATATACCTCTGAATCCCTCTTCCAACCTTTTAATTTCATTCCTTAATAAGCAAATTAAGAAGAGATAATGGTGAAGAGAAAATCCCTAACTTTTACCTTGATTTTCACCTAAGATTGGCTTAATTTTTACATGAAAAATGATGGGATAAAGAAGGTGAAATGGAGAGGAGAAAAATCTGAACATAGAACCCCCAAAATGTCTTGAATCTCCCCTCTCCACATGCCCATTCCAAAACTTTCAAGACTCACACATATGCTTAATTCCTATTGGACACATATACTTTATTATTATTGGTCACACATGCCTTAATCCAATTGGTCCATGTGTTAACTTTAGAAAAATTGCATATTGGTCCTTCTTCTTCCTTTACTTCCTACATTGGCCTACAATCTTATCAATTAATTTCATTCCCCTATGTCTTAATTTCTAATGTAATAAATTTCATGCAATTTGGTTAATTATTCTGGGAGTTATACCCACGACACTACAGGTTGTTCGAAAATAGGGACAATAACTCAAATTCAAATCAAAATCCAAAAATCTTAAAGGCATAATAAAATTTCAATTCCTTCATGAAAGGTTTAGATATATGTTTCCAGTTTAATCTCCATTAACATTATCTAATTTGGAGGTCTACAAGCTAAGATATGGACAAATTATAGAAATATGTTCACTGATCCATTCAGCGAGGTACATATCTCAAATCAAATAACTTCGGTCTTATCATACAAGAGCAACACAAAAACACATCCAATTTAACCAAAAAATCCATAAGCAAATGGGATACTTCTTCTACCAATTCCCCTCACATCACATTCATAAATGTAATCAACATATCAAAAATTCCCGTACATATTTCGCATCTAAGTATGTATGTCCATGCCAAAATGAAAAAATTACACATTAACCCATGTCTTTTACATTAAGTACCATAATGTCTCTTCCTAAGATGCACTTAATTAATTATGTTCACTTCTTAATACACCCTAGACATGCTATAATACTTCTAGGGTATATGTTGGGTCATTATATGTTTAAGAATATTATAGGTTATTGATCTCAACAATAAAGGTCATCACTTCACATGAAATAACAAATAGCAAAGATATGGTCTTTCAGAAGGAAACTAGATCAAGCGCTAGTTAACTAAAAATGGATGAATGAATTTTAAAAAAACCAAGACCATCTTTAATAGCCTTCTAACATTATATCATTCATGTATAGAGATTTACAATTTCATTTACAATACTAATTAAATCACTCCATTCAGATTCTTTAATTTCCTAGCCAAATAATAAGGATTTCAAGAAGTTAGGGATGAAATTTAACATATGTGGTAATGAACAATATAAATGCATACGTTGAGCCTAGTTGAGAAGAATATTAAACCCCTGTATAGTAATCTTATCAATTGCAAGAGTTTGGATATAAAGGAAGCAAGGAGCAGACTTGCATAAATATAGGGAAAGCTTTATTGAGATCCATTAAATAGTAACTATAAGCAAAAGGAGAAAATAACACGAGTTAATATTGTAAATACTCTTGAGACTTATTACTTAATTATAAGATAAAATTCTAGGGTCCAATGAATTGTAAAGTAATACTAATAATAGAAAAGAAATATCATTAATAAAACCATGGAGGATATAGAAAAAGATATTCGAACTCAATTAGAAGATATTACTCAAACACTAAATACGTTAACACTTAATTCTAAAAAGGAACTAATTAATCCAGTTACAAATCAAGATGAAATTATCTATGGATATGAATCCGATCAAGAACTTTATGTAGATCAACCACTAAAAAATCCAGAGGAACCTAAAACCAGCTCATAAGGAGAAAAGCGTAAAAGAGAACAAAAAGATAAATATCAATGGACTCAAAACCCAATAAAACTGGAAGATGAAATACATAAATTTGGATATTATAGAAAGGAAAATAAAATAAGGAAATACCCTTCAGAATATACACCAAAACATATTACACTAGGACCAGATGGTATTTTAAATTTAGATTGTGTATTAGCACCAGAAAAATTACTATTAGAATGGTCAAATCGTATAGCTTTACTTATTCAAATAGAAATTAACTAATATTAGTCTTTTATGGAATTTTGTTACCTATAAAACTACCGATATTGTATTAGATTTTCTTTTAGATAATGAAGCCAGAATTTAAAAAACAACTGAATTTTTAAATGCTCTCGAGCCAGTCAAAGCATTTCACATCATTGTCAATGAAATATATAAAGAATTTATTGGTAAAGATATAGCATCATATAAACAAGAAATAGAAAATGAAGAAAGACAAACTGCAATTTGGAATTTAAATAATATGAGTATATGTGATATTTGTCATTTAGAACCATATATTTGTTTATTCAAAAAATACTATTATAAATTAACCCGACCTGAACAACAAATGTATATTCAAATATTTATCCAAAAATTACCTTACCCATTAAACAAGACAATAGACGAAATACTCACGAAAAAACAAGCTGATAATTTAGTTGAATATAATTTAGGTGGAGCCATTACATTCACAAAGGAAGTATTAGCTCATAAATGTTTAGAAAATAAATTATATAAAAAAATTAAGACACAAAGATACACAATTATGCTGTTCTAAATACTCAAAAGTACCACAACAATATGGATGTAATTTCCCCTCTACTAAGTATAAAAAATTTAGAAAACCTAGATATAAACAATATAAATGGAAAAAATATCCAAAACAACAATTTTATAAAAAACCATTTAGACCATATAAAAAATTCTTTTGGCAAAAATCCTATAGACACTTCAAACCTAAACAAAAATATTGTCCACAAAATAAGAAACAATGTAGATGTTGGCTATGCAAAGAAGAAGGTCATTATGCAAATGAATGCCCAAAACGAAAACAACGAACAACTAGTAAATATAATGAAAAACTTAATATTTTAGATTCAACATATCAATATAAATTAAAACCAATAGAATCTAATTATGAAACTGATTCCACTATTAATACTTTATACTATTATGAATCTCAATCACAAACATCAAAATCAACATACGAATCCCAACACAACATTTATTCAGATACAGATTCAGAATAAAAAATTCAATGCATACATAGACACAGGAGCTACAATATGTATAGCTACCAAAGCATTATTAAATAATTGGAAAATTTACATAAACCACTTCAAATAAAAATTGCCGATGGAAGTATCAAATCAATTTGGTATTTAAGTTATTATAATAATATTATTATTGAAAATTATACATTTATAATACCTTCTATTTATTTACAAGAATCGGGACTACTAATAATTTTAGGAAACAATTTTCTTAAATTATATAATCCATTTTGTCAATATTTACATTATATAACATTAATAACTCCTATTATAAAATCCTTAAATCAAAGATCAGTAATTTTAAAAATACCAATTTATCATAACACATATTATCAGAAATTAAAACAAGTCATTGAAAAATTAAATTATTTACAATTCTATCTTCTCAACAATATCTCTCTACAATCAGAAATTGAAACATTAATAGAACATGTTTGAAGTGAAAATCCATTAGATCCAATAAAAAACACAAATAATCAATTAATTGAAATAAAATTAAAAGATCCTTAATATGAGAAATAATATTCCTTATACACCAAAAGATGTGTAAGAATTCATTACTGAATGTCAAGAATTATTACAAAAACAGTTAATTTCACCTATTACAAGTAAACACTCAACCCCAACCTTCTACGTAGATAGTCATTCTGAACAAAAAAGAGGAAAAAGACATATGGTTATTACCTATAAAAAACTAAATGATGCAACTGAAGGAGATGCATATAAATTACCACGTAAAGATTATATTTTAAATAAGATAAAAGGACATAAATGGTTTACTACTTTAGATGCAAAATCAGGATATTGGCAACTTAGATTACACGATAATACAAAACCTTTAACAGCATTTACATGTCCCCCACAGAAACACTATCAATGGAATGTATTACCATTCGGTTTGAAACAAGCCCCTGGAATTTATCAACGATTCATAGATAACAATCTTGAAGGATTAGAAGCATTCTTTTTAGCATACATAGATGATATTATCATTTTTCTAATAAGGATAAAGAAGATCATTTACAAAAAGTAAAATATGTTTTACATAGATGTCAACAAAAAGGACTAATCCTAAGTAAGAAGAAAATTAAATTAGCACAATAAAACATTGAATATTTAGGAATTCAAATTTCAAAAGGCTTTTTACAATTACAACCAAATATACTTCAAATAATACAAACATTTCCTGATATATCTAAAAATGTAATCGAAGTTCAAAAATTGTTAGGCTTATTAAATTATATATTTGATCAAGGATTTCTTAAAGATTTAGCAAAAGAACGAAAATAACTACAATTAAAATGTAGTACGAAAACACAATGGTCTTGGACACAAGAGGATATAAAAAATGTTCAACGTTTAAAATTACTCTGTAGTAAATTACCAATTTTATATAATTATGATCTGAAGGATACATTATTGGTACAAATTGATGCCAGCATGGATACATGGGCAGGTTGCCTTTTGGAAAAACCTCCCACTCAGAAGAAGTATTTATTATGCAAGTATATAAATGGCACTTTCAATCCTGCCGAACTCAAGTACCCAATTTATGAAAAGGAAACACTAACATGTATCAAAACATTGAGAAAATGGAAAGTGGATTTATTACCAGTCGAATTTTACATTCAGACTGATTCCAAGTATTTATGCAATTTTACAAAATATCAAATAAAAACAAATTATAATCAAGGTCGATTCATTCGATGGCAATTAGAACTAAATCAGTATTCATTTCAGATAAATTATATATCATCTGCTTCTAACAGTCTTGCAGACATATTAACTAGAGAATGGAAGTAGCTATAGCTAGCTTGAAGGATTCATTAAATAAAAAGGAAGCAGAATTGTTGGATTTACAACATCAAGTAAGCATTGTTACGAAGGATATAAATCAACTTCGTTTTATTATTCAGCTATTAGAAAAACAACTACCTCCCACTACTCAACCTATTCAGCTGATTACTCCTCAAACATTTGTCCAAACATCCAACACCATCCAACCAAATCCTTCTATTACCCAGTCTGAACCAGTTATAGCCCAACAGCAAGCCGATCACAAAGAAAATAAAACCTATGTCACTTTTAATGGACCTATGGCCGGTCTATATAATGAATGGCATAAAGCCTCTTTACACATCACAGGAAAACCATCCATTATTCATAAAGCCTACACCACTATAATCGAAGCCGAAAAAGCCTTCAAGGAATTTCAAAACCCAGTTCTTAAGCCACAATATAAACAAGTCCTAGAAAAACCAC
>JAOQMS010000179.1:15091426-15104659 GCA_027563885.1 Erythroxylum longipes
GTGCATTTTTGAATGGTTTTATAGACGAAGAAGTTTATGTGAAACAACCCCTAGGTTTTGAAGACATTGATAAACCTGATTTTATATATAAACTTCATAAAGCTTTGTATGGATTAAAACAAGCACCTAGTGCATGGTATGATCGTCTGAATTCGTTTTTAATTAAAAATGACTTTGTTAGAGGTCAAGTAGATAGAACATTATTTCATAAGGATATTAAATATGATTTTATCATTGTACAAATATATGTAGACGATATCATTTTTGGAGCTACTTCTAAAAAATTAAGTTTAGATTTTGAAAATATTATGAAAAGTGAATTTGAAATGAGTATGATGGGTGAATTAAAGTTTTTTCTTGGTTTACAGATTAAACAAAATGAAGAAAAGATTTTCATTCATCAACAAAAGTATATCAAAGAACTTTTAGTTAAATATAAAATGGAAAATGCTAAACCTACGTCAAACTCCTATGCATCCGTCAATCATCTTAACTAAAGATAAAGTTGGTTAGAAGATTGATCAAAGATAAAGTTGGTTAGAAGATTGATCAAACTCTTTTTAGAGGAATTATTGGTTCTTTGCTTTACCTAACTGTAAGCAGACCTGATATAATGTTTAGTGTTTGTTTATGTGCAAGATTTCAAGTAGATCCTAGAGAATCTCATTATATTGATATTAAAAGAATATTGAGATACTCAGTAGGTTCTACTGATCTTTGCTTAATGTATGAAAAAGGTAAAGATTTCAGGATAATTGGTTACTGTGATGCTGATTATGCTGGAGATAAGATTAATAGAAAGAGTACAAGTGGAGGTTGTCACTTTCTTGGTCATAATCTAATTTCTTAGTCAAGCAAGAGGCAAAGTTCAATTGTTCCATCTATTGCAGAAGCTGAGTACATGTCAGCTGCAAGCTATTGTTCACAGATATTATGGATAAAGTATCAGTTAGAGGATTATTCTATCCAAGAAGATCAGATTCCAATATTCGGTGACAACACAAGTGCTATCAATCTCTCAAAGAATCTAATATAACACTCAAGGGTAAGGCATATTAAAGTTAGACACCATTTTATATGATACTATGAACAGAGAGGGATCATCAATCTACAATTTGTTGAGACGAATCAACATAGATATCTTCACCAAACCCTTAAGTGAAGAAAAATTCAAGGAAATTAGACGAAATCTGAATATGGTGATGATTAATGACCATCTGTCTGAAATTCCATGATCCAGACGATTCATCCTGAAGAAGCTGAAAAGTTGCAAGTTTTCAGAGTAAACAGTAATGGTAACTTTTACTCGGTAGTTTCAATTTCATGATTACCGGTGGATTAGTTGAAAACGTTACAAATGGTAACTTTTCAAGAGTGTATATAAAAAGAGCAATCATTTTAAAATCTACAACACTTTACACTCTAGAATTTTAGAGAAAAACTTCGAAACCAACTTATTCTGAGTGTTCTCTACAAAGACGATCCAACGCTCTGTTCTAAACATCAAACTCTTCTCATTTCATTTCATATCTTTCTCTTAATATTTTCTATATACTAACCTCGCTTCTTAAAGAGAAATACATTTCTTTGTTTAGTGTTTATCTTTTACATATTAGAAAATGCCGAAATCTCTTGTCTATGGAAGACTCGTCGATTTCACTTCCTTGAAGAATGCTTGGATGAATAACGAACCTGAGATTGAAGCAGTTGGATGGAAGAACTTCTTCAACATCTGAGAGCCGGTGTATCTGAATGAAATATATAAGATCTGGAAGAATGAGAAGGTAGTAGAAAACACCTTGGTATTGATGGTAGATGGGTTGTCGGTAATAATCACACAAGATTCCATGGTGGAGGCTATTGGGTGTCGAAATGAAGGAGCAGAATTGTTCAACAATACAGATTGGATTGCTCAAAGTCATATAGATGAAGCCAACATCAATCGATAACTATATGGTTTAAGTAATCTAGGAGTCAAGAAGTCTTCAACCCTTATTCCGATGGCTAGGGTTCTTCACTCACTTCTTCTCCCTTGTATCCTATCGAGAGCAGGATCAAAGCATGTAGTGACAATAAATGATGAACACTGTCTGTTTCATCTACTCACTCACCAACCTGTTAATCTTCTGGTTTTGATTCTAAAGTACATAATTAAGGCTAGGGAGGATTATCATCAGAAGAGTGGTTCTTTACCTTACAGTATACTGTTAACAAGATTTTTCAAAGCATCTGGAATCCTACTTGATGGAGGAAACAGAGTAAAGCTGGATGTTAAGAGTGTTATCAATGCCTCTAATATTCACAAAATGGAGATCAAGATTGAAGCTAAAGCGGATGAAGATTTCACACCGAAAGCACAGTCTAAGGGGGAGCTTTCAGTAAGATGAAGCAAAGGAAATATTCCATCCGAAAAAGAAGCAACACCTTGATCGTCTGAAAGAATATCAGCAAGGGTAAAGGTTAAACAATTGTCTGATAAACCGATACAAGCCAAGATGATTCCACAAAAGAAGGAAAGCAAGGTTCAACAACCAACTCACCAAGTGTCTTCAAAGAGGAAGGCTGAGACGCTCCAATCAAAAAGGCCCAAGAAGTTAAGAAGGTCACCAAGATTAATGACCTTACGACAATAAGAACAGAAGAAGCAAAGAGTTCTGATTCTTGGTGCAGACTCTGAGAGTGAAAAGGAGCAAGAGAATCAACAGCAGCCAGTCAAACCAATCATCTCTATCCCTCAGACTCAACCAGAACAACCGTTTGGAGAGACAGAGATAAAAAGGAAGTTAGTGTTTGAGAAGAAGAAGCCTCAACAACAACTCCTTTTCAAACTAGTAGAAGAACAAAAGAAGACGAAGCCTATTCAGAAGAAGAAGGTTTCATCGACTGATGTTCCATAAAAGACACAGACTGTTGAAAAGAAGGCGAAGACATCGTCTAAACAGCAGTTTGTAACTTTCAACCCTCCTCAACCGATAAAGAAGGAAGATTTAAAGATGAAGGTCATAGAAGAATCAACAACTGATCATAATAGAGGTTCAATTATCATCAGAGAACCTACTAAACAACAAGTTAAGGTTTAAGTTGAACCTATAATAGTAAATGATCAGACAATACATCTTCTAAGTCATAAAGAACGAAGATTATATAGTATTCTACGAGACGAAAAGGCAGAACCCTATCCATTGAAGATTACGAAAAATCCTTATATAATCTATCCAATGACAAGTAGAACGACAATCAAGATTGTATCAGATGTACAACCTATAATTCCAGCACCGGTAGCCAAAAAAGAAAAAGGGGAAAAGAAGAAGTTTCCTGAAAGACGAGAAGTTGATCTCACAGAAGAAGAAATTCAATCGACAGTAAAGAAAATAGAAAATGTATATCACGCAGCTCAACCTGTAAGCGTCTATGTATCACATCATATATCAAGGGAATCAGGAAGTAATTTTGGAGCATCTACTACAGACAAAACCTTCAAGGTAGTTGGCTTAATATCAGAGGGAAGGTATGAAAGTATCACAATTGAAGGTATCATTTTTAACTTAGAAACCTTTCTGCATTTGGTCATTCATTTCAAACCCTTAGGTTTCATTCCTTCAGTTAAAACTATTTTACGCCTTCTAGGGTAACCAATTTACAAATTACCCAAACCTGATGATTTTGATATCCCTGTTGAAAAATAACCTTTGAAAATACCCTCTATTGAAATCATACAATTAGAAGATTCACCTAGAAAACCATCTGTTTTTGAGTATATTCATCCACTTAGTGAAATGCTACAAGATTCTACCGTTAATTTGGAGCTCTTGAAGAATTTCATTGAATGGACTGAAGCTAGTCATAAGCAGATGGAAGTTCAGGAAGCCTTAGCCAAAAACGTTGAGAAAATCAATACTAAGGTTGATATACTAAGTGATGCAATGGGTGGTCTTCATGAGGAACTAGCACTTCTACGTGTTTCGATAGAAGAAGACCTCAAGACGATCTGTACTGATCTTCAACAAATGTTTTCTGAAATTTTGAAGCATCTAAAATAAACTATCTTTTTGATTAATAACAAATAGGGGGAGATAAATAGAATAGTAGAAAGGAGTTTTGTAAATATCATCTTTGTATATTATATCTTGCATTATTCGTCTGAATATTATTTTTTTATCTTCTAATATTATGATTATTTGTTATCATAAAAAAGGGGGAGATTATTAAGTCAAGAAGACTTTACTTCTTCTATTGATTTTGATGAAAGTCAAATAATAATAATAATAATAATATAAGTGTGTGAACTGTTTTAATGAATTTGTTAAGTGCGCAGATAAATATAAGTGGCACAAATCATCAAATCAAGATGATACTTTAGTAAAAGCTGAATAAGACGGATCAGACGACGTGATCAAGTCTAAGACATCAGACGAAGCATACAAATTTAAGACCAAGTCGATGTAATTAAAGAATGTGCTAGAATGTCAGTTAGTTGGACTTGGTTACAGGACTCAACTAATAACAGAATTTAGAAGACTCGATAAGCAGATTTCTTAAGAAGACCGTTGGAGACTTAGGCTATAAATAATAGTCGTAGTCGTAGACTTAAAAAAAGGAATTTTTGCATATACAAAAATACTTAGAGAAATTCTGTGCTCAAGTGCTTATGCTGTGAAAAATATTCTAAGAGAAGAGAAAAGAAAGAAAGAGAGCAAATACATCTGTAACGTGAGTGTGAAAACTCAAACAATATCTTTTCGAGAGAAAGGAAGGCTTGAGCCTGAAGCGGCTAAGGAAACAGATAAAGAATACTTTGTGAAAGAGACGACCTGAAGAGGCTCTACAAGTGTAGAAGTAATACTTGTAACATTAAAGGAGATAGTGAAATCTCAGACAAACTCTGAGGACTGGACATAGCCCAAAGTTAACGGTGAACCAGTATAAATCGCGATGTCATATTCTCTAACTCTTACCTTTTTAATTTTTTTGTTGTTCGAAGAATAGATACTAATTTTCACTATTGCATTACTCATCAAATCAAGTGCATTGTTTAAACTTGTAATCGTCTAAATTTGTCAAGAAAATCAAGAAGATTTTAAAGATTTATATCTTAGACGATTTAACACAATTCAACCCCCCCCCCTCTTGTTTATTTTACATATTATACGTGATTTCTATATTAACAAGTGATTTACTTCAGGCAATACCAGGATGCATAGCATAAGCTGCTACATATGCCTCATCCAGAATTTCCTTTCTCAATTTATCAATGTCAGGCACACATAACCTCTGCTTTAACCACAATGTATCATCTCTCAATTCAAATTCAGAATCTGAATTCACCTTTAACTTCTCAATCAACTTCGCCATTTCAGGATCTTCACTCTGCACCTTTTTGATTTTGTCATACAACATTGACCTCAGTCTTAGTATGGCTATTAATGCCTCCTTCTGCTCTAGATTCAACTTTATATGCAAAGCTCTCAATTGAATCAAACTCGATAACCTCGATAACTGAATATGAGCTACACTGCTATTTGACTTTCTACTCAATGCATCAGCCACCACATTAGCTTTTCCCAGATGATACTCAATCGTACAGTCATAATCTTTCAATAACTCTATCCATCTCCTCTGTCTCATATTCAATTCCTTCGGACTCAACAAATACATCAAGCTCTTATGATCAGTATATATTTGGAAAGCCTCTCCATATAAGTAGTGTCTCCATATCTTTAGAGCAAAAACCATAGCAACAAGCTCTAAATCATGTACCGAATAATTACTCTCATGAGACCTTAATTGTCTCGATGCGTAGGCTATTACTTTGCCATACTACATCAATACACATCCCAATCCTTGATGTGGAGCATCACTATATACTACATAACCACCAGTTCTCGATGAAATAGTTAATATTGGTGCTGTAGTCAACCAATGTTTCAGTTCTTCAAAACTCCTCTAACATTCATCATTCCATCTAAAGACCATATTCTTTCTCAGAAGTTTAGTCAGAGGGGCTAAAATCAATGAGAACCCCCTCGACAAACCTCTGGTAATATCCGGCTAATCCAAGGAAACTTCGAATCTCTGATACATTCTTCGAAACTTCCCATTTCAATACTGCCTCTATCTTCTTCGAATCAACTTGTATACCTTGTCCATTTCTTATGTGACCCAGAAACACTACTTGATTCAGCCAAAATTCACATTTATTGAATTTTGTATATAGCTGTTTCTCCCTCATAATCTGTAAAATTACTCTCAAGTGCTCAGCATGCTCTTCTCTACTCCTCGAACACACCAAAATGTCATATATAAACACAATTACAAAACGATCCAGGTAGAGCTGAAACACCTTATTCATCAATGCCATAAATGCAGCTGGGGCATTAGTCAACGGGAACGGCGTTACTAAGAACTCAAAATGCCCATACCTGCTTCTGAATGCACTTTTCGGTACATCAGCTTCGGCTGTCTATAACTGATAGTACCCACATCTCAAATCCAACTTAGTGAACACCTGAGCTCCCTACAACTGATCAAGCAAATCATCAATTCTAGGCAATGGGTACTTGTTTTTCACTATTACCTGATTCAGTTGCCTATAATCGATGCACAGTCTCAAAGTTCCATCATTCTTTTTCACAAATAATACTAGAGCTTCCTAGGGTGATACACTATGTCTAATAAAACCCTTTTCCAATAATTCCTGCAACTGAGGCTTCAATTCCTTCAGTTCCACAGGTTCCATCCTATGTGGAGGAATTAATATAGGAGCAACACCTAGAACCAGGTCAATCGTGAACTCTGTTTTCATATTTAGAGGTAAACTAGGTAACTCTGTGGGAAACACATCTAGGAATTCCTTCACAACAGGAATATCATGTACATTCTGCTCAATCCGAGTACCTACTAAGTGGGCCAGATAAGCCTCACATCCTCCTTTGATCAATCTCAGTGCACTTAAGAATGAGATCAATCTAGTTGGCACTACTTTAACTACTAGCTCTGAATACTGCTCTCGGCTGATTAGGAGCTTCTAATATTACCTCCTTAGTGTAGCAGTTCATGATGGCCCTATGAGCAATGAGCCAACCCATGCTTAGAATAATATCTATCTCCCTTAACTATAGTACAATCAAATCTGCCTCCAATTCTGCCCGATCAATTCGAATCAAACACCTCTTGTAGACTTCTTCTATTACTGTAGTACTTCCTATTGGTGTACTCACCTCTAATCAATGTTTCAATAATTCTCTATCATAATGCAACCTAAATTCCAGATGCGGTGCGATAAAAGAGTACGTAGATCTAAGATGTAGCAATGCAAAAGCTTCAAAAGTAAATATAAGCAACACACCTGCAACGACATCTGGAGAATCATGGGCCTCTTGTCTTGTCATTACATACACTTGGGCCTCAGACTGTAGTTGGTTGCTCCGCACCTCAGTCCTGACAGTAAGACTCCAGAGTTAATTCTGCCTCTGCCATGGCCTCTATGCCCAGACCCACTAACTCAGCTCTGTTGGACAGTAGTTTCTGTTACTCCTCCTCTCCTTCCAGATGGTATTCCAAATATAACAGAAAAATCTATGATCTGATGCTCAAATGAGCCGCATCGAAAGCAAGCTCCAGATAACTTCCAGCATTCCCCACCTTGCTTCTTCCCACAATGCTCATAACTTGACAATTGACCTGAAACTGCACCTCTTCCACTGCTAGACTGTATAAAAGTACCCCTCTATCTAAACCTCAATTGTCTTAATCTGGTCGGTGGTTTGAAAGCTCGGTTCTGATGCTTACTGAATCTTCTGCCAGAACCGCCATGAGATTCAGTAGGCCTCTCTAGTCTGGACTCTGGTCTGGACTCAGGCTGACTGTCATTCAACAATTGCTCAATTCAGATCGAGACAGCCCGTAGTTCTGAAAAACTACCAAATTAGAAATGGCTAACCTTGTCCGAATTTCCATGTTCAACCCGTCTTCAAATCTCCTGCACTTATCTTCCTCAGTAGGAATCAAAGCAGTAGCATATCCCATCAACTCGTTAAACATAATCTCATACTCAACTATCGATAAACTATCCTGCTTCAAATCCAGAAATTCCTTCATCTTTCTGTCTAGGTAGATTTTAGGCATGTAGTTCTCCTTGAAGACTCTCAGAAAGTCTTCCCACCTAAAGTTACAAGGCCTGGTGGTACTGCCTGGAACAGCTTTCCACCATTGGTAAGTTGGGCTTTGCAATAAGGAAACAGCATAGTCGAACCTCTCGTTCAACTCATTACCCATCTGGTTAAAAATTGTCTTCGTTCTCTCTAACCATCCCTCGACCTCTATAGGGTTTGTACTTCCGTAGAAGTCCATAGCCTCTTGCTTTCGCAGTTTATTGTACCTCCTTTCCCTTCTCTCGGGAATTCTTGGAGACATTCCCTCAGGTTGAGGCACAAACGACTCCCTACTGGCTCTTACTGATCTTAGTTTAGTTGATTGTCCCGCTGATCACCTATGGTGGAAGACCTATAATAGACAATAACTTCGATTACTATCCGAAATTCTCACAATATTTCATGCCTAACATTCCTATATATCCCTATGGATGCCAACCATGCTCTGATACCAACCAACTGTAGCACCCCACTCCCTTCTAACAAGTTCCCGTATGCCTGTCAGAGGTTCGTGCACATGTTCGATAGAATGGCACGCTAACTATATCACTTTCACTTAACTTATGGCATCATAAATTAAAATATAGAAATCACAATGACTAAAAACCCAAATTCCTCATTTCATTATGAAAACAATATGTACATTGTAGCTTTACAACGTCATCCATATAGGTACAATATCAACAACCTATCAGAGTCTACTGCTTCATCTACAAACATGCTACATACATGAAGAATTAACAAAAATCTAGTCTAGATCCTTCAGTCTAGTTGACTGACCTTTCATCCATATCTTCAATCCAAAAGCAGTACTAGTTCTCTTCTAAATTGACTTAGAAACTATATCGTCTCTCTCGAACCTGGAATGTCAACATTGTAATTTTGGGTAAGTTTTGCGAACTTCGTGAGTTAACTATCCTCGATGGTTCACCCGTATCACATAACACATCATTCATGTAATCACTTCTTTCACATCATTTCATTTATCATCATGTAACATCGCAAAACACATTGTTCAGAAATTTCACATTAATCATTGAACACAATTCAACAATACATTGCAATCATTCAAATTATACATATCATATGTACATGAAATGTTCATGAGACTCACATTCGTTTATTACTTTGTTGTGACCAAGTTCCTGTTTCACTGTCCCGTATTTGTTGTGGATACCAGACTTATTAATAATGTCCCTTATTCATTGGAGATAGAAGGCTCTTTTTTCATGGCGAGCTAGAGGCTCTTATCACATTCTGAGCTTTAAGTTCTTTTTCATTGGCGACTCCGATCACAACTGTCTTTATGTTTCATGCATTCATGTAATGAAATGCACTACACGTAATCAATCATTATGTTTAATCAATCACATTCACATTCTCTTTCTCATTCATATTTGTCATCGGACCTTGGTCTGACATTTAACATTTAAGTTGAGAAAACACATATTCAGTCAAATTCATATTTAATGAACACTTCCAATATGTTACTCACATCAAACACCTCAGACATTCAATGTCCGGAATCAGTGCATACATATTAGATAATAATTGCACACAGAGATAAAACAAACAATTAATCAAAGTAAGACCATCTTAGGTTACTCATAGTTTACTCCTGTTAGCTTATTGCCTTGAAGTCCTGGCAATGTCTGGAAGTGGTTGCTTAGTGTACTCTTCTATATTATGCAATCAAACACATTCATAAGTTACTAAGTTGCACATTTACATAAATACTCAATCATAAGCACACACATATATATGTCATGTATAATGCATGTTCAATGACAAATTATCGGGTATATTTCCTTAATACACATCTTAGAACCAATTAACAACATCTTCCAATACCTAATTCACTTTGTCCACTTTAATCACTTTATTCAACATCAACTAGGTTCCTTCAATATCTTATATAAGCATAAATATCTCATATGGAAACACCCAAGCATTGTTTGGTTAATAAATTACTCAAAAGACAACTCTCTTTCTCCATAGGTCTGGCCACGATGGTGGTGTCCCTGCCAGGATCGTGACAGAAATTTTAGAGTTGGCCACGAACATAGTGCTCCTGCCACGATCGTGACATAAACATTTTCTGACTAAGCCACGATCGTGAGAAGAGCTACGATCATGACAGAACCATTTTTTGTCAGGCTATGATCGTAGGGGTGAGAGCCACGATCGTGCCCTGCAATTTTCCTCCCCATTCATCTGAATTCAACACAAATTTTACACCAATTTCACACCAAATTTTACAGAATTCATTACTTCTAACATAACATCATTCCACACTAATTCAAATACCAATTTGATTGCATTAATCTCTCAAACCTCTAATCATTTAGCATCTTCAACTACATATTATCATTCATGCAATCCTATCATTTTTCCATAACATCACATTCATATTATCAAACAATTCATTGTCAAAATTCCATCATTTCAAGTTGACAACCTCTTCATTTATACCTAAATTTTAGTTCAATATCATCTATACAGAATCCAAACCCATGATTGATCACAACACCAAAACATAACATATTCATATACTCTTGTATAATCAATCTTCTGCACATTTTTCTACTTCATTTACACCTTTCTTTTCTTTAACCCTAACTATAACTTTAACTCATTTGAATTTGAAACACCAAAATGCACCCTTTTTCTTAACTCAAAACTCATAATTTATCTACATAAAAATAAGACTTGACTCCACCTACCTTTTCATCCACACATCATCATTTTTCAAACTTCATTGTTCATAATCAATCATCTCTTAAATTTTATCATCAAAATTGCTTCTTACTAAAACAACTCATGTATAACCTCAACTCACAAAAATTGAAACATAATCTCTTTATTATTATTACCACCGACGTTAACATTAAAAAAATCAATTTCATGATCATGATTATCAATCTCAAATTACTCATCATATTAGTTTCATTTAACACCACCCGTAAAGATCAAGGCATAACTTACTTTCTTTTCTCTTAAGCCTCTTTGAAAATCACCAAGAAACCTTAATCCTCCATGCTCATGATCATCAAATTTCTAGGGTGGATTAGGTTAGTTTTTAGAGACAAGATGAAGAAAACCACAAGATGAGAGTAGCAAGTGAAAGGAGATAGCTAGGTTCAACGTGAATGGAGATTGGTGAGAAAAATTTTAGGAGGAGGAAGAAAAGAAGAAGGTCACACAGGAGAAGAAGAAGAAAGCAAGATTCAAACAATTAACTCCCATTTCCACTCTAATTGTCTCCCAATTTTCAATGACATATGTCATTAAATCCAAACATCATTTGTCAAAATTTCTATTCTCATTTGACTCTTACATCTACTACCATTTATTAGTTATCCTGCTACTTAGTATTTTTCCTAGTCCAAAAATAACTAAATTTTTAGAAATTTCCAAATTTTCACCAAAAATGTTCAATTAATGCTAATACACACCAATGAAATTTTCAATACATATGAGCCACAATTCATATTAAAAAGAACATTTATAAATCAATTATATCTGAAAAATGTCAATGAATGCATGTATAATTATCTTACTGTGTGCAAACATTTATATTTATTTGTGTGTGTATGCTATATTATGCATGAGCATGAAATGCACTTCCTAAAATCTTAATAATCTCTCATGTACAGTATCCTAGGATTTTAACCCTTATCATGGGATAATGGGATGTTACCTCGAGGCTTGATAGTTGTGCATTAGTGTGTGTTTTTCTAAAGTATTTGGCATTTGTTTCTTGCATAATAGGTTATTATTCTTGTGTTTTAGGATTTATTTTGTATATTTTTGTTTAGTTTGATCTTCATTGTGTTCTTTTATGTTTGATATTGATTTAGTGTAAGAATTGATTATTTTGGTGTAGGAATGGAGGTGGCAACCTTTGTCATTGAGCTAAAGACCAAGAAAGGAGAAGAGAAGAGGAGGAATTATAATGTAAGAACTTCCCATGATTGTGGGATGTCTAACCCAAAGATATACACAGGGTTCACTTATTTTTTAGGTTTTCATGACTATATAAGGTTATAAACCCGTATAGACGAAAGAGCTTTGGTAGAGACTTGCCTACTTTAGTAAAAATGCAGGTTTAGAGTCTTTTGAGAGGTAACGATTCAAGGTTTTTCATTCACAATTGGGAAAAGAACATTCCAACGCTAGATTTGCCAGATTCGGACAAAAGAAGAGGAAGAGTTTGATTCGTTTAGTTTTCTTTCGTTTTTCTCTTCTAGCATTTGTTTGATGGATTATTTGATTGTTAAGGATGTTTATGACATAATAAGTGGCTAATTTATTTGTAGAGATTACTTTTTAACTTCTTGTTGAACTCCTATTTTGTTAATTTGAAAAAATGAAGCTTTTGATTAATGTTGAATATATACCTTGCAATATATTGAGAGATTGAGTTGGGTAATTGGTGTAGGATTATACAATGAGAATTGGCATTCTATAAACCTACATTCATTAAGTTAATTGATTACTTAAAATATAGATCTTGGCTAATTTAATTGATCACCCATAGGATAACTTCATAACTAATTGAATTGGTGGATTAATTTTGTAGATCGAGAGATTGCTTAATGATCTCCATTTAATTTGGCTAGGGATAAGTAATTACACCTTGAGAGAGGGTAGTTAATACATTAGGACATCTTAGGTGAGGCACAATTCAATTAAAAAAATAGTAGGGAGACAAGATAGAGAAAAAGTGATCTCTAGTTATGAAAATCTTGAATTCCAAGTTTCTGTATTTTTTAGTTATCATTTGTTTTTGTTAGTTGTTTAATTTAATTTAATTTTCCAGTTTATTTCTATAAAAAAATTTGGTTGTTAAACAAAGATTAATCTGAATTAAGTGGTGCCCAAGAACAATCTTTTTGGGATTGATATCTGCTTTTTACTACAAGTTGTGACCCATATACTTACAGTTTTGAGCGTAAAACGAATAGACTATTTTTCAATCAACAAGTTTTTGGCTCTGTTGCCGGGGATTGTTTGTTTAGCATCTTGTTTAGTTTAGATTACTTTGATTTAAGAGTTTTTGATACTTTTCCTTATATATTTG
>JAOQMS010000179.1:15104759-15126228 GCA_027563885.1 Erythroxylum longipes
TTCTACACCCGAAAACATTAAAATTAAAACCTAACCACAATAATTTAATCAAAAATAAACCTCAAAAAGAATTTAGCACAATCTTGTTAGTACGAAAAGAATCAGGGTCCAACATAACTATTACAATCATTCAATTTATACATACATCAAGTGTATATGCAATGCTCATGAGACTCACGTTCGTTTATTTCATTGTTGTGACTGAGTGCCTTTTTCATTGTCCCGTATCCTTTATGGATACCAGGCTCATTAATATTATCCCTTATCTATTGGGTATACAGGGCTTATTTTACATATTGAGCCAGAGGCTCTTAATACGTTATGAGCTTTTAGCTCTTTTTACTGGCGACTCATCACAACTGCCTTTATTTTTCATGCATTCATATAATGTAATGCACCACACATATTCAATCAATCACTATGTTCAATCAATCACTTCACATTCACAGTCTCATTCGCATTTATCATCGGTCCTTGGTTACATTCAACCTTTAACTTGAGAAATCATATATTCAGTCAAATTCACATTCAATGAGCACTTCCAATATTATTCATGCATCAAATGCCTCGGACATTCAATTTCTAGAATCAGTACAAACACGTCATATAATAATTCAATACATAATTCAAATAAACAAATATTCATAGTGAGATCATCTTAGGTTACTCACAGTTTGCTCAATATAGCTATTGTCTCGATGTCCCAGCAATTTCTGGATTTGGTCGTTCTAATTGCTCTTCTATATCATGCAACACACATTTTCACATATAATAACTTTGTACAATTATATAAGTACTCATTTATGCACATATGTATATATGGATTATGTACAATGCATGCTCAACAACAAATCCCGGGTACATTTCCTTAATTCACATCTCAAATTAACTAACAACACTTTTATTCATTCTTTAATCCCGAATACTCTTTACTCACTTTAATCACCTCATTCATCATCAACTAAGTTCATTCTAGCCTAAATACCTTATAGGAAAGCATTGATAAGTCAATAATTTACATATATATGTGATTTTGGGACAAAAACATAACTTTTTCTGTAGATGTTGTATTAATGTCATTTTAGGACTTTTTCAAAGAGGACTTCGAGTTCTATAACTTCCGTGAAGACCCCAAAGAGAGATTTTTCCGTCTAGAGGGCCAAAATCACACATTTATGTAAGTGTCCCAAGAATGTCTGCCCAGCGGACATATGTCCCTCCAAAAGGACATGAACGGAGCTGGGAAGCCAGAATTCTCGAGAAGGTCTAGCCAGTGGACCTAAAGTCCACCTAACGAACATATGAGAAGCATATCTCAATTAACAACATTTCCCACAATTTCTACATATATTTTAACATCATTTTACAGTAAATTCTCCAGCATTCACATTCATTTATGCAAATTCATTACAATCTACTTCAACTACCAAATCAATTGCATTAATCCACAAAACTCTACTAAATTGATTCATCAATCATATGTATATATTAAGACATGTCACCATCATTTTCTGGTTTACTAAATCCTTTCTCCTTCTCCTTCCAAGAGTATTATTAAACACATCTCTTAAACCCAAGTTTTTCCTCTTCATTTTCTCTTCATTCTTACTTACATTTCATCTCAATATCAATCACAAACAACTCATACTCTATGATTGATTAGAGACACCAAAATAGAACATTTATACATATACTTTCATCATCGATTTTTCTACACATGTTCTACTTCATTTTTCACCTTCATTTCATTTCTAAACAATCACCTTAATTCATCTCATTTCAAGACATCATAATACTCTTCCTTATTAGCCCTAAACTCATTTTACCTTATTTCTATAACACCCAAAGCAATCCAAGTTATTACAAAGAAAACAGAGCATAAAAACATCCATTTATCTATTAAATTTTCTGCACTCTTTCTATACCATTATTGGGATCATTCTGTCTCAAATCGTCACTAAACCATCTTATAAATCACTAATCATCATATATATACAAAAGTAAGACATTTATACATCCATTTCTTAATTCATGTTGTAGCATATGATCAACTCCATTTAACTCATCGTACACTCAAAGAAGCAAAACATTAATATTATCATTCTTCATCCACGATGCACATGTATAATGACCACTATTCTCATGATCATTTAATATCAATTAATCACCATATTTGGTTCATTTTACAATAACCCATAAGGAATAGAGTGCTACCTAGTTGATTAAGCTCCAAGATTCTTTAACCTCTTCAAGATCACACTTAACCCTAGCTTTCTTCTCTCACACATGCATCATCATTCAAGGGTGGTAAGTCTAGATTTTCTTATGGCAAATGAAGAAGACAATAAAATGGGAATAGCAAGTGAAAGGAGAGAGTAAAGTGAAATGTGAATGGGGATTGGTGAGACAATTTAGTGAAGGAGAAGAAGAAGCCACAAAAAAGAAGAAAAGAAAGATATAAAACAATTAAATGGTCTTTCGAAGAAGTTAAAAGAATCATAAGACATGGCTTGGCAAGTGACAGTTGTCACTTTCCATATGTCTAATCTCCATTGGTTTGAGCTAGGTTCTCTCATTTAACTAGTCTAATCAACTCCAATTTCTAATTTAATTGTCTCCCAATTTCAATGACATATGTCATTAACCCAAATGTTATTTATAAAAATTTCCACTATCATTTGTCTCTTATTTCTACTACTATTTATCAATTGTTCTGTCATTTGGCATTTTTCCTAGTCCAAAAATTACTCAAATTTCTAGAAATTTGCTAAATTTTACGAAAAATTCTAGATCAATAATTATTATCACCAAATCAATTTTCAATATATAAACCATAATTCTCAATATAATCACATTTATAAATCAATTATGCTCGAAAATGTCAATGAATGCATGTACAATCATTTTAATGTGTGTAATAATTAATATTCACATGTGTGCGTATGCTATATTATGCATGAGCATGAAATGCACTTTTTAACTTCTTAATAATCTCTCATGTATAGTATTCTAAGGATCTAACCCTTAACATGAGAAAACGGGATGTTATAGCTCAAGCGTATATCGATCGGATAGTGTGCCTCCATGGAGTATTTGTATTGATAGTCTCAGACTAAGGATCGCAGTTCACATCTAGCACAAGATTGGATTTCAATATAACATTTCACCCTCAAATTGATGGATAGTTTGAAAGCACAATTCAAACCTTAGAGGATATGCTGAGGATGTGTGTGATGGATTTTAGTGGTAGCTGGGATTGGCACTTACAATTGATTGAGTTCGCTTACAATAATAGCTATCACAGTAGCATTAGGATGGAACCATATGAGGCATTGTATGGACGAAAATGTAAGTGAGGAGGTAGGCGAGAGGCAGTTGAAGGGCCTAAAATTAATCAAGATCACGTCACAGAAGATTCCATTGATCAAGCAGAGGTTAGAGATGACTGTCAATAGATAGAAGAGTTACGCTAATATGAAGCGTAAGGAAGTGGAGTTTCAAGTTGGAGACTTTGTATTCTTAAAAGTATCTCCGATGAAGGGTGTGATGAGGTTAAGGAAGAGAGGAAAATTGTCTCCAAGGTATATTGGACCTTACGAGATAACTGGGAAGGTTGGAAATATGGCGTACCGATTGGCATTTCATCCAAATATGGCTCATGTAGCACCCTACTCTCATAGGGCATATTCCAAAACACACCGACGGTATTCGAGAAAATACTCTACTAGGGTGGCATGCTATAACAGTCAAACAATCAAACTCATTGAAAAATTTTCAAGCAGCACACACATTTTTAGAAAAAGTCATAATCATTTCGGCCCATTTTATTAATAAACATCACCAATTACAATTGTCATTTCAAACTTACATTTGATCCAACATTAAACACATTGTTAGAATTTCAATAATCTTTTGGGCCTATTACAAAAACAAAATGTATTTGATCATAACTATTATTATAAACAGAATTCATTTACACAATATATGAAGCTTGCGAAATACAATAATTAATACTAAATTTACATAAACATATACATATGCCAACTGATCTCGACCTCTATGTCTTACTCAAATACAGTGATTAGATTCCAGTTGGTCTAACTGGGTGTCTCCTTTGAGCCTGAAAAATATGTTGCAAATTTTGGGGTGAGTTTTGCAAACTCAGTGAGTGGACCATCCTCGATGGCTCACTCAATTCACACAACACATATAATTTATAGATATTTCACATCATTACATAGGGCACTTCACTTCACAAATTCATCATGAGCATCAAATACACTTTATTCACTTATTTTACATTTCATATTCAGAGCAGTTAAACATTTCATTTTGATCATTTAAAACATACATATCAATTTTATATGCAATGTTCATGAGACTCACTTCCAATTATTATTGTTGTGACCAAGTGCCTATAACTGTCTCGTATCTATTGTGGATACCGGACTCATTAATAACTGTCCCTTATCCGTTGGAGATACAGGGCTCATTTTACATAGTGAGCCTTTGGCTCTTAATCACTTTCTGAACTTTAAGCTCCTTTTCACTTTCTAAGCTTTAAAATCTTTTTAGCCACTCCAGTCACAAAAGCATTTATTTGTTCATGCATTCATGCAATGAAATGCATCACATTCACATATATTAAATCAGTCACTTATGCTCAATTTTCCACATTCACATTCACATTATCATCGGACCTTGGTCTGACATTCAACAATTAGTTGAGTATCACTTATTTCATTCACATTCACATTTAATGAAGCATTTCCTATGTTCTCACATTTATCAAACTCCTCGAACTGTTAATGTCCTAAATTGTTTCAATCATATTCACATTCAGTAATAATTCAATACAGAAATTTAAAATAGAACAAATAATGAAAGTGAGACCAACTAGGTCAACTCATAGTACGCTTCAGATTAGCATTAGCTTCTATGATCCAAAAACGTCTGGATGCGGACGTTCTATCCTGTACATCAACATCATATAATACATATAGTGCACACACATTATTAATTGCACAATCTCATGAATACTCAATCACATACATATATATATATGTGTTCTGTATATTGCATGCTTAATGACAATCCCGGGTATATTACCTAAATTCAAGTCTTATGTTCATTCTCATTTCATAAATCATATACGTCTTATTGAACTTAGGTTCACTTCATTTATACATGATCATTATAAGTTCATCATTCAATCCTTATCCTTTGTATGTGTCTAGTTTATTCTTAGGTTTACACGTCAAGAACACTTGGTTGTTCTAATATCATAAATCAACAGCTATTCATTTCTTTTCTAACATCATATGCTCTCATAATACCCAATTCTCATTCACATTTACTTAATACATATTACTCAACTCCTTTGAATCATAACTATAATCATATGAACATCTTCATTCCTATTATACTCATGACTTTGTTATTTTGATACCAACAATTCATTTACTAAGTTATAACCTGAATTATCACTTCATACATATCACACATTTAGTCACTTAATCCAAGCATCATTCTAAGTTCTATTCAAGCTCCATTTAAGCCTAAATTAAGTCCAAATGCAACATAGTTAAGTACCTTATCCTTAATTGGTTCAACCATTGCACAATCAAAGCATTACCATGAAAAAACACAGCCTATCATTGTGGTTGTCATGGCCATGATCATGACAGAAACAAATCTCCCACTTTTCTTGCAATTTTCCAGTTTTCTTCAGGACATATTTTTAGGTCAGTTTTGTACGACCAATTTGACCTAAAAAATGAGGTATTTAGACATTCTTCTAAAAACATGTTCCTATATTTCTTAAGTTTCTATTGAACTAAAGTACAATTCAGTTCATTATTCCTAGAGTTATACACAAAATACTGAAGATTGTTCTCAAATGGAGACAACACTCAGTATTCAAATTCATGCCAAATTTCAAAACTCTTAGGGACAGAATTCAAATCCAATTCCTTCATGAACATTGTAGCCATATGTCTCTAGTTTAATCTTAATTAAAAATAATCCCATTTGGATATCTACACATCAAGATATGGCCAAAATGCAGATGCATGTTTAGTGAAAACACTCCATCTAACATATTCCAGCACACATTTAACTTCATTTTCATCCTAGTTCATCTCTTTTGCTTAGTCTATCATTTCTAGCTCATGTACTCATTATTTCCTCTTTATTCCTACTTCCATTTCAGCTCAATATCATTCACAAACAAATCATGATCTATGTTTCATCATTAACCTAAAATAGAACATATTATATACACATATTCCTCATATTTTCTGCACTTCTTTCTACCCCATTTTAGAACTCATTTTAACTCTAATCATCTCAACAAAAACTTATGAAATATTGATCATCATATGTGTAAAAATAAGACATGAACATACCCAGGTTTTCTCATTCATGTTTCAACATATACCCATCCTCATTGTATGATCATTTAACGCTTAACTATCATCATACATGTTTCACTCAACAATTTAAGAAGAATAACATGCTACTTACTTGTTTAAGCTTCAAGATCTTCAAACCACACTTAACCCTAGCTTTCCATCTTCATATGATCATCACCCCTTAAAGAGGAATGAGCTAAGTTTTCGGTAACAAAGAGGAAGAAGACAACAAGAAGCTTAAAGAAACAAAGGAAAGGAGTTGAGGAAAATCAAAGATCATGAGGGTTATAAGAAGAGAGTGTACTATAGGGATGGAAGAAGAGAAGAATAAAGAAGATGAAGAACAAATCTAGAGAGAATAAGAAAACGTGCTTTGTCTAAATGAAAGACAAGAATAGAGATAGTCTTACAAGATGAAAATATCGTGGGTGAGACAAGTGGTGTGGCAAGTGACACCTGTCGCTTACCACATGTCACTTTCTCATGGTCCTCTTTGGGTCCTTTAATTAGTTAGTTCATCTGTGTCCCAATTCTAATCCAATTGATTCCCAATTTTAAATGACATAGTCATTAAATCCTAATGTCATTCATCAAAATTTCTACTACCATCTGACACTTATTTCTGCTACTATTCATCAATTATCTCGCTACTTGATATTTTTCCTAGCCCAAAAATACCCTTAATTCTAGGAAATTCTCAAATTTCACCACAAATTCTAAATCACTACTTATACACACCAAATCAATTTTTAAGACACATAATCCATAATTCACATTATAATCACATTAAAACAATCATTTATACCCGAAAAATGACGAATGAGTGCGTGAACAAATTATTGTAATATGTGAAAAATTCAAATTCATGTGTGTGTATGCTAACATTATGCATTTTTCTAATCTCCCATTGCTATTTCCCATTTACAGAAGTCTAGGGTTCTAATCCTTAATATAGAAACGGGATGTTACAGCTCAAGTCCATCCAGTATTCTATATTTCTATGCTTCGCAAATACATTCTAGACCCTTCTCATGTACTACAATTGCAGAGTAGGTGAACGAGAACCTGACCTATGAAGAGGAGTTGGTGGATAGCGTGGACTCTCAGGTGCGACAGCTTCGATCAAAACAAATTCCTATGGTCAAGGTGATGTAGAGGAATGATAACGTAAAGGAAGTTACTTGGGAGACAGAGCGAGAGATGCGAAAGTTGTATCCATATTTGTTTCCCCAATAATGAATTATTGTAAAATTCAAGGATGAATTTTTTTAAGTGGGAAGAATGTGACACCCTCTATATATATACATATCTTCTTCTTCTACTACTACTACTACTTTTCTATATTTTCATTTTCACCCCTCCAAATATCACTATTCATGAACTCCCTCTCTTCACTCTTTCTTCATTGCTGGTGACTCAAATTTTTTAGTATTATATAATAATCTCTTCCAATCAATGAACTCACTGCAACCATTCTCATTTCAGTCGTCATTATCTCCAAAATCATCACAAAATTGAGGAGAAGAACCGACAAAAAGCTTTGAACGTCAATTTATCACTTTTGGTAGATGTTACTGGTCACCACCACCACCATTCAACTCTTCTCAATGTCAGGAAAAAAAGACCTATGGTCTCGTAGCCTACTGCCTCCTGGATCACCACCAATTGACGACAAAATAGGTTAGGGTTTCATATGGTTTTTCTTCAATTGGTTAAAATTTATTGAGATTTTGAGTATATTACTTTGGAGAAAGTTGTTCTACTCATCAAGTGCTTTCATTTGATATAAAAATCATTGAATTATGAGATTAAAAATATTTCTATGACCAGAGAAATATTCCGATCGCCGAAGGTATTGTTTTGGCAACCCCTCCAGCTACTGTTGCAGAAAATTTTCTAAAAATTATAAAAATTATACTGATCATTTTTCTTTCAATAACTAACTTGAAATTCTTTACATTTTGGAATTAAAAATCACGAAAAGTTTATACGAGAATAAGAGTATAGCTAAATTGTATGATTGGATTACTTTAGCAATCCAGATGATATCCAGATTGTTATTTGAGCCCAGTAACTCCGACGTAGCACTGATTAAGATATTTTCCTTCCAATTTAATAGGTATATCATGAGTAGGACCTATATTGCAAGGCACGGACAAATGAAAACATTTATTAGGTAAGTTCATATAGACTTACGATTACCGTATTTATACCAGCAAGGGAATAAAGTTCAATGTTGGTATGGATGACCACATGTAGAAATGCATACCTATATTCATATGCATGCACACACATATATATTTATATATATATTTCTATATCTCAATACTTATTTTATATGGTGAATACGTATATACAATGTCGCGTATCTGCTTATTACAACTCTATGTATATTTATCTGTGTGGATATGTTTGGAGTTTGGGTAATGCATACATACATGATGATCATTATATAGTTAAATGTTTGTTTAGTCAAATTGTATGATTGAGATCTTAAATATGCATGATGTGTTTGATTGCGATTGTGAGGAAGGAAAGATTAGTCGGACGTGTCACCTGATGGGTATGCATCAAGACCAGATGCGCACTAGTTATGATTATGAGAGTAATTTTGTTTATGATGTTGAGATATGTTATGGACCGATCCTGATTGATGCTTGGCTCCTAGTCGGGCCCTTATTTGTTATGTTATGATTTTGGATGCCATGAGTAAGGGTTGGGTCATTGGTGATGCTTGGCTCCCTGTAGCCCCTTTGGATTAAGAGAGCCTTATGGCTATATAAGTATAAAAGCATCGCTAGGCCATTGGTGATGCTTAGCTCCCCTCAGTCATTCGAGGTTTTGTGTTGTAAGGGCTTACCCTTGGAGATTAAGATCCTAAAAAAATTCTTCCCTATAGTTAATTGTTTGGTTGATGTGATTGGATGTACAGTATGATGTGTGTATGTTTTTATAGTCATGCATGTTTATGCGCATAGCATTGGGTATCGTAGGACGGTGTGAGCCTACTCACCGAGGTCTGACTGTCCTCAACCTATTTTTTTCAAGTCAGTTGCTACTAAATTCATAGTAATGACTCCTAAGATGTGTCTGCTACAACCTACCTGTTTTTATGTATCCTATTCATTTATTTTCATTTGTCTTTGTACTATAGTGCCTACAGTGATAGGACTTAATGTGTTGTAAGTTTTTGTCTTCTGATGCACGTTAATATTATTGTAACTTTATTTTGTATCATCAGGCCCTTTTGCATGCCGTATTATGATTCACTTTATTAAGTTCTGAACTTATTTTGTCGTTAGTAGCAGGCTTACGAGTGATCTAAGTGTTTTGATCGTTAGGTCCCACGTGTCGATCATGTACCTATATTGGGTCATGACACAATTATATAGTTAAATAACCTCACATAGTATAACGAAAAGATAAAAAGCATAATAAAAGTTACAATTAGTAGGAAGCGTAAATGCTTGCTAAAGGAGATAAGATTCCTTAAGCATAAGAATGCATCTCAAGGAGTTGGAGCGGAAGCACTGGATCCTTGACTATTATCATTATCAGAGAGGTCATCATCCGTCTTTTTTATTTCATTGATAAAATGTTCGATTTCTGTATCTATCCAAACTGGAGGTCATGAATCCTGGGCATCTTAGAAATGGGCTAGTAGACCTAATGTCTTGGTTTTGTTTGCTTAAGATGATTCCCCAAGTTTAAATATTCTTTTGAACTGAAAACCAGAAGGACAAGGTAAATCACTTACAAGGACACTAAAACCCATACATGTAAATTGATCCATAGAATTTTAAGATCCAGCACTAGGGGATATGAGTTCCGGTAAAGTGAAATCTCTTAGGTAAGGTCCTAAGGAATTGCATATAGCAGGATGACCATGCTTAGGATAATGGTTTAGGTGATCTAGAAAATAAGCAGATCATCCATAATATTGACTTTGTTGTTAGGCTAATCAATAAATGTTTTCCAAAGTTGGAAGTGATTGATAGTGATTATGTGTGTAAACATAATCATTATCAATCAGCTATAAGGATGATGGATAATGAAAAAATACTGAGCTGTTTGTTGACGAAGAGGAATACCCTAAAGTTGAAAATGGGTAAGAATTTGGCCAATTTGAATGTGCCACTTAATGAGAGGTTGAATCCATTCAAGAAAGGTCCAGAATAGAGAATCAACATTGGTAGGATTAGCCAAATGTTTGTAGACATGAGAGCAAAAAGAGCAAGGAGGCTGGCATAAAGAGCAGACAAAGCCCAAATGTGCCACATATTAGGCTTAGACACTGAATCATAGAGATGGTGAACAGTCATGTATGGAGTGTGAGTATTAAAATAGTGTGGATAAG
This sequence comes from Erythroxylum longipes, assembly GCA_027563885.1. Taxonomy (NCBI): domain Eukaryota; kingdom Viridiplantae; phylum Streptophyta; class Magnoliopsida; order Malpighiales; family Erythroxylaceae; genus Erythroxylum; species Erythroxylum longipes. Next base: position 15,115,530 of record JAOQMS010000179.1, read on the forward strand.
GATGGATTTTAAGCAGATTAAGGAAAAGATGAAAATAATAAAACAAACTTTTTCGTAAAAGAGTTGCAATTTCCTCAAGATTGCAAGGGGGAGTTCTGGAGATGGGTGAAAAGTCTTTCTTAAACTTGGCAAAAATAGGAAAATCCATGAGAGGAAAAATAAAAAGAGGAATGGGTTTGTGGAGTATAAAAATGAGCAGTTGGATTGGCTTGCAAGGTTGAGAAAAAAAATCAGCTAGTACATTGGTATTCCCTTTCATATAGCGGATTGAGAATTTATAGTTACAAAACCAATCTTTCCAATGAATGAATTGGCTGTCAGGAAAAATCTTTTTATTGGGCTTAAGAATCTTAGGGACTAACTTGTTATCCATTTCCACCACAAAACCATGAGATTGGAGGTGGAAATTAAAGTTTTCAATCCTTTTTTTCACAGCTAAAATCTCCTTGTAGCTGGAATTCTATTGCTTTTCTAACTCAGTGAATTGTCCATTAGCATGGCCACAATAATGGAGTTTCCCATCAATCTCTTCAATCAAGATAGCACCCCAATAATAGTCACTTAGGTCTATCTAAAGGATGTGTATGCCGTTAGAAGGAATCTTTTAAATTTGGTGGTATCTGAATTGCTTGTTTTAAATACTGAATGGCTTTGGTTTGTTTACTGGTCTATAGTGGTGGATTCTTTTTTAGTAATTTTGATAAGGAGCTCTTATAGTTAGCCACTTAGGGGGATGAAATCCCTATTATAATTAATTACACCAAGGAATTGTTGAACTTGTTTTGGGCTGAAATTTGTATTAGGAAAATGTAAGAGCTTTGGTAATATGTGGAATGGGCTGATATAATCTATCATGGAAGTTCATACCAAAAAAACTCAATGTGGGTTGTTCCAATATGACTTTTCTTCACAGAGAGCATAATCTCGTAATGTTGTGTAAGTTCCAAAAACTATTGTAATGAGACTTTACAAGCTTCCTAGGTCTTGGAATAAAGCAGAATGTCATCGATATAAATCAAAGTACTATACAAAATGATCTCATAAATCTTGGTCATAGTCCTTTAAAATAGTAATGGAGCAACCTTAAAGCCAAAAGACATAACAGTCCATTGGTACTGAGCATTTAGGATGCAAAAAACTATCTTGTATCTTTCCTTTGGGTCTATTTCCAGTTACCAAAATCTTTCTTTAAGACCAAATTTGGAAAAGAATAAAACATTTTGGCCTCGGTGAGGAACAAAACTTATATGTTGATTTTGGGTAACAGAAATTTATCATCTTGTAGAAATGCATTAAGAGGTTTATAATCAATAAGTACCCTCTTTTTACCTCTACATTGTTCAATTCTCTTATTTAAATAAAAAACTTGACAAGCCCAATTTGATTTGGTTAGCTTAATCAATCCTAATTGTAATAGATTCACACATTCCTCCTTTACTAGTTTCAAATCATCAAGATTTATGCCAGGATGAGTGGCTTTTTTTGGATTGATATCTTCATTCTTCTTAAAGGGTAACTGAATGAAGAATTGGAAATTTTTCCAAAGAGGACTGGGATGTTTAAATTGAGCATGATTGTTAGGACAATGCGTTAAGAATTGATCACGAAGGTCTTCATATTGTGGTGGAACATTGGTAAGTTTATACGTGTTACGAACATCTGTATAGGAATTGAAATGTTGATGATACCTGATACCATCAGGTAGACTTTGTAAATGGGCTACTTTACAGTAAACATCTATGCTAATTAGGATATCTAGGCCAGAAAGATCACTGTCGAGTAGTCAAGTCCATACCATATAATTAGGAAAAAAATCTTATCCTGACTTTTCATTTTGTGATAAGCCCAATTTTGAATGATTTGCCATCAGCAATAGTAAAATATTCTTGATGAGTTATCTAGGCTTTAGGAGTTAAGATATTAAGCTTAATGACATTGCGAGAAGAAGAATTTTCCATATAGCGAACAAATTTAGTAGGTCTATCATATTTATCTTGTTGTAAGAATTGGATATGAATATAAGGGTTAAGAACCACAAGGGGCCTCGATTCCATGTTGAAGCAAGGTTATTGAAGCATACAAAGAGCATCATTTTCATCATCAGTTAAGTTGTCAAAGGCATTTAGTTCTAGATTCTCATCAGAAGAATCATCAATAGGAATGGAAAATCTAGTTTCTTCATCTTCACTGATTTGTTCTTCAATAAAGTCTTTAATATTGTTGTCATTATGAATATACATCTTGGCTTTAATGGATTCTAATAAATTTAGGTCTCTTTTTATTACGATTAAGACATTGTTTAGAAAAATGACATGGTTTTCCATAAATGAAACATTGAGCATTGAGAGCACGTCTTTTGAACAATTAAATGCTCCTGCGTTTTCTTCTTCGAAAAAAAGGTCTCTGATAACTATTAGGATTTTACTGATATCGATGTTGGAATCAACCAGAAGACTTATAATTAGATCATTTCTTGATAGAACAATTACATTCCTTCACCTCCTTACATTTGATCTTCAAATAAGGCTTTTTACAAGCCTTCTTTAATCGAGGGCTTCCCTTTAGCATATTTTTGAAGAGCTTGTGTTGATCACAAAGTTTATCAAGAGTCGCTAAAATCAACTGATAAATTTCTTCAAGTGATAGATCCCTCATATCTCGTCTTAAAGCTATAATAGTGCATTGCAATTCCTCAGGAAGAGATGCAATGAATGTATAATAAAGGTTAACATCGTTGAATCTTTAACAGATAATATTTTTCTGATATACGTTGAAAATGCTTTTGTAGATCTTTATGATCCAAGGAACATCACTTCATTTCAAAAGAGTCTTAGTAGCTTTGCTTATCAATCAACTAAAAATCACCAATGTTATGAATAATGCCAAAAAGATGGCCAATAGAAAGAAGCTAGAAATAGGTGAGTTTGTTATATTCATCAGTACTTTGTTACCATTCCTATAGAGTATAAGTGAAATGGAAAGTAAATTCAGTTAAGATGTCTCCTAATGTAGCATCAGGGTGTGTCATCTAGAGATCAATCCAAGCACTAAATTCATGAAGATGTTCTCTCCATTTTTTCAGAGGAAGAACATCAAAAGTAAACCATGATCCAGATGTTAGTCTGGATGGTGGTGGCACAGAACTAGTTAGCTGTTATGGACGTATAGGCTTTGATGGAGATTCAGCTTCACTAATCTCAAGTTTAACATTAATTTGGTGAGAAGTGCCAGGATCAACCATTATGATCTATGCCAATCCAGATAAATCAACAATTTGATCTAATAAATATGAGTCATCAAATTCATATGTCTCAAAGGAAGCACTATCATCAGACAGAGGGGTCAGAGCAATAACAAAATCTCATTGAGGAGCTTTGTCTTTACCAGTCAAAGGTTGAGGTTGGGTTAGGCTTGCTTTGGGTTGTAATGGGGTTAAGGTTAAAGTAGGTCAAAAAAAGTTTAGAGGTTCATCACAAGCATTTATAAAATACTAAGTGAACAAAAAGGGATAACAACAAGGTTTGCAAGGGATATAATGAGATAGGTGGGTCATTTACGCCAAAGGTTAAAAGAAAGAGGGCCTTAATCATTTTATCTAGCATGCATCCAGTAGATTTAAACCAATTCAAAGCAAGTTCTAAAGATAATTACCTAAGGAAGCATCACACAATCAAAGAAATGAAATGACTATAGAATGGAGTCACAAAGGCTCGATTCCTCACAAGTGCTCAAATGAAAATCCATAATGCATCTATACACTCCTTCATTACTTAAGTGTCAAGTTCTGAGTAAGTCTATGCAACCAACTACTTTCATCTCTTCACATGGTTCACTCTCCATCCAAATAGCCTAATTTAAGCTCACGCATGCATTTAATCTCATTCCAACTATCATTATAGAATTTTATGTTAACACAAATCAAAATGATTCAAGTGTGGTTCCATTGCTTAAACAGCGCAATACAAATTTACAACCTATTATGCCTAAAACATGCATCTTATAAAACAAAATGCAAACAAAACCAATATAAGTAAATGACAATGCAAATGTGATGTCACCACCCCACACTTGGACAGTCCATTGTCCTCAATGTGAAAATGCAACCACAAAAGGGGCAAAACATAGAACAAATGGCAAAAGGAACAAACTATTAGAGTAGTGCCCTAAAGGAAATCGCCTTTAGCTCCTTTTGTACAAAATTGACTACATAATTTATTTTCAATAGTAAAGAAAGGCATATTTTATTAATTTGGTTTTCATATTTATGAATTGATATTGATCTATAAGCAAATTAATGAAGTCCATGATATATGATATAGCATGAAGGAAATTATGATGTGATCATACTATTGAGATTCCTATTGTTGGACCCCGAACTTTTCTTGGAAGTTAGAATTATTAAATGAGAAATTTGTTGGCGCTTAGTCATAACTAAAAATCAAAATTTAATGGAGTTTATTTATGAATATTTTTTAAATTTTATATGGTTGCATGGATCAAGTGGAAGTGTTAGAATTGAGTCAAGGAGTTAGAAGGCAATAGATTAAATAAGGAAGGGTAAGTTCAGAAAATTAGAGTTGTTTTAGATTAATAAGAGAAGAATAAATGAAGGGATGCGTGAGTGAGGTGCTGGAAAATAATAAAAATAATAAGAAAGAAAGAGACGTGTTCGTAAGTATTAAGAAAGAAAAAGAAAGAGAGAGTCGTGGAAGAACTTAGAAGAAACTAGAGAAAAAAGAGAGGAGAGTCGTGTATAGTGAGGAAGAAAGAAAGAAAGAGAGAAAAAATGTAGAAAGAAATAGAAGAAGAGAAGTAGAAACTAAAACAGAAAAGGAGAAGAAGGGAAGAAAGAAAAAGAAGATAAGATTCAGCTGCATTTTTGGTAACCTCTATCTTCTTTTCTTGTTTTGATAGAAGAAGAAAGTAGAGAAATTAGGTCTTTGTGAGCTGAAATAAAGATGAAGAAAGAAGAGGAATAAGAGATTGATGTTTTTAAATTTTTATGAACCCTTAACTAGATCTTAGTTCTTCTAGTTAGATAAACCAAGAATAGATTAAGTTTAAGCACATGCATGAATATTTAAGCTTATGGAAGCTTTATTCATGTATGATGATTATATGGAAATATGTTTGTTCTTAGGGAACTAAGATTATCGAAGGTAAGAACAAAAGGAAAGACAAACTTGTTCTTGGAAATATCAAGTAAATAGGTGGGTAATATGTTTATAGTTTTTATGATGATGAGCTGAAATTTTTTTTGTTTGAATGTGTACTTAAATGCTTGCTTTTATTCATTGTGAATGTGGGAAAAAAATTCCTATGAATTTGTTATCATGTGTACTTTGAAAGAAACTACAATTTAGTATTGATGCAAAGCAGAAAAGTTAAGAAACATGAAAATATGAATATGTTATAAACTATTTATGTATCTGAAACCTTGCTTATGTGGGTAAGAGAGATACCATTTCATTCGTCACGTGCACGTCAACTTAAATCCTTCTCCTAGCTGCTCGCTTATGGCATATGAGCTCCAAAAGATGGACTTATTTTGTTCATGGTGTAAACTTCGGTTTCACCATTCGGTTCTATACGATTCTCTCAAGCCATTATATTTGTGCATTGCATTTTGAATTGTTGATTTTAAAGTATAATTGAGTTTTATGATGATTTGTGAGATGAAGTATTCATGTTTATGTAAAATTCTCAAATTTAGAATGTGAATGTTGTGATCTATTGAAATTAAAGCAATTATATATATATGTACATATGTGTTTGATTTGTGTGCAGTTTGATATCGCTGGCTATAAACATATTAGCCACTGAGCTTCCCAGCTCACCTCACCATTTTTCCATTGCTCAAGTAAAGAAACAGTAGATCAGTGAACTTTACAAAAATTTCAGCAAATTTCCAAGAAATGTTTCATTTGTAACTAAGCTAGTTTGGATCATTTTTGGTAGTTTTATAAGCATGTTAGGCATGAGCATCCATGTTGTATTATATTATGCTACAGTTTTAACTATTCATATGTAATTGAAGCTTTGTATAAACGCTGCATTGATTGAGTAATGGAATTCTATTTTGTTTGAGAAATGACAGTAAGAATTGCAGAGTTTCTCTTTTGGAGATATCCAGAATTTCTCCTTTGTTAAGTGTCATTGTGGTTGGTAATAAAATTTTGGATTGTGTGATGGCTTTTGGATAGATTTATAAGGAAATTGGTTAAGTTGGGAGTTTTGTATATATGATTTTAATTGTTGGGTTCGAGTCTTTTGTTATAGTTAGCAGACATATGTATAAATATATATATATGGAAAGAAAAGGGAAAAAATGGGATAAAAAATGTTCTGAAACTTCAAGGAATAAATTGGACTGATCTAGGTAGAATTTGATAAAATGGTCTTCATAAAAATTGTAGATCTTCTCTTAGCTTTCTATCTACATCAAGTCTGTAATTTTTGGATTTCTAGATTTAAAGTTATGAAGTTTTGAACAAAATCGCGACAAACTTGATTTTCTGCTAACGAACCTCGGATTTTTGCCACTGTTCACCATTTGTTATGATCGTGCACAAACACGATCGCAACTTTTGTATTTTTATAGGAATGTCGCGATCGTGCCCCTTTGTCAATATCTGTCACAGGCGTGAGAAATTTTTCTCACGCCCATGACTTTAACTCTTCTGCTTCTTTTTTTATTTCGTTAATTCATAAGAGGATTTATTTGTTTTACTCCCCATTTTTGACTTCCCATTATATTTTTTATTTTTTTATTATTGTTTAAATAAAAAGGGGTCCCTTCATGACTTCTCTTAATTTATTTTCATGTTAAATTTATTTAGACTATTTTATTTTAATTTTTTATGTATTTGTTCATACTCCCACTAAGAAATTAAATTCTTTTTATTTTGATTTAAAGTTTATACAATTAATTTTATTTTTAAAATACTCCAATTTTCTGCACCTTATCGCCACTAAATATGGAACCGAGACCTGGGGCCAATATCTTTGGTGTCAAAGCCCATAGTTTCTAAGGATTCCTAGGCTTAGAGTATGTTGTACTATGAATTATAAAGATATAAATGTTATTTTTTTAAATTGATTGATTGCATTAAGTGACATGTATATCATGCATACATGTAGGAAATAAGATTAAAATGAAAAGTAAGATTAAGGATAATGTTTAGATTAAAGGAATAAAATGCTACCTCGTGAAAGAACACGATGAGTTTTTGCAAGGATCTGCTACACCTGATTCCCTACCATTAGAGAAGGACACTGATGAGTATAGAATTCCAGTAATTGCAACCGCGTGAGTTACACGTATGGATTTTCATTAAGAGTTTGAGTTATTAGAAATAATGAGAAGAATGGTGATTTGTCAGAGTGTAAGACAATGAAAGTTTGTGGATATCTAGAAATAAGAAATACTACGTAGTCCGATATATTAGACATAGATTAAGTAATTGTGGTTGTGTCAACGAATATGGTAACAAAATTTTGTTATAGATATGTACTTAAATTGATATGGATGTGAATATAGGTTCATGAATTGACAAAGAAAAAAATAGAGACATAGGTAGAAATGACAAGATTTAGAGTGTACAAGCAAAGTGGAATTGAAAGGTTGAACTTGGAATTTAAAATGATGGTTTAATTAATGTGATAAGAGTTATGATTTGGTATAAGATTGTGTTACTGGGTTTGAGATCAGAATTTCAAGATGGTTAAGTGTCTATAATTGTAAATTTATTAAGAACGTACATATGGAAGATGAAATAAATGATAATGATATCCGTAGAAGTTCTCAAGGTTATGTTGATCAGTTATTATGAGTACATATTCGATAATGTGGTTACATTGGTGGATAATGTGATTGAGCACATATGAAATTTATATTTGGATATGATATAGGAAGTAATCTATGATCTCTATAAAAAAATATGAGATGAATTAGAGTAATAAAATGGAAGTATGGGATTAGGTGGTTATGATGAACAGGTAACTACTATAGAGAAGTAACTTTGAATAGTCGTAGAATATTCAGAGGTTGTTTAGAATCAATTGCGATTGAAGTATCATTAGTATGAGATATTAATTGATGATCTGTTGAAAATATCTTTCTATTATGTTGATCATATAAAGTGTGACAGTAATTGAATTTATGGAAATATTATGAATAGTTGAAATTGATCTGACTAAGTTGTTAAGAATGGCTGAAATAGTAATAGTGAATATAGTTGATTGGTAAAGATTATGGAAATAGAGTAGATGATTGAGGTGAAAAACCTTCTTATGATAGAGATGTTTTATCAAATCATATCGCATGAATTAAATGTTCCATTTCTGGGAATGAATGACTATTAAACAAATTAGAAGTAACCATTGGAGTCAGTTAGAAATAGGATCCAAGCATAAGAAGTTAAATATGCTATAGAGAGTGCATGAATTTTGTTTAATGTAAAATAGCCTACCTATATTATTAACTTCATGAATTTGAGGTGTTGTTCTTGTTGTTATTGTTAAAGGAACTTAGGTCTGATAAAATTGAAATGTGAAAGCGATTGTTTATAATGAATACAAATGAATGATTGATTATGACGTGAAGATTAATTTGTAGTAGAATCGGCGCGACTCAAGAAACACAGAAGAATTAAGTGGATCAATGCTGAAGAGATATGGAATAGCATGTAGAAGATAAAAATGTTTTGAGAGTATCGTATCGCCTTGACAAGGTATGTTGGTAAAAATTTCGAGGACGAAATTCTTTAAGGGGGGAGAATTGTTGGACCCTGAATTTTTCTTGGAAGTTAGAATTATTAAATGAGAAATTTGTTGGCGCTTAGTCATAAGTAAAATTCATAATTTTATGGAATTTATTTATAAATATATTTTTTAATTTTATATGGTTGCATGGATCAAATGAAAGTGTTAGAATTAAGTTAAAGAGTTAGAAGGCAATAGATTAAATATGGAAGGGTAAGTTTGGAAGATTAGATTTGTTTTTGATTAATAAGAGAAGAATAAATGAAAGGATGCATGAGTGAGGTCCTGGAAAATAATAAAAATAGTAAGAAAGAAAGAGACGTGTTCGTGTGTTTTAAGAAAGAAAAAGAAAGAGAGAGTCATGGAAGAACCTAGAAGAAACTAGAGAAAGAACAGAGGAGTATCCTGTATAGTGAGGTAGAAAGAAAGAAAGAGAGAAAAATGTAGAAATAAATAGAAGAAGAGAAGCAGAAACTGAAACAGGAAAGGAGAAGAAGGAAAGAAAGAAAAAGAAGATAAGAAGTAGAAAAAGAAGACTCAGTTGCGTTTTTGGTAACCTCTATCTTCTTTTCTTGTTTTGATAGAAGAAGAAAGTAGAGAAATTAGGTCTTTATGAGCTAAATTAAAGATGAAGAAAGAAGAGGAACAAGAGATTGATTTTTTAAATTTTTATAAACCCTTAACTAGATCTTAGTTCTTCTAGTTAGATAAACCAAGAATAGATTAAGTTTAAGCACACTCATGAATATTTTGGCTTATGGAAACTTTATTCATGTATGATGATTAAATGGAAATATGTGTGTTCTTAGGGAGCCAAGATTATCGAAGGCAAGAATAAGAGGAAAGACAAACTTAATCTTGGAAATATAAAGTAAATAGGTGGGTAATATGTTTATAATTTTTGTGATCAAGAACTGAAATTTTTTTTGTTTGAATGTGTACTTAAATGCTTGCTTTTATTCATTGTGAATGTGGGAAAAATGTCCTATGAATTTGTTATCATGTGTACTTTGAAAGAAACTGTAATTTAGTGTTGATGTAAAGCAGAAAATTTAAGAAGCATAAAAATATGAATATGTTATGAAATATTTATGCATCTTAAACCTTGCTTATGTGGGCAAAAGAGATACCATTTCGCTCGTCAAGTGCACGTTGACTTAAAGCCTTCTCCCAGTTGCCTGCTTGTGGCATATGAGCTCTGAAAGATGGACTCAATTCGTTCATGGTGTAAACTTCGGTTTCGTCATTCCATTCTATGGGATTCTCTCAAGCTATTATATTTGTGCATTACATTTTGAATTGTTGAGTTTAAAGCATAATTAAGTTTTATGATTTGATTATCAATTGATTTTATGATTTGATTTGTGAGATGAAGTATTCATGTTTATGTAAAATTCTCAAATTTAGAATGTGAATGTTGTGATCTATTGAAATTAAAGTAATTCTATATATATGTACATATGTGTTTGATTTGTGTGTGGTTTGTTATCACTGGCTATAAACGTATTAGCCACTAAGCTTCCCAGCTCACCCCACCATTTTTCCTTTCCTCAGGTGAAGAAATAGCAGATCAATGAACCTTGTAAAAACTTCCACAAATCTCTAAGAAATGTTTCATTTGTAACTAAGCTAGTTTGGATCATTTTTGGTAGTTTTATAAGCATGTTAGGCATGAGCATCCATATTGTATTCTATTATGCTACTGTTGTTGGCCCCCAAAATTTTTCGTCAAATTAAGCATAATAGTTTATGGAATAAGCATGAGATTTGAATTTTTGCCTTGGAATAATTTTTGGGATCATGATAGAATCATTTTTGGAGACTATTTATTTATTACAATGTTTGTAAAATTTTATTTTGCTAGTTAGTGAAATAAATGCATAAGAATGAATTGAGGGCATTTTTGGCATGTAACTTAAGTATCAAAAGAGCCTAA
>JAOQMS010000179.1:15170698-15194896 GCA_027563885.1 Erythroxylum longipes
GATATATTTATTGGGCTAGATTGAATTAAGTTGTCGGGCTTTTATTATATAAGATATAATATGGGCCGAAACTTATTAGGCTTCCATAATCCTAATAGGTTTAGGATTATGATATTCTTATTCCTAAGGAATAGGGATTAGGGTTTATAATAAATAGAGAACCTATGTCTTATTAAAGAGAGACGGAAAAAAAACCCTAGCCACCAGCTGTTCGTTCTTCTTCCGAGAAAAAATTTGTGCGGCGTTCAAAAAAGGTGTTTTGGAACATGCTAGCACATATTAGCCGCTGCTCAGATTGTTCATCCTCGTGTGGATACTAGTAGAGGACGTTCACATATTGCAGCGTCTACAAATCTGAAAACAAATACCGATCCGCGTCAAGAGGTAAATCCATACATGTGTAGTTTCGGTTATACTTTTGTTGTGTAATATGGTCCATTCCGTTGCGTATTGTGAATACCCGAGCCATAGGCGATCCAACAGTTTCAAGATCAAGGAATTGACCTCGGGATATTATGGAAGGCATGTGTAGTTGTAGAGAAAGCTTTTCTCTTACCAACTCAATGACCTATGCTAATAACCTATCATTACTCGGTAAACTTAAGTTTCTACATTTTCAATTCAATCTCAAAAATTATCAAATTTTGCATGCAATTTATAAATGCAAATGTGTAAAGAAACATAACTATTGTAGTCACATCTTATGAACAGGTACAATGCCAAGAAGGAAAAAACATTTTCTCATGACCACTGTTTTTGCTTCACATAGCAAGATTCTATTTGTTTCCTCTGCTGAACCAACAACCTTTAAACAAAGTTATGAAATTGGTTTTTGGTTAAATTAATAACAAATGCACTAGTTTGCTCTTTCCACCCAATCATAGTTTATGCCTCAGAGGAAGGAAAAGCTAAACCGCGGAAACTAATAGGTGCAAAAATAGGCAAAAGATAATCTGGCGATGGGCATCAAGTTCTCATTTATAACAAAATGTACTTCCACATATATTAAGCATTCTTCCTCCTCTGACGTCTCCAGGAAATCTGGAACATCTTCTTGCTTAATGGAAACTATTTTGATGCCCTATTGGCTATAGAATGATCCTTAACAACCTAATTGAAAACTTTAAATAGAATTTCACTTGATTGTGTTCAACCAAAGACGCAACTGTGCACAAGATATAAGCAACCAATTTTCATTCCAAAAGAGACTATACTTAGCAAACTAGATCATGATGTTGCAACCACTTAGTTATATCCATTAGAGATCTTCTACAATGTTAATATTTATATCCATTAGAGATCTTCTGCAATTTAGAAAGGCTTTTTCAGTAAGTATAACTAAGGTCTCCAACAACAAGATTTAGGGGTCATTTCCTGGTAGAAAGCATATCATTATTTACCCACTCAATTCCCATTGTTGTTTTCATATACTGCCTATTTTATCAACCCGTTTGACACTCAATTCCATAAGATGCCTTCTTTCATTCATCTAATCCTATCTCTCTCATTAAACCCATTTGACGTAGTTGCTAGTACAATTTTTACAGAACCTGATAAATTTAGATGCATTCATTAAATGATAGGAGAAATGTCCCTACTTTTGCTTTAAAACGATGGAGGGCAACACATTTGCCACCATCCAATCCAATTTGAGGACCCGATAGTAATATATTGTCTAGCAGGAGGAAATACTAGCAAGAAAACCAAAAAAACAAAAATGTTGAAGAGAGAATGAGAGCTTACCTGCAAGCCTGTGATGTTGCCACGAAGGGACTTCTCGGGGACTTCTCAAAGACGAAGGGACTTTTTAGCAATGAAGGGAGATGGAGGCAAGCAGGAGCTTGGCAGAGGGGACGAAGGCAAGCGTGCGACGGTGCGAGGGAGGGAGGCAGAACAAGCAGCTGGGTCTACGTGGGGTGGGTGAGTGTCGTTTCATCAAAGGTAAAATGAAGTCGTTTTTGCTTGTAAGAAAATGAAGTCATTTTTTTTCATTTTGTCTTGTATTTTATTAATTGTCTAGTTAAAAAACGAAGTCATTTTATCGATGCAACAAATAATTTGAAGATGAATAAAATGATATCATTTTACAATAAACAAAATGACGTCATTCTATTCGTGACCATTAGGTGGGCCACCGGCCACAGGCCGGGCTGCTCGACTTGGGCCACAGTCTGGCCTAAACATCGTGGGACGCAGCCTGCTTGCGGTCTATGGCCCAGCCCATGAAGCCACGGGCCATATTCAACCAGCCTGTGGCCCAATGTGTGGGCCGATTTGACCCAGTCAAACCTGTTAATTACCGGTCGGGTTGGGCCAGGCTTGACATGCCTAGATAGACCAAGTTCTATTTGCCTTCATTCTAGTTACATATCTTTCTAAAAAAGCAATAACAAAAAATAAAAGTATATAAAAATTTAATATTAATTTTCCAAGTTAATATAACATTTTATTCGCCATTAAATATGCATTATGTAGAATTGATTTTGTGCCAACGATTGATCCCATTTGTTGCTTGGCTCTATTATTTGTGTTCCTTTCACTTTGATCCTATACAAAAGATAAATAATTTATTACTAGTAGAAAATAAACTAGCTAAAAAAATTATCTGAATAATAAAATTACCTTAAATTTTTGTGTCTCCCATTTATTGGCAATCAACCACTGTCAATGAGCTTCATCCACATCAGGTGAACATTCTTTGCTCTTGAGATAACTTTGATGCAAATGATAAAGTTGATTCTTATATTGAGACGACAATTATTTCATCACAAAAGATTCCACCTCATTTGTAAAATTATATAAAAAAGAGTTATACCTTTAAATAGTAAATAAATTAATCATTTTATATTATAAATCCTTAAAATATATTTTTATTTATGTACAGTTATACGTTTAACAATATCCACATTTCCTTAATATTTTCATCAAGCATATCCTTCCAACTATTGATGTGAAGATGTGCATGTTGTCGAATGCACATTGTGACCTCTGATTTAAAGAGACCGGTATGCTTACCACATGCTTTATAGTATGGTGGAGGAAACTGAACATCAATAGTCTTTCCTTTAGCTTTCTTCTTTGCAAGTTTCGCATTGATGGTTAGTCCCCTTACTTTTTTTGGAATTCTACTCCTTATTTAAAAAGCAATTAAAAAATACAAATTACATATTATTTACTTAAAAAATAATTATATAAAAAACAGAAGATACATGACATATGGTAACAGTAACTTGTCTTTGACTAGATGTATACTCGCAATAGTCTCCATAATCAACCATGGAAATAAAATATATTTTAATTAATATAAAGTATGAAATAGATTTTATAACATACCTATGAAAAGCTTAACTACTTAGATGGAGATTGATGCTATGGATACGAGAAAGAAAGGCAAGAGTGGTCAAAGAAATAAAGATGGGAGGTAAGTGCTTCTCCTTTTCAGTGGCAGAATGTTGTTTGTAAGAGAGCAATAAACATTAAACATTGCTTATAAACTAGGGTTTTGTTTTATATTCTAGCGTGTAAAGTTTTCTACTTTTTTGTCTCTTGTTTCTGGCCCATGTAGCACATGATCCAATTAAAAGCTCTCTCTTTTTTTTTCCTATCTGTGTAGCATCATCTTTTTTTTGTTAGCACATCATCAATTATTTCAAATTCTGCTTTAATATAGTATTAGTACTATTGTTAATATTTCTATTAAAAGAATGATTTTTTCATATTATGTTACTCTAGCAATTACAACATCCAATTGGGTCCCGTCACGGTTCAGCTCATGTGCCCTCTGAGTCCACCGCAAATCCCACTGTCTACGTCACTGTTCATTCCCTCTAATCTCCCTCCAAGTAAGTCATCTAACTTTTAATTATTCATTTATGTAATTTATTTTATGGTACATAATATTTTGTGCATATCTATTCATATTTTATTTATTTTTAATATGAAGCATGTGTAGAGAAAAACTCAAGAGAGAGGATCCTAAAAATATGGATAGAAAACAGGAACAAGAATTTTATCAATGGTTCAAAAAAATGTAAGTATAAATATATATATAACACTTATAACTTTTATTATTTATGATATAATTATTTTTAAAATTACATGTTTAATGATTATTACTCCTAGATAATTCAATTGCATGCTAAAGGAAGTGACCTGGTTAATGATCAATTGTTGTATCTAGCATATGGGCTTGATATACAAGTTTATCATTATAAAAACTTCCTCATCAATGGTTGGAGTTTTAACACGAAGGAAAGAGATTTGCAGTTGAAATCACAAAATAGTAGCATTCATCTAAAAGGGGATGAGAATACAATTAACTTGGATTATTTTGGTGTATTAACAGATATCATACAATTAAATTATTCTGGGGGAAATAGTGTTACTTTATTTAAGGCTAACTAGTGGGATGTGTATCATAAAGATGGATATAAAGTTGAAAATTTTGGGTTTCCTGTGGTTAATATTACACGCCAGTTGAACACCAAAGAACCATATGTCTCAGCTTCATAAGTTGGGCAAGTTTATTATATAAGAGACATTGAAGAGCCTAATTGGCAAGTTGTTGTGAAGACAAAACTGTGTGATTTGTATGATTTGCCTGATGAAACTGTAGATGAGCCATGCCAAGAAAATGATGAGTTTGGTTTTACATTTCATAGAGTTAATTTAGAGGAGGATGATGATATGGTATCATTGAATAGATCTGACTTAGCCACAATAACTGTTGAAGGAAATCCCATAAATATTAATATCAAAGGTGTTGAAGAAGATGATGAAACTGATTATTATGAGTGTACTTTTATTAATGATGATGAGATAAATCTAGTAAGTGAAGATGAGGTTAATGAAGATGACGATGACAATTGAACATTATTTTGAAATTATTTATGGTTAGATTGACTCAAACTTCTACTTGATACCTTAATATAATATTTTAGTTTTTAAATCTCTTTTATTATGATATCTTTCCAATGTAATATTAAATTTAATTATGTGCACTAAAAATCTATTGAAATGCTATTTTTTTTTACAATATTTTCATAGGTTAATGTAAAAAATAATTTATATTGCTAATTTTTACTTATTGCAATATTTTCAATAGTAGCCATAACATTTTTATCACAAAAATTAAAATATTTACGTGTGAATTTTTTTTTCATGACAATAATTTTGAATAATATTGACCATAAGGGTAAGTTTATTATTGTGACGATATTTAATCAACATTAAGTAGTTGAGCTTATATTAGCGACAAGTTTTAGTTATAAAAAGTTTAAAATTTATGTGACAAAAAGATTTCTTGTTACAATTATTTTAAAATTTGTGTGATGAAAAGATTTCTTGTCACTATCATTTTGAATAATAGTGACTCATATGCTACTGTGACGATACATTATTGCCACTAACTATTTTCGTTTATATTGACGGCAATTGTTGTCACAAAAATATAACAATTAAGTGACAAACAATTTTTTCTTTACAATAGCGAATAATAACAACGACAATAATTTATTTTGTGACAATTACATTTCATTCTTGCTAAAATAGTGTAGACGCTAAATATTTAATACTATTAGTAACAACTTAAGAGTAACAAATCTATTATTGACACTAATAATATATTATCAGTGACGACGTAATTGTGAAAGACTTAGTAGTGTCACAATTACCATACCATTAGTGACTATGTAATAATAATTTTCTAATTTAAGCATTTTAGTTAATTTCAACTAAATATAATTTTTATTGTATAGTTCTTCTTTCTACATGGAACAAAATTTTGAACACGTTACTTAAAACATTTATCTTTGTTTTTCCAAAAGAATGAACTATTCTATTCCTTGTAGACTTTAAGGTTGGTCTCTTTTAAAAAGATATAAAATATTCAAAAAATATATTATATAATTATGTTTGAGCTTGAAATCAAAATTTTTAATTAATTAGAACACAGTGGACAAGTTTTGCATGAGGAGTTGTGTTCTTGCTACACTCTTACAATATATTCCTCTAATTGAAATAATTTAACACTCTTAAAGGAAACAACTAAAAACGGAAACTTTCAAGGATATTAATCCTCAACCACAATGCAAGTGAAGGTAGGCTGACGTCGCATAGGAGAGGCTGCGTCTTCATAAATAGGCTAAGTCATTAAGCAGGGTCTTAGTGGCTAAGACTTGTACATTAGCAGGCTTTGTCACTTATGTTATATATACCAAACTACTTCAATTAATTAAGAGTCTTAATACACCATGTGACTAAATGCATCCCCAAGGTTCTTTCCTTTATATTATTAAGTGTCATTGTCAATCATTACTTAATTAACTCTACTTTTTAGCATATTCGTGTAATATTGTAGAATAATTAGGAAGGACGCCACTTCAGGTCAGTCTTGTCCTATTACATTGAATATAAATTTCAATGAAGAAGAAACTCTTAACCATTTTTATTGACTTAGATTATTTCATATAATATTCTTAGATTTTTAATTAAAAAAACTTCCATACTATATCATTTGAATAACATCTGCTATCAAGCCTTCAGCTTCAAGCATATGTAATTCTCACAACTGAACTCTTTAAGCCATTGGCATCCCATTCCTAATAGTGGTACTCTCTTATCGTTATAGAGTAAGCAGATTGCTAATTGATGTTGCTTCAGCTGTAGGTTGTTTTGGGTTGTCGGCTTCTCAGTTCTGTATAAGCTTGCTAGTCTGATATTAAAATCATATATAGTTGCTTCTTTGTTTTCATTTTTGATAGTTACGTGGAATGGTTTTCCTTCAGTTTTTAAGTTTTCTCCTCTCTTGTTTAAGGTCTTCCAATTGAATTATTTTGGGTTTGTTTAGGAACCAAGGTGGTCCTGAGTGAAGGTAAAAAGGGACCTCACCCAAGGCTCATGTTCATTAAGGGCCCACTAATTTTAAGTTATTTTATAACATATGAGTTTTCCACTTGAGCAAAATATGTTTTGAAAGAGTTGTTCTTTCTTAAAGATTTAAAGGAGTTTATTTAAGGAGCAAACATCAATATCAATTTGGTAACAATAAAAAAAAGCTTAGTCCATCATCATACATATTAAAAATTCTTTTTGAGAGGAAAAATAACATTGGAAGCGGGCATGTCAAAATGAAATTGCTCTTATTAAATGCCAAGATTTATGTTATTCTAATTGAAATTTAGTCAGAGAAGGCCTTAAATTCAAGAATTTTTCCTTGGCCTTCCCTTAATCAACATCATTCTCATCTAGGTAAAAAGAACATCTCATTTATTTTCTTAAGTCTCATTTGTTTTCTTTAAATTTTAGATTTTCTCAATAGCTATTTTGATATGAAGATTGAGTAAACGGTTGAAATTTTATTATGTGTATAATAGCTTTTTCAATATAGGTTAAATTTTCTATTTTCAAATTGAAACTCAGATTAAATTTTAGGTATAATTTATCTTTCTTTCACTTCCTATTTCAATTGTAATTTATCTGGATAAATTGAAATTTTGCAATTTGATTATATATGATATTTGTCAATTGTAATTCTAGGTGTAATTTCAATTTGAATTGAAGTTTAGTCGAGTAATTTGTCTCTCTTTCATTTTGCATATATCATAGTTAATAGCTTTTATCACTTATTTCTTTCTTCAATTGCAATTTATGTCTCTTTCATTTTAAAAAAAGATAAATTAATTCATTTATAAGCCTTAAAAGGCAGCAAAATGTAGTATTACAAGGCTTAATTAACAAAGACGAGATAAAAATAAGTAAAATTATAGCCTATCATCTCTCAAACTGCTAGAAATCTAAAGGCTAGATTACAAAAGGTTCCATCTTCTTATGAGAAAATAACTCAAGTTTTTAGTGGCTTGGTATGCAACAAGTATTTCTTTAATCCAACAAGAAGTTCTATGTGCAATTGTATGCTTCTCAATTTTAATATTGCTAAAAATTCTTTGGTTTTTTCATTCCATATGGAATAAACAAAGCAGTTCAAATGAGAGCTTAAGCATTTTTTTAATCTTTCGCCATTCTTTTTAGACAATACCATAATACTTTCCCAATCAACTACTGGACAAACCAAGTTCAAGTTGTGTTGCATTCTAGCTCATATTGTAATTGTGAAGTTGTATCGGAAGAAAAACATGGTTTATAGTTCATTTTTTAAGTCATAATTTAATTTTATAAATTTTTGATGAAATATGATTTCAATTCTATAATATGATTGTTGTTGTTGTTAATCTCTTTTCTCTTTGGTGAAAAGTGAATTACTATTAGTTTTCAATGTTTTAGAATTACTTAAACAATAAAAATAAATTTTGAGTGTAATAGTTTTTATCATAAAAGTTTACTGTTTATTTTTTATTTTTAATATAGGATATTAAATTTAACTCTTCTTTTTTTTTGTCTTAGAAATATAATACCATTGATATATCTTTTTAACAATTGGTCGAGTTATTATTGTTCTGTTGCACATACTTGCTTCTTCTAGTTTCATATATGTGCTTTTGTTCTTTTTCTAGTTCAATTGTGTTATAATTACTTTATATGATGTTGCCTAAAAAGCAGTTATCTATAAGTGAAAAAAAAGAAAGAAAATGAGTAGAATAGTTAATATCTTAAAAACAAGTTATCGATAAATTTGTTAGAAGAGCGACTCTTCTAGTGAGAATTATGAGAAATTATGTGAAGATAGTTTTGAATAATTTAATGAAAATTTAAATGAAGAGATTGATATTCATAAGAATGTTAACAATTTGAGTAAGTATAAACATGTATCAAATTCATCAAGTATAGAAAATTTAAACATAGATGAGCAATCAATCCATCTATTAAATATTTATGATCCTAAAAATTAGAATAATTTTTACAATAAAATAAAGAATATTTTAATTAAAAAAACCTATAAAAGAATTGTATCTTGTGTTTTTTTAGACAATACATATTTGCATATTGTCAACTCAATAGGATCCTTTTTTATTTTATCTCGAGCTTATAAAAGGTTAAGAATGCCGTGTTAGGAACCAGGAGTTATTGGTCTTATATGGAGCTTTCTTGCTTCTTGGACCACAGTGTTCTTATTGGTGTAGTTGTCAAAAAATTTTGTTCCCATAACAAATTAGTTTATTTGAAAATTTAAAATTTATTGAATAAGTAAAATATGCACACAGAAATTCTGCAATCTTCTTTTACATCAAGGATAAGGTAAAAATGACAATGGTATAATACCAAGAAATAACCAAACGACACTGTAATAAACACAGATACAAACTAATACATTAAATGACAACGTAAAAACACAAAAGCAAAGCAAATGCTTTAACGATCAAATTCGGTAAAGTTCCTTTATAGGGTAAAGAAACCACTCCCATCTAAAGGAAACTCTAGAAGCTTCCGAATTAGGGTAGAGCCATCGGGTGTCTTCTTCATCTTTGTATTGGTGATATCTACCGAGGTATGAAATTCCTATCTTGAATCATGCTTCTTCTTCTTCTTCTTAATCATTGGTTGTCCGATTTAAAGTTAGATCGACAAGGAATTTCTTCTAACATGCATTGGTGGAGACTACCCAGGCACAAAGTCTCTGTTTTGAAGCATGCATCATCTTCTTCTTTACCGGTGATCACGATTCGATGTACTGTAGTGACACATAGGTTCGATCTAATAAGGTGAGTACTAACCTTAACTTTGAAGTTCCTTAACACTTTTACATGGTCCTTATGCTTAGTCCTGATGGCCAGATGGGTTTTAGAGATCTTTGGATAATCCTCAGCCTTCATTTAAACCTTTCAGGTAATTTCTCTCTTTTATGGAGTTTTGGATGACTACCCTATATTAACTGAAATCTATGGGTTACAAACATGTTATATGCATCCTTGTTGATTGCCAAATGTTTAGGAGTAGAATTTTGTTGTTGTACTTTTTGTTAGGTATATGCTGTTATTTGCATCCCTGTTATTTGCATCCTTATTACAAACATGTTATTTGCATATGTTTTTAAGTATCCTAGGAATCTCAAGGGACTTTGTCTTATCATAGCAAAATTTTGCACCCTTATTTGGAGTTTTCTTGGAGACATTAAAGTCTCCAGGAAACCACAAGCCTTGTACTACATTTCTTCTCCATCTAATTGATAATCAACTGCTCTGTTATGTCTACAATTGCAAGTTTAGATCTCCCTACAAATCTTTTGTTATTTCTCTCCTTCTAAATCTCTTAGATACATGTTACAATTGCAACCATGTAGATTTCCTTATCGTGATTGGATATCTGAATCTGTAATATCTCTTATATGATGTCACTTAGACTACTTTGAATGTAGTTAAGTATACATAATGAAGAGATTCTCTGCCAAACTTTTTTAGAGTATTCACACTTAAAAAATAGATGATCTTTATCCTCTTCCTCTAGATTATATAAAACATATTGTTTAGGACAGGATAGGAACTTTAATCTTGTCATGGTACTGAGTTTATTCAATACGGCTAACCAAAGCAAGAAGTTGGCATTTGGATTAAGAGTTTTTCTCTAGACTAATTTACTCCACCCAATGCTTGTGTTTGTCCCATGCATTACTTCTTTTGCTTTCCTATTGATTATTTCTAAAATCGATAGACCATTTCATAGATAAGTATCCTCTCCACCATTATGCATGCATTATGGGATTGACAGAATTCTAATCTCCTTTAGGGATAGAGACCAGTTGCAATTTGTGATTATCTTTTATATCTTGGCTATTTTTGAGAACCTATTTAGGATATCTCTAGCCATCGAATTATGAATTAGTGCCCCTTGGCTTGTCCAATTGTCGTACCATAATGAGATCCTATCTTCTGTCCTATTTGATCTATTGTTGAACCTTTTCCCCTAACCTAGGGATTTGGTTGACAAACTAAGAATAACTATCTATAGGTTTAGTTGCCCACAAACTGCCACCCCTTAATATGTAGTTGTGTCCCCATTTGATCCTTAATGATTCTTTTTTGCTTAAAATTCTCCATATTCTTTTCAGCATTAGACATATATTACTTCTGCTAATTATCTTCAATCCCAATCCTCTAGTTTCTTTTAGTTGACATATATGGATCCAGCTCATTTTAGCTATTCCTTGTTCTTCTTTCCTTTTACTCTATAGGAACTATTTCATTATTTTCTCCACAGTTTTAGTTGGCCCTTTGGATAAAAATAAGTGAAAACACTAGTGAGTTTACATAGACGTTATGACAAACTTTAGGAGTTGAAGTTTACCACCATATGAGAGAGTTTTGTTTGTCCAAGTCCCAACCTTTTTTGTATCTTTTCAATAAGGGGAAGACATTCCCTAAAGCATAGTCTTCTCAAGGAAATAGGAATTCCTAAGTATAGGATAGGAGGGTCTTGTTTTTACATTCCAGTGATGAGTGACAAATTATTTTAGAGGTGAGTTGTGCTTTTTTACAAGAAGAAGAAGCTTTTCTGGAAATTAATGCTCAATCTCGATATCTCCCTAAAATTATGTAAGGTATTAATTAGTTAAGAAACTAAGTGAGTATCAACCTTGCTTATCAGTATTATATTATCTGCAAAACATAAACTTATTAGTGAAAGCAACTTACACTTAGAGTGGTAGTTAAAGTAGGGATTAAAGACATTTTGTGTTTCAACAATAGGTAAGAACTTCCATGCAAATTAGAAATAGGTAAGGGAAAGATGATCCCCTTGTCTAAGTCCTCTTTTGCCTTTGGACATCTCTATTAGACTCGTATTAATCAGAATCCTAAAAGAAGAAGCAGTGATGCATTCTTAAATCTATTTGAACATATGGGGAAATTCCTTAACATCTATAGTCTGTATTATAAATCTCTAACTCATGCTGTCAAAAGCTTTTTGAAGATCCACTTTAATGGTATAGTTCTGTGGAGTATTTCCTCTAGTATACCCTTTCAGAAGCTCCTGTGAAATTAGAATATTATCACCAATATTTCGTTTGCTCAAGAAGGCACATTGGTTGTCACTAATGATGAATTACAATACATATTTCAGCTTATTTACTAGGATTTTAGCAGTGATCTTATAATTGAAATTAGTATAAGAAATAGGTTTGAAGTCACTCTACAATGTAAGGTTATGGATTTTGGGAATCAAACACAAGGAGGTCCTATTAATCTCTTTAAGTAATCCATTTTTGTAGAACTCATGCACAACTTCTTTACTGCACTTTCCTATTTTATCCCATGTTTTATGATAGAAAAACCCATTCAAACCATCTGGTCCTAAAGTCTTTGATCCATTCATTTTAAACAATACTTCCTATATTTCTTGATCAGTGACAATCCTGGTCAAATAGTTAGCTACATCTTCAGGAATCTTAGTAGAAACAAATTTCGTAAGATCTTTTTTATGAATAATATCATTACCTTTAGTTTTTAGAAGCTTTTGAAATATTCCATAGCATCCTTAGCAATCCCAGGTTGCCTATATATTAACTCCCCTTATTAAGCTTTAATGGAAGTGATTATGTTAATATTTCTTCTTGCTGATATTGTATTGAAGAAAAACTTGGTGCATTTATCCCCATCCTTAATCCAATTTATTCTGTTGTTGTAACAATGAACAATGGTTATCCACTATTTGTATATAGTACTTATGGGCTTCCTTCTCCTCATTAGCAAGATTCTCATTAATCAGATTATTTGCTAGCAATTTTTAGATGAATAAGACTTGTATTCTTGCATCTTTTATCTCATTTTTGGTATTCTATCCCCTACTTGCATTCAATTCTTGCTTAATCACCTTGAGCTTTTGTATACAAATAAACTGTTTTGTACCATATACCTCAAGCTCTAAACCCTTGGAAATAGCTTGCTAAAAACCCTCCATATTAGTAAGGAAATTATTAAATCTGAAGGGATGTTTAATGCTAACTTGTTAAAAAAGGCTATCCATGTTGGTAGGGGTATGATCTAAAATCTTGGATCTAAAAAGATGGTTTTGCTTTTTAAAATGGTTATTAACCAGTCCACATTCACCAAGGCCTTATCCATTTTTTTTTCTAAATGAACCACATAGAGCTTTGTTTATTGCTCCATATAAATCTATGACCTTTGGAGTTTAAATCAGAAAGTTCCACATCCTTGGTACAATCAAACAGATCCAAGTTATAGTTGAGCAAATTACAGTTCCCTTCATCTTTTAACTTATAAAGAGTGGTATTGAAGTTACCACTACCAATCCATAGTCCTCTAACTGACCCTTTTAATCTTCTCAATGAGGTTCATAAATCAGATCTTTGGAAAGCAGTATTAAAATCATAAACAAAGGTAGCCAAAGCTATAAAATTCTCCATTTTGAATGTCAGATTTGTGTGAATGAATTGCTCATTAGCTTCCAATTCTTCCACTTCCATTAATTCCCCATCATAAACAAGAATGATTCTTCTATACCCATGGACTGATGGCTTGTCAGTATCTTCTATTTACTAGCACAACAACTTAATTTATTCAAATTTTCTGTTCTAATTTTTGTTTCCAATAAACAAAATAACCTAGGCTTCTTATGTTGAACAAAATCCTTTAAAGCATTGAGTTTTAAAAGGTTGTTTATTCCTCTTACATTCTATACTAGAAAGGTCATGTAGTAATGTTTTTACCTTTTTAGCCTTTCCTACTACTCCTACTACTCCTTTTAGATAACACTTTTTCAAACTTTTCCTCTTGATTGTTCTCTTTCTATTGGTCTTCCAACTACTTTAACATGTTTACTTGTTGTTTCTATTGGTCCTCCAACTACTGTAACATGTCTACTTACTATTGGGCTTCATTTTGTTATAAGCCTCATGAGGATACTTCATTTTGCACGACCCCCTTTTTCTTTATTACGAGGACCATTCAAATTATCCATACCCTCGCTAACCCTTTGGTTCCTTACCAAATTTCCTATTTCCATATGCAAATGCTGATGATCTTATTAATCCAAATAATCATTTCAACTAATGAAAAATATATTATGACTTGATTAACAATTAATGTCACATTGGAACCTTTTCAATCTCAAAATAATATTGTTCTAAGTAAAATATACTTTAATTAGGATTTACTTCTAATCTTTTATAACCTTGAACTCAAATATCAACTCATACATAGAATATTGGATATATTAATACTTCATAAGTATCAGACATCTCAAATACTAAACACCTTTAGTATATTATCTATGTACATGGAATTAGAATAGGTAAATAACTTTTATATCTATGTCTATAGATCTAATTCTCATAATTAAATAGTTACTTTTCCATATCTAGTAAGAGTTGTTCTTGGATTATCTTATATTCAATAATTGAATTATTCTCTATAAGTAGTATGTCTCTATACACTTCCACTGAATGGGACAACTATACTCCTACTAACCTTCTTTTAGATATGATAAACTTACAATTATCTCCAAAACAAACTCTTTGAATTCAATATGAAATTGAATCTTTCAACATATCGTAGCCTTTTAATTATACATTGAATGTATCAACACAGTCACTAGTTTCTATTGGATATATTATCATGATATTTGAAGCTTTAAAATTTTATCTTACTCTCGCTACTTATCTTAGGAACCTTTCTTATATAAGTGTTCATTGAAACAAACAATGTGTTTTATAAAGCTATATGATTATATCCAAACTTTTGGATATAACTTTTTATTATTCAATTAAGTTCTAAACTTAATAAATAATACATGCTTCAACTAAGTTTCACATCCCAAAATCATTAACTTTGATTTTTTCAAATTCTTAACATTTCATATCAAATATGAAATCTTATTAATTGATTTAATTAGAACTTTCAAAGGTAAGTTATAGTAGTAGGCATAGCTATAAAAGAAATAAATATTGCATAATAAAGGTAAGTTATAGTAGTAGGCATAGCTATAAAAGAAATAAATATTGCATAATACAATATCTCATATGGCATTTTCCTCCTTACATAAATCCATACTACTATGTTTTTAGTTGTGGAGGTTTTTACTAGTGAATCTTAGTCCTTATCAAAAAAATTTAAACCTTATCACACCGATCGCATAATAATGTCTCAATATTCTCAATGCCTAACTTCTACTAAGAGTTAAACACTTTGAGCTTTTCAAAACTTTAAATTGTTATTTCATTTAATATATTTGACTATATCATATAAAATCATTCATGCATCTAGTGAAATACAAGTATTATCCTTTCATGAATTATTATCACATCTAAGACATCATATATATAAAATTTAACAATTTAATACTATCGTCATCCTTTCACTAAAGTTTAATTTGGTTATTCTTCAACTTAACAAGTTTCACGAGTTTCATATGATTCATAATCAAAAGGATACTTATATCCTTGTATATAAATTTATGATTCTTATAATGTCGATTTAACTAACATGACATAAAAGTATAGTCTCGGTTATCCAACTTTGTATTCTTTCCACTTAAATTAAAAGTAAGTTTCCCTCATATATAACATATGCAAACTATTAGTGTAAACTTAAATTAAGCACTTTTACTTAATAATATATTTCTTATCATATCTTGAACATTATAATAATGTTGAATCTAAAATTCATTATCAAATATTCATAGTAAAGTCATGCAATAATTTTCTTATAATAACAATTATTTTCATAACATAGCAAATGCCTATAATTATAGTCCATGTTTATAATTATAGAATGCTAAATTGCGTAGAACAATTCCATTAAGGTACTATACCTTTTAACTCTAATTTATGCAACTTCTTGCATCATGTTATAATGGCGTTGACATAAATCTTATATGTTGCCATTAAAGTTTATGAGATATTAATCAACTCTAAATGTCAACAAATTTTTTCATTTATATAATATTAACATATCTCAAAAATTTTGTCATCAAATCTTCAACAAGGATTATAGCAAAATTATATAATGAATAGACAATTTTCTCTTTAACTTTGATAACTCTTTTCAAATAAAATCCTACGTCCAAGGAATTTAGTTCCCTAATAAATTAGTATTAACTAGACTAATCATAGGCAATTTCTACTCATAAAGTAAGTAATAAGTTATATGTCATGACCACAAAATAAAATTAGAACTTTACACATGTATTTGGTTACTCCTATTAGTTTATTGAAAATAATAGCTCTCACTTTTATTTGAAAATATTACTCATATCTCTTTATTGGGCTAAAATTCCATTCAAATTTAGTTGATCTTGAATTTTCTTAACAAACCAACTAAACTTAAATTAGGTAGATAACAACTTTATAAATCACATCTCAAATGACTCTTAGATCTATTAGGTGACAACTTTTGCCAAAATATACCATATATTTTATTCATAACCTTGCTTCTAAATTCATGTGATCATAGGTTTGCTCATCTAAATCACATAAATTTAGTTAAGTAGGACCTATTATTATAAGGCTAAATATATTTGAGTTAAAGCAACCTTGAGTTTGCTCAATAAGCCTAACAATAAAATGAATTTTGATTTATTCTTATGACATTGGAAGACAATAATCATGTTCAAAATATATACTTAATATTTTAACAAGAGATTTAATTTTATTCATTTCATCAAACACAAAATTACATGTAAGAATATCATACATATAATATATGTAGTTCTACATGCATTCAATATATATATCCAATATAAAAATAAAGTATACAACTTATGCATGCATAATTAAATTATATGCATAAAATATAAAGCTATGTTCGATTCTAGTTATTGATTTTCAAATTCTAAAATAAAATATTCCAACTCCTTAGATAATAAAATTAGATTAATATTTATAAATTTTAATTTGATGTGAAAAAATTCAAATTAATTTGGAAATTATTTCGAATTATCTTGACTCCTTCAACCAAAATTTGATTGAAAATAAATTTCAACAAATATTCTTCTTACTATAATTAAGAAAAAAATTAAAATTTAACAAGTAAGATATTCTAATCTAATTAGAAATTAATTTTCTTTAATTAGGAAACTATTTCCTAATTTTAAAGGAAACTACTTTCAAAATTAAATAAAAAATTTAAATTAAGAAAGTGCTTTATATTATTTATTTAGAGTTTTATTTCTTAATTAATTAAAAAATGTTTCTTTAATAAATTAAAAACTATTTTTAAAAATATTAACGAAAGCTCTTTTTTAATTAATAAATGAAAACACCTTTTCAAATTTAATCAATAAAATACGTTTTTTAATAAATAAAAAACTTTTTATTCATAAATAGAAAACTATTTCTAAATAAATAGAATAATAACTCTCTAAAAAATATAAATTTAATTTGTTTCAATCAAAGTGAGATAAACAACTTTAATTAAAAAACATAGAATAATAACTCTCTAAAAAATATAAATTTAATTTGTTTCAATCAAAGTGAGATAAACAACTTTAATTAAAAAACATGTTTCTTAATTACTTAAGAAATTTTTTTAATTTTAAGGAGTCTAATTAATTAATTTCAATCTAATTGAAACATAATTAAATGTTATTTTAGAAACAACTATTCTAAATTTTAATTAGGAAATAATTTAGTTATTAATCTTAATCTAATTAAGATAATGATTAAATTCGATATTAATATTAAGAACTCATCTTAATTAATGTAATATCTAACATAATTGAACTACAAAAGATATCCCTTTTAAAATTTTTGCTCGATTATAATTAGTAATTTGATAACTAATTTAAGTCAATGATCCAACTCTTTGAAACTTTAATCTATTCCAAAATATTCTTAATAAAATTAACCCTTCGAAAATAATTTTCAAAAAAATAGAAAACACTTTTCTAAATTAATTAGAAAGTGGACCAATTCAATCCAAATTAAATCAAGTTAATTAAAAGGAAGGGTTAAAGCACACAAATTAAAATAAAAATTTTGAATTGAGAATTATTTGGAACATTTTGATGTAAGATGAATGTAGTCAACTTTGGCTCTTCTAGATAAGAAATTTGGGAATTTTTATGGATATTCTTTAAAAAATTTATATTAATATTCCTTTTATTGATGCTTTAAAGAAAATGTCTTCTTATGCCAAGTTTTTAAAGGAGATTTTATCTAATATGAGAAAGCTCGAAGAGTATGAAGCTGTAAACTTGAATAAGGAGTAAGCTAGAATTGAACATACTCCTTAGTTAAGGTTATAACCTTATACTCTTCGAGCTTTCTCAAATTAGATAAAAGATAAAATCTCTTTTAAAAACTTGGCATAAGAAGACATTTGCTTTAAGTCACCAGTAAAAAAAATATTAATATAAATTTTTTGAAGAATATCCAAAAAATTCCCAAACTTCTTATCTAGCTTCACCTTAATCATTCTTTGAGGGAACGGTATAGGCATTTTATAGGGTACATAGAGAATGCATTTGGGTTCTTATCCCACTTCTTTCTCATTTTAAAGCCTCTTCTCCTCTCTAGCAAGTGTTTTCCTTTTCTTATCTCCATCAGTGTTAATATTCTGCAATATAAGTCTGCTAGTTAACTCATCACCCCTCAACAACACAACATTACAATTCTCCATAAGATTCTCAAATTTAACAAGAAAAATTGACCAGATGGTCTAACTGTGTTACTAACATATTGAGTAATTTGAGCTTTAAGCATCTTGTTGTGGATAATACAAAATCCACTTTAAAGTTGAGTTCCTATTCTCCTCATTGAGTTTTTCATTTTATATGGATTAAGTGATCAGGAAGTTCTCTAAAAAGGACTCTAAGTTTGATTTTTAGGGAGAGGGTTGAATGATCTATATTGGAAACTAAATAGTTATTTATTCTAATGTGCAGAGCTAAACCTATTTCCATAAAAGAAATTAGGATGGATTCTCCAACTAGGTCTGTAAATTTTTGAGAATGCATCCTTCTTCTAGTTAGAGTTATTAATAAAGTTAACTTACTCCATAAATGGGTCTTAAAAAACTTAGTTCTCTAATTGGCAATGTAAAACCTTGAACTTTTCATTTCACTGAATAAAATTTTTCATTTTTGATGAATAGTATTTTTTGCATGAATATTAAATTTTTAAGGGACCCAATCTCGAAATAATGAAAAATGTTTGGAATAAGTATTAGAGTTTAAAGATACTGAAACGAATCGAAAATAAGTCTGATATGATGGATTTCAGGAGTTCCAATATGATGGATTTCAGGAGTTTCGAAGGTTTAGGATTAAAATGCCCTTTTTTATAAGTAATAGGTATTTATGATTTTAAACCCATTTGAAAATTTTTAAAGCATCCAGTCAATAAATATTGACCTTAATTTGAGTATTTTATGTTCAATTTGATGATAAGACAGTTGTGGAATATTAAATCCATTAAAGGGCAATTTGGTTATATTAAGATGATATTAATGGTTGATAAAAAGGAAATGGATTATCCTAGTATTGGTAAGCAATCTAGAACCAGCTCCGTAACTAGTGATGGACCAGTTAAGGGTAAGCAATGTAGAACCAGCTCCGTAACTACTGGTATATAGTAGTTAACCTAGTGTAAGTAAGGGTTGTAGAACCAACTCCGTAACTAGTGGTTGATCAGTTACAAGTAAGCGATGCAGAACTACCTACGAAACTACTAATGTATAATGGTTATCCCAGTGTGGATAAGCGTTGTAGAGCTAGCTCCATCACTACTGATTAACCAGCCGCAGGTAAGCAATGCAGAACCAACTCTGTGACTTTATGCCTGAGGGTACCATATGGAAAAGAAGTTAGTGATGCTATGTTGTGTATGAAATTAATGACATTTTTAATGCCGCCATTATTTATTTGAAAAGTCAATTTGAGAAACTTGATTTAGGGAAGCGTATATGTTTTATATTAAATATTGAATTATGCAAATTGAGATGAATTTATTTTATGGAGGTTTAAATTGTTGATTAAGATTTGAATAGAAAATTTAGTACTCACTGAGCTCGTTTAGCTCACACTCTCTTTTCTATTTTTAAATGAAACATCCCAGGTGCAGGCTCAGGGGCTTTAGTAGCAAGGACTCCACCTCACAACTAGTCAACTTCGTCACGTGCTATTGTGTAGGCATTTTTACCTTATAAATATTTGTTGGAACATTTGCATTTTTATGAATATGTTTTGGACTATATTTTGTGTAAAGAACACATAAATATGAATGTTTTAAAGATAAATGCATGAATATGTCTAAGTTTATTTGTTGAGTTTGCTTGTGAATGGACTTAAAGTCAAAATTTTGTAGTAGGGATTTTGAGATGATTATAGAAGTGTTTTGCACTTTTACATTACTTTTGAAAATTTTGGGAAGGTAAAAACACAGTTGTTATGCTACTGAAATTTTTAATAAAAATGATTTTTAAAAAAACTCCACTTCTTATATCTTTTTAATGTTAAGTTAAGGCTTTTTGGTAGAAAGGACAATAGGCTTAACTCTTTGGGAACTTTCCAACTAAATCAGCTATCGACTGGAGGGCCATCATGAGGTACCAGATAAGTCTTCTGGTTATTTCAAGGTAGGGTTCTGTCAAGCAATCTACATTTAAGTGTTTAGGGATCCACAGATGTCACAAATTATATAACTAACACTAACAAAAATAACATTTATATGATAATTTTTTTAAACAAAGGTCTATCTTAGCAACTAGAAAATTTAAGGAATCTAGATTATACTTACCTAGAATCTACTTAGGAGTGGCTATCTCACTTGACCACTCATAGTGATTTGCTTCATCTATTGATCTATTTATCAAGGCTCCACCAGTAATAGTGTCTACAAATATTTTGGTGTTGTAAGTTAGTCCATCGTAGAAGGTTTGCACTATCTATCACTTCTCTAATCCATAATGTGTATAGGACCTCAAGAATTCCTTCTATCTCATCTCACACTTCATATAATGACTCACTTTCCTTCTTGGAAAAGATGGTGACCTAATTTCTTATCTCTACGATCTTACTTAGAGGAAAATACTTGTTCAAAAATGCATAAGAAAGCTTATCTCATATGGTAATTGAACTTGTTGTTAGGGCTTATAATCATATTCTAGCTAATCAAAGCTTGGTGGCATCAAAAGATACACCATTTAACTTCGATGTGTCACAATACTCTAGAAACATCAATAAATGCAAGTTGAGGTCTTTAAATGGTGAATCTCTAAACTAATTTAGCAACACCATGAACAACGCTCAAGGCTTTAGATTGAAGTTGGATACTTTAACATTAGGCCTCGTAATGCCTAAGTTAATGCCCTGGGCATTTATTGTCATAAAATCCTTTAGTGACCTCATATTTTTTCAGCCATCTGTACTTCCCCAGCTTCTATTCTCTTCTAAAGTCTTCTTTTATGTACAGTGTTCTTTTAATATTAGGATCTAGCTCAATAAGATTCCTAGGTTCATCAAAATTGTGCATACAAGAAGTAATTTGTAAAAAGAGAAAGAATAAATATAAATTCAGTTAATAAAATTTAAATAAAATAAAACAAAAATGCAAGAATAGTTATTTTACAAATATGTAAATAATAATTTCAGTTCCTAATAATGGCTCTAAAAATTTTTTGTCTACTTTTGCAAGTGCACAGTATAACTGTAACTAGCACTAGCAAGTGTAAGGACTATTAATTAACTATACATTATTCATAAACTTAATAAAATAGGCCAACTATTATATATGATTGAATCAAAAAATAGAATAAATAACAAATATAAATACTAAATAGAGTAATGATCAAGAATATATCAATCAATGAAATAACTAGATTTAGGTGAGAAATCTCCTAAGGCTTCCCTATCTTCAATTTCAATCTAGCTCAATGAATTACTTTTATTTCTTAGACTAGTAAGAGTTCCTAAATTATATCATATTCTCTCTCGAGACATATAACCCTTATTTATAGGTTAATCAACTAAAACACTTTTCGAATCTAGACAGTTTAAGAATGCTTTAATCCATTTTATGAAATCTCTAAATAGGTTTACCCTAACTTAGGAAGATCTTTGCAACTTTCTTTCAAATAGCTCATGTTTAACCTATTTTATATATGTTGTGACCTAAACACACATCTCATCTCTCAAATCTTGATGCATAAATTAAATATTGAATCTTCCATTTTTTCTTCTTTAATTCAATTTAATTAATAAAAGTATACTATATCCTAAGTTTATACTACCTAAATTTATATCCCAATTTTGTTCATAGTCACACAAAGAACATTAACACAAAAATAATAAAGAAAAAAAGATACAGAAATCATTGTTTTTTATTCCCAATTCTTCAAAGAATTATTTTTAAAATCTTGCTCTATTTTCAAAGGATAATATAATCTTGATCAAAACTGATGCAGATCAACTTATAAACGACTTCAAAATATTTCTTGGCTAAAGATTTCTTTTCTGCCTCACTTTTTCTTGAAAACTCAAAACCTTAATTCTTAATAAGCTATACAGCCCCAAACACAGGTTAGTGCATTTGACCTTGTTCTTTGAGAAATTCTCCAGAAATCAACAATGTCAACATTGGACCTACACAAGACCATGTAAGGTTACTATGTTCTTTGTCAAGAAGCAACACGAAGGCGTGTAGGGTGTATAAGAGAAATAAAAATGATCACCTTTGAATACGACCCTTAACACAGTGGCATGTTGACGCCATGTTGTAGGGTTCGTCTCTAATTCTTTCAAAATCACTTTAATTTAATCCAATTCTTTTCCATTTTAGTTTCTTTTCGTTGTATAAGTAGAAATAAGACCTGGATTAACAGTAACTCTCAAATTAGGTGTTAAATCCTTCAAAATCCATCCAAAATAAAAGTAATTTGCCTTGAAAATTTTGCAGCAAGTAATGTATGTATAACATACACTAGCAATGTAACACCTCCACTGCTATAAGGTACATATTGAAACATCTTTATGACATTCTAGTACATACCCTATAACAACGGCGTGTTACAGCCTCACTTTCACTTTATTATATAGCAATTAATCCAACTTAATCATGGCATCAACTAAATACAAGTCACCAATTTTTTTTAAAAACAAATTTCCTCTTTTCATTTCATAAATCTGAATGTACATACATTGTAGCTTTCAAAAATTTGTACATATACATCATCAAATCCTAATACAAAATGTACTACATGAAAGAGGAAATACAAAAGATCTAACTAAATCCTTCAGTCCAACTGATTCTCCCACTTGTTCACCTATGGCGGACGACCTATAATAAACAAAAACTTCAATCATTATCTGCATTTCTCATGATATTTCATACTCAACATTCCTATATGTCCCTATGGATGCCAAACCATGCTCTGATACCACCTAACTGTAACACCCCCACTGCTATAAGGTACATACCGAAACATCTTTATGACATTCTAGTACATACCTTATAACAACGGCGTGTTACAACCTCACTTTCACTTTATTACATAGAAATTAATCCAACTTAATCATGGCATCAACTAAATACAAGAAGTCACTAAATTTTAAAAAAAAAACAAATTTCCTCTTTTCATTTCATAAATCTGAATGTACATACATTGTATCTTTCAAAAATCTGTACATATACATCATCAAATCCTAATACAAAATGTACTACATGAAAGAGGAAATACAAAAGATCTAATTAATCCTTCAGTCCAGCTGACCGACCTTTGAGACATATCTTCTTCACAAAAGTACAAGAATTAAGCTTCTTGTACGGTCTCTCAGTAGCTAGAATCCTCTCTGTGTCCTGAAATGTCAACGTACAATTTTGGGTGAGTTTTGCGAACTTAGATGAGGTAACCATCATCGATGATTCACTCAATTCATGCAACATATCATTCCACATAACAAATAATTCACATCATTGCATTTTTCATATAATATCACATATCACATTTTCATTTAAGAGTAAGACAATTGCATTTCAATCAATTAAACACACTTAATACAATTTATATGGAATGCACATGTGACTCTTTTCAAATTATTACATTGTTGTGACCAAGTGCCTAAACTGTCCCGTATTTGTTGTGGATACCGAGCTTATTTATACTGTCCCTTATCCGTTGGGGATACATGGCTCATTTTATATAGTAAGCCTTTGGATCTTAACCATATTGGAGCTTTAAGCTCATTTTCGGTGGCTACCCAAGTCATAACTCACATTATTTGATCATGCATTCATGTATGGAATGCATCTCATAATCAATCAATCAATTCAAGAAACAATTAGTTCTTCCCATTCAC
>JAOQMS010000179.1:15208132-15219799 GCA_027563885.1 Erythroxylum longipes
AAATATTTTATTTTTATTTATTCTTATAAAATTTTCATTTTATTTATTATATTCCGGTTTTATAGCGGTTCACTACCAGTTGAACCTCTAAACCTTAAACCTTTCCTTCGACCGGTTCGATGTCCGGTCCGGTTTTGAAAACATTGTGGATTACAGACTTAAGACATATGTTGTGTAACTATTTAAATTCTATTAGTTATTTGAAAGAAGATAATTATTAAATAAAATAACTATTTTTTATTTTTAACAACTCCTTTCTCTCTACTAAATTCAATTTTATTCCATCGTAAACTCAACTAGAAAAAGAAAAGGTTAAGAAAGAAATGAAATTCTTGTTTTATCATAAGCAATGTTATGAAATGATACTAGTACCAAATTTGTTATGGTATAGTATTGTACCAATACAAATCAATATTGAGCACCATTTTAGATAATTTTTAAAATTTATAAAATAATCCATCAAATTTTTTAAAATTACAAAATAGTCCATCAATATATCATGCTATATATTCTATAATTTAACTTCAATCATACCTTCAAA
Organism: Erythroxylum longipes; assembly: GCA_027563885.1. Taxonomy (NCBI): domain Eukaryota; kingdom Viridiplantae; phylum Streptophyta; class Magnoliopsida; order Malpighiales; family Erythroxylaceae; genus Erythroxylum; species Erythroxylum longipes. The sequence continues at coordinate 15,208,674 of JAOQMS010000179.1, forward strand.
AATCATAATAATATAAATTTGAAATAATAACAATTTATTTATTTATATTAATATCACTTTTCATATATTTCATTATAAATAATAAACATAATTAATATAAAAAAGATCATTTAATGATAATCCAAATGTACTACTACAGATAATACAAAATACTTAAAATGTTACAATTTATTCATATAATAGAGAATAATTACATCAAAACATCAAATAGAAAGAATAATAAAGTTTCATGACTCTACAACAAGAGTTTGTGCTAAGAATTATAACCAACTTGAAGCAAAACTCGAAACAAAAACAATTATAATTAAAAGTTTTATATTTATATTATATATTCAAAATTTAACATTTGCACCAAACACAAGTGAAATTAAAAGAAGAGAAGAAATAAAAAACCTAAAGCTTCATTTAATCAAATATCCGCTCAAAACACTTTGACCTCAATTCTCATTTGATACAAAATCTTTATCATTGAGAGAAGTCTCATCATCGCCATCATTCAAATTCATTACACCAAATCAAATATCAATACTTTAATCCAATATTATCTTTTAAGTTACTCTCATCTATCAAACTCGACTCCTTATAAACCTAATTCTCTAAAAAATTGATATGATCAAGACAAATTGGGTATATAGAACTACTTGCTATATTAAGATTCTTAGTAAATAAATAAAATTAGAGTATTAAAAATTACAATAAATTATATTAAACTTAATAATGATAGTAGCATACTTTTCTCGAAGCTTTAAATTGCATCAAACAATGATTAAATTATTCAATCTTTTGTGTTCCAATTTATTCTTTTTCTTGGAATTGATGAATTCAAATGGGCTCTAATTCCTTTCAAACCCTATCACACTGACACATTGACTTAGAATTCAAATTTCAAATCTTTGCAAGTTTGAAATATCACTTCCGAATTGGTTCCATTAAGCAATTGTAAGACAACAAAACTGACATTATGTATAAAATAAAGTGATGATTAATATTTAACAAGTAACAAAATCATTAGAAACATCCCTATAAACCTCCATTTATAAACTTAGGAGATCTTACATCACTTTATGGCAAAAATTGTTATAATAGTTAATAGCATTTCCTATTAACCTCAGCTTTCTTTGTAAAACTTGGTCTAAAATAGACATTAAGTTTCAAAAATGTCACATCTGCAAACAATGTATAGTAAAGTTACCTTTACCATCTTTCATTGATGACTATAAGATAAGATATGTACAAAGAAGACATATGTTCCATATTGGTATTAATTTCTTCCTTTGCGCTCTTTATAGCATCATAAAAATAACTCACTGTTGTCTTCTCATCACTATCGACCAGACAAAGTACTCTCGTTAAAGACTTACTATCTTGGACTATAAATTGATATTAAGACCAAAATTAATAATCTTCAAGTATAATTATAGAAACCTTCACTCAAGCATTAGACCTTACATATTGAGATGTGACCTACTTGTCACTTGTAAGCATTTTCCTCAACTCCTTCTTTATCAGAATAAAATACTAAAGTAACAAAAAATTAGTTGCAAATCTAGTAAAAGTTTGATGATACAATTTTCTACTATTGAAATCCTTTCTCATCAAATTTATGATCTATGCACGATTATAGATGAACTTAGTTACTTTTTTACTTTATGCACAATTTAATCAATGATAGGAAAATATCTAACATCTCTTATATTTTTCAACATTAGGTTAATGTAATATGCAGCATAAGAAGTCCAATAAACAGAATTATACCTACTATGTAATCTTTTCTCATTTACTTTATAAGCAGAATGATTATCAATAATGAACTGAACCGCTATAAAAATATTCGTTGGTAAAGGTGGAGGAAAATTATCCCCACGATTTTTCCGAAGAAATATAGCTACAAAATTGTGAAGGTCGTCGTCAAAATAGGAAGCAATGGTTGGCGGCAAAATAAGGGTCAGGGTGTATTGACAGAATAAATGTTTATTGGTAAATTACTAACGAAAAGTACATTCCGTTGGTAAAAATTTAAGTTAAACAATGTCGTTAGGTCTTTGGCCTCAACATTTTTAATAAAAAGAAAACGACATTGTTTGGTGTAACACCAAACGATGTCGTTTTTGTTTTATTTTAACCCACGTGAAGAGCCACCCTTCCCGCTCCCCTGTGTCATTTTTCCCTTGTTTTCTTCTTTGCCACCGTCGGTATTCTCTCTTCCACTATCCAACGTCTATCGTCCATGCTTTGCTCGTCCATCTTCAATTGTCTTCAGTTAAGTCGAGGTTAGTCATCCATCTAGTAGCTCTTAGGTTTATTTTTTTGTTAGAAATTTTATTGTTAAATGATTATATGAACGTTGATTGGTTCATTTTTCTGTGAATATTCTACGTTTTTTGAATTGTGGTTGATTCATTATTTGTTTAAACTTGTTTATGTTGGTGAATAATGGAAAAATAAAGTGGTTTTGTTATTAGGTAGAGACGAATTCGGGTTACCTTTGAATTGTTCGATGAAATGTCTCTTAGGGATATCATATCTTGTTTTTTTAAAAATGAGAAATGACTTTTAGGGATATTGGTGAGACTTGGTTAAACAACTGTCAAGGAAGTTAATTCATAGTTAAAATAATTGACAACTTTAAATATTACTTAAAAAGTTGGGATAACAACTATTATTTTGTATTACTTAAAAATAACTATCAAGTGTTTTTTTTTTGTTTTGATGAAGTCATGGTATTGTTTGTACTTAATTGTGGTTTTTACATGTTAAAGTAAAGGTGATACACGTTTTTATACATCTATGGTATTTTGATGAGTTATCTTTTTCCATCTATTGTTATACAAAATATTTAATGAATTTTCTGTTCTCTTTAATGTGATAGAAACTCACCCACCTTTGCCCCCCTTAGTGTTTAATATTAGTAATCTCTTGTGTTTAGCTTTCTTATCGCATGTATTTTCAAATACCCACCAATTTCTATTAAATGTTCAATGTTTTTCCTTAAATGTTCCCCATCCATTTTCCTTAAAATATGTGCTATTTCATCATGATGGTCAAGCAAAAAGATGGATTAAATTCTTTAGATTGAATGAATTATGCTATAATAAAATAGCTTTAGAAGTTTTATTAATTAAGTCTATAAAAAATTAGGCTTGAATGGTAAAGTTGCCACTAGCTTTTGCCATGAAACAAAAACTAGAACATGTCATTTAATGAGTTTGTAGTGAAGTATGGGTTTTGATCCTTATACCAAACCAAAGTTGTTCCATCTAAAGATAAACTATGATCAAATGATCTCCCTGAGGTAAATACTAAAATATAATAGGAATATATTGTAGGATAAATCCATCTATTCTCCCATTGGGTCCATAAATAGGGAAATCATATATGTTATTGTTCGTTACTTTCACTATGTCATCACATATTCCATTATAAGGAGATTTAAAAAGAATGACTTGGTTATACCTTGTGATCTATTATATCTAAAGCTTATTATAGTGAAAACATCATGAAACCTTAGATTTTTCTTTACAATATACTTAAAGAATATGGAAAAACAATGAATATAAGCTATTTTCTAGGACATCTGCTAACCAAGTTATCATAGAAGTTTGATTATATATGATAACGTCACGAATTTGACATTTGGTTCTTTTACACTTAACATAGATTTTAAGGTGATAAAAGTGGACATGGTGAGAAAATTCAATGATGAATATATGTTAACTTAGAGTATATGATACCTAATTAAGACTACAGATGCTCCTACACACCAAAAACTAATCAAAGCTATATAAGAAAAGATCAAGGTACAAATTAAGATCAATGTGATATTGAGGAAACTAAAAAATGAGTTGATATCACTGCAAATCATTTGGACCAATTAGAGTAGCAAGTTTCTTATTATCTTATTGATAAGAAGACTTCCAAAATACCACTATATCTTACACCTAATTATGTGGGCATGGTATTCTCTAGATATTATGTTGATACTATTTATACTTAATTATGGTATAAACATATAAAAGTAAAGTCGATATGTATTTGTATAGTGTAATGAAAAATTAAAATAAAGACAGTACTCATTTATACATTATGATGATATTTCTTATATATATTTGTAGTATAATTTCTATAGAGTCATAGTATTCTTTATAAGTTATGATGGTATTCTTTGTACTTAATTGCAGTCTTAATATATTAAAGTAAAGGTGGTACTTATTTCTTTGTATTCAATTGTCTTATTTTCTAATTTGCCTATTTTAATGTATTAAAAATATAACTAAACTATTGAACAAGTATACTATATTAAATACGAAATATTCTTTTTCACAGGCCGCATTTTGTGTTGAAGAGTGTCACTCATCCTTCTTCTTTATAGTCTGTAGTTGTCTATCATCCAAGTAAGTCGTCTAACTAATGTCTACCATATGTTGCTTTAATAATACAACTATGATGCATTAGGGTTTTGTGTGAATGCAAAGGAGGTATTGATAATAATAAGACTCTGATGCATTTGGGTTTTGTGTGAATGCAAAGGAGGTATTGATTTTGTGTTGTTGTTTAAAATATTCTTATAATCATTGATGAGTTTTTATGTTCTTCTTTAATAGTCTAAGTATTTATGTTTGGGTTTTGTTTGGATCATTAATGAGTAGATGTATGATTACATAAGTATTTACTGTATTTTGAATGAGTTTGAGATCTGATGGATGATTTGAGGTATAATAAAACCCTAGGATGGTATATAGGCTAGAAACCTATGATGCAACTCCCATGAGGCTTATCAATGAAAAATTCCATGAGCCTAGGAGTCACAACGAGAACTTGCTTTCTTGATTCACAGGTGTAAATAATGCCATGTCCCATTATATTAAAATCAATTACAGGTGATTAATTCAATTGATTAATACTTAGTGGATGTTGTGTAAAGTAAAGGTTAAATGTTCTATAAACTTAGGGGACATGAAGGATGCTAACTATGAAATCACTTTTTTAAATTAATAGTTTTGCATAAATCAATAATGTTGATTAATCTTGGATGTATAGACGATTAATACCTGATGGTTTTATTAATCCTGAATTTGTTGAGGGAGTTGAAGGATTTATTCATTATGCATGTTCTTAACCTGCATATATGGATGGCCTAAAGATCATATGTCTATGTAAAAAGTGAAACATATTCATTTCCTTCCTATTGATGAAGTAAATGGCCATTTGCTAAGAAAAGAGTTTGTTCTGAATTATGTTGAGTAGAAGACATGGGGAGCCATTGATTTGTAGCACCTCAAGGGGTAATGAAGTAAACTCGTCAGTAAATGTGGATGAGTTTGAAGGGGGGATTGGATTTAGAATAAATAATATAGGTGCAACCAAAAATCCTTACATGAAAATAGTTTATAATGTAGCCAGTTATATCTTTCAGGAAAATATAGAAAATCTTGAAGAAGAACCAAACCCATATGCAAAACAATTTTTTGACTTACTACACTCAGTTGACCAACAATTATGGCCAAATTATGAGACAATGACTCAATTGTCTTCAATTGCTCGAATATTAAACATAAATTTTGAAGGGCATATTTTTTATCATAGTTTTGATAAAATTCTTAGATAGTATAATGAATCATTGCCTCCTGATCAAATAATGGTTGATAGTTTTTACAATACGAAGAAACTTATTAGGGGTCTTAGTTTGCTTGTTGAAAAAATTGATTGTTGCAAATTGGGATGAATGTTGTATTGGGGAGATGATGCGCAATTACAAAAGTGCAAATTTTATGGTCAATATAGGTTCAAGCTTAGAAAGTGTTCTATGAAACAGAAATTAGTACCTTGGAAGCGAATGTATTATTTCCCACTAACTCCGAGACTTCAAAGACTATATATTTCTGATATTACTGCATCTCATATGAGGTGGCATAATGAACACGAAAAGAAAGATGGAATAATGAGTCATCCATTGGATGCACTGACGTGGAAATATTTCAATAACCCCCATTATGAGTTTGCAGCTGAAAGTCGAAATGTTAGGTTGGGATTGTCGACGAATGAATTCCAACCTTTTAGTCAATCCAGCCAACAGTATTCATCATGGCCAATCATAATTACTCCTTATAATTTACCTCAATGGACGTGTATGAATAAGACATATATGTTCTTGACAGTGATTATGACAAGGCCTACAAATCTAAAACATAAAAGTGATGTATTCTTACAGCCATTGGTATCTGAATTACAGCATATTTGGGAATATGGTGTAGAGACATATGATGTGTCTCTTACACAAAATTTTATGTTGAGAGCAACTTTGATATGGACTATTAGTGATTTTACAGCATATGTTATATTGTCTGGATAGAGCACAATAGGAAAATTTTCTTATCCTTATTGTGGCAATGATTCTGATGCATTTTATCTTCCAAACGGGGGAAAAATATGTTAGTTTGACAACCACAGGAAATTTCCTACTCTATATCATCTATTTAGATGCAATAAACAAAAGTTCATTAAGAATAAGATGGTACAAACACCTCGTCCCCCTCACAAAGCTGGTGAAGAGATATTGCAGGAGATTGATGAATTGGGGCTACTGAAAGTTAAAAAACTTAAAGCTGATGAAGTTAATACAAGCATTAGTAAAAGCTTTGGTTGCAGAAAACGAAGCATCTTTTGGGATTTGCCATATTGGAAAACTAATTTGATATGTCATAATTTAGATGTGATGCATATTGAAAAAAATATTTTTGACAATTTGTTCAATATCATAATGAACATTGAAGGGAGGATAAAAGACAATGCAAAATCACTAGCTGATTTGAAACTTTTTTATAGAAGGAATGAGTTAAATAAAGATCTTTGTACCGGTAAATATCTGAAAGTATGTTACACTTTGGATAAAAAACAAAAGAAATATTGTGTGAATGGTTGAAAAGTCTAAAGTTTCTCGATGGTTATGTTTCAAACTTGGCAAGGTGTGTGGATATGAGGAAGTACAAATTATTTGGATGAAAAGTCATGATTGTCATGTATTTATGCAAAGGCTATTTCCAATTGCATTTTGGGAGTTGTTACCGAATAAGGTTTAAGAAGTTATAACAGAATTAAGTTTGTTTTTCAAAAACTTAACATCATCTGAAATAAAGTTGCTGAAATAGAAAAACTAGAAAAGGAAATTCCAGTAATTTTGTGCAAATTACAAGGGATTTTCCTCTAAGCTTCTTTGCTGTATGGAGCATCTATCTGTGCATTTAGCACACGAGGCTAAACTTATTGGTCCAGTTCAATGTCGATGGATGTATCAGTTTGAGAGGTAATTATAGTCAATATTTAAATTAAAGTAATAACATATTTTAATAACAAAATTATAATAACCTTATTCGCTAATGTAAGTATTTGTATCACTTGAAGAAAAAAGTCAAAAATAAGGCTAGAGTTGAAGGTTCGATATGTAATGCTTATTTAGTGGAGGAAGTAAGTATATTTTGTTCACATTATTTTGAGTTACATATGTACACAAGAGAAAGAAAAGTTCCTCGTAATGATAATGAGGAAGGAATGGGTGATGCTGATTGTAACTTATACATTTTTACATATCCAAGACGAACATATGGACTTTCAACAAGAAGAATGTTAACAGAGGAAAAAATAGAGGTTGCCAATGGTTACATTTTATTGAACTGTTAAGAGGTTCAATCTTTTATGCAGTAAGTTGAAGTTGATTATTTGTGGTTTGAAATTTAGTGTTATTCACGATTGAAATACATAATAATATTTTAAAATTATATGAGGAATGGTTACGCGAGCTCATGCCGAAGAAAACATAGGATAATATCAATAAAGAAGTTGGAAGGCACTTTCCTCGATGGTTCGAGAAATATGTAAGTTTTCACTTACAATTATTAAAATGATTGAATTATAAGATTAAAGTGTTCAAATGACATTATACTGTTTAATATGATAATTTCTTTTGTGTAGGCCTTAGAAAATCCAATAGAAAATAGGTTTAAATGTGATCTTGCAAAAGGCCCTTTGCAAACTGTTAAATCGTATCCGGTGTGTTTTGTTAATGGATACAAATATCATACAAAATATCGTGGTCATAGCATGGCAACAGTAAATAGTGGGGTTTGCATAAAGGGAGAATTGATGGATTACTATGGTAAAATTATTGAGATACTTGAAACTGAGTACCCTACACTACTAATAAAGCAAAGTGTGATATTTAAGTGTGACTGGTTTGATCCAACTCCTAATGTTGGTACAAAAGTGCATAGTCGATACAATCTAGTTGAAATTAACAAGCGAAGAAAATTTAGACAATTTAAACCTTTCGTGTTGGTGATGCAAGTGATCCAGGTGTATTATATCCCTTTTCCTAGCTTACGACAAGATAAGTCAGATTGGTTGGTCGTTTGCAAAGTTAAACCTAGAAGTGTTTTTGAATCATATGGAAAAGGAGAATAAAGAATTGAAAGTGAAGCGTTTTAGGAAGATGTTTATTAAATGAATGCATCTGTTACATATGACGAGAATGAATCTTTGAATAATCTAAATAATGAATATGTTGAAATTTCATTTAGAGAGGATGAGGAGCGCGAGAGATCTGAAGAGGAGCCTAAGTTTGATTCTAATTCTTCAGAAAAAGAAGATGATAATTTTGATTTACAATTAAGTGCTGATAGCGATTAATTTGTGTTTGTAATAGAATATTATATTCAATAAATCAATTATTGAATCAACAATATATTGTTATATATTGAATTGAAATTGTTATATTTCTGGAATATTCAATAAAATATGAATTTCAGGTTAAAATTTGCCAGTAAAGAGAAAAAATGATATAATACGACCAAAGTACAGACCATGATTTGAAGTTAGTTACCTTACAGGTGAAGCATTTCAATCTGCAGCTGTAATAGAATCAGATGTTGTACCTCTAACTACTACACATGTGAATGAGGCATCACCTTCCGTACCTGCTGCTACACCATCCAACAGCTTTACACCATCCACCACCCCTATACTGATAGAGATATCAGGGGTAAACGTTACGGATGAAGGAGGCAGCCTCCAGCCTAGAGTTAAGGGAGTTGATGGAAGAATTTACATCCCAATTGTCAATAATCTGTAAGTGAAAATATATGAAACACCATATCTTTATAATTAAATTATAGGTTTAAATTTAAAATTGATATAAAGTTGTTTTTATATTAAGTTGATTCCATCTGGACCGTGCCCAAGAAACATGACACCTAAGTTCAAGGAGAAGATTGATCTTGAGGGTTATATATGGAAGAATATCTCTCAGGAGATAAAGGATTTTTATTATCAGGAGTTTGAGGTAAAATATATATTTTTTGTATTTTTTATAATTAACTTTTATACATTAATTAGATAAATATTGCAGGTTATACGTACTTATCGTATGTTTTTCCTTTTTTCATATAGAATTTTTTGGGATTCTGAATTTGACGCGATTATTAATAAAGTATGGGAGAGACGAGCTCGTACACGTTATAGAGACTTTATTGATGCGAAACATAAGACTGGTATACGACCTCCTTATATTTCTAAAGAAATGTGAAGTCGTTGGCAACAGTATTGGACATCTCCTGAGGTAATGTCCATTTTAGAGCATAATTCTACCAACAGACGTGGAAGACCGGAGGGAGAAGGTCTTCCCGTACACACTGGAGGATATATTACCCACCACAAGCATGCAGAAAGACCTATAAGTATCTACATTTCACACTTATATTCTGACTTTTTTACTTTGATGTGTTTCAATTTAATTTGATTTGTGAATTTTGGAATGAAAATATGTGTATTAAGGAGAATGATAATGTTATAAATGTCTAGTGCCATATACGGCTGTGTTGTTGAGTTACTTTCTTTGTTCAATAGGGAGTAAATATCATAAAAATATAGAAACTTCTGCCAAAAATTTTGTAAATTGTAGTAACTTATAACATTTTATTCTGATGCAGGAAAAGTCTATGGGCAGGAAGCCTACACCCTGTCAGCTCTTTTGGTACACTCACACTAAGAAGCATGACGGTGTGACCTTCATCAACACCAGATGTAGAGAACTAAATGTATGTGAAATTTATGCTTTAATATTAATGCTTAATAATTATCACTTATTAACATAAACATTGCCTTATAATAGGACCAAATACAAGAAAGTATTCAATAACAATCTCAGCAATCTAAAGATGTTGATAAGAGTCAAATATATCTTCATGTAGTGGGTGGTAGGGACCGTCATGGAAGGATATTCGACTTAGGTTTTGCAAGCATATATTATTCGCAATCCTCCACATCTAGTACAGCAACATCTAGTAGGTGATCCGCATCTAATGAAGTCTATGAGCTTCGGAGCATAGTACAAGCACTGGCAACTCAATTGCAATAGTTGATGGAGTATATAGCCTAACTTATTAATGAGATGAATGAGTTGAAAGAGAAGGGCAGCACCTCATTACAACATTCAGAGCATCCGCATTCACCAAATGAAAAGCGTAGTTATAGTCCATTTTGTATGAATTAAATACTTATTGCTGCAGATAATAATTTTTTATTATCAATTAAGATAATTTTTACTTTATATCATTAATCAACATTCTATTTTAACATATTAAATGTAGAAACAAATCAAAATATTATTAACAGATAAATGATAATTGTATAAATTATACATCAGTAATAAGATTATCAAATAAAATCAAATGCAGGGAAAATATTAAAAAACAATATCAATAAATTTACTAACAGAAAAACAAAATCTTTCGGTAAAATGCAGTGAATTTACCGACGGCCAACTAAGGTCCATCAGTAAAATTAGTCGTGAATTTACCGACAGATTTGAAAAATCTGTCAGTAAGGTTACCGAGGGAGGAGCCTTGTTTGTCGCTACATTTATGTTGGAGTTATGTAAATATAGTGCCCTGGAAAGCAAGTGTATTTACATGTAACTTTTATCTTCTTCAGTTACAGTTTTGTTATGAAAATATTTATTATTAATAAAACAAAAGATTTTGGTTTTATTTGTGTGAGCGATATATATCTAGTCAAAAGGTACCAAGATTCTTTTGTAAGTAATATACATATACATAGAGATGTATGGGAAACATGTA
>JAOQMS010000179.1:15228564-15246891 GCA_027563885.1 Erythroxylum longipes
ATTCAAAACTCCATCTCCATATCATTTGCATTATTATCATCTTATAAGAAAATAAAATATGATGAAAAAGGTGAGGATTGAGAAGTAAAGTGGGGATTTTAAAGTTGTTTTTTCTCAGAAAATATTAATATTTTATTATATTTAATCATAGATATTTAAAAAACATAAAAAATAGAGTTAATAAAAAAGGGTAGGATATGGGTATCCATCGGTTCGGGTTATCACTAGACCCATATCCAAATCCATATCCACATCCATTTTTCAGCATCCATTTAAAATCCATTTTTTAGCCTCCATTTCCATTTTTCCGGGTCGGGTAGTGCAGATATTAATCGGGTTGAAAACCCACTGCCATCCCTAATTATCTCTTGTATAATGCCACTTAGATTTCTTTGACAGCAGTTAAGACACATAAAGAGGAGATTTGCTGCCATTTACACCCAAAAAACAAATTGACCCTGTCCTCTTCCTCTAGTTTACATAAGATACATTGTTTAGGAGAAGACAAGAATTTTAATCTTGTTATAGTACTGAGTTTGTTCAACATAGCTAACTAAAGTAAGAAGCTGGCATTTGGTGTTAGGTCAAGGTTGATGATTAACAATTTTGATGATAACTGTACAATATTTCAAAATTCAAATTGGATTTCTTTCGTCATATATGCAACGATATATTTATTAAAAGGAAATAAAATCATGGAATAATTGCTTTCTTTCTTATAGGAACCTTTTTTATAAACTTACCTTTTAAAATGACTCTATAACATGCAGAAGGATCTTACTAATTTGAATAATTAGCTCTGAAAGTCTTGACATAATGTTTATCTTAACATTTGAATATTAAAGATTCAACAGATATAATATCGAAGATTAAACAACGGCTAGTTGAAGAAAATGTCTACTTAAGGAAGAGCCACTGCATTTGCGAAACATACGAGACTTGCAAAATATCTTAGAACATTAATATTCTTGAAATTTATGTGCTTTAGAAAGTGATACTACTCTATAAGTTCCTTTCTTTCAATTATTCTTTTCACCCTTTCTATAATAACAAAACGGATTCTTCCAATATATAAAACAAAAATTCCAACGATTTTTGCTACTATAACCTTCCCAACCATATTTTTTCTAGGTATTTATTTTTTTAAAAAAGAAAAAATTGTATTGTTTAAGAGAGATTGTTAAATATTTCATACATTTCTTGTTGAGAGCTTATAGAGGCTAATAAAATACTACTACTTTGAAAGGTTGAGGAACCTTGAAAAATAAACACTTGTAAGCTTGAAGAAGCTCGCCAAATTACTACTTGGATTTTATCACTCAAGTTGGATACTTAGGGATTAGGCATAGGCCTTGTTATAAGCCGAACTAGTATAAATCTACTGTGTCATCTTCTTTGTCCTCCTTACTTTTAAATTTTCGCATTATAAGTTTGTATTTTCAAGATGTTCCTTCAGTTTTACAATAAGCTCCTTCTGCTTTTATATCGCAATAGGTTTTATTGAATAACAGGCCCCTTTTTGTTTAAGCATTAGCAAGCTCTTTTTGATTAAACATGCTCCTATCGTTTTGAGTGTTAGCACGCTCCTTTCGATTAATTGGCTCCTTTATATTTGAGCGTTAACAGATTCCTTTTAAATTGACAGGCTCTGGTCTTTTTCAAATTTAACATGATCATATCGAAAGTTTATAAGACCCTTCTATTTATGAATTTATTTTGTTCAAACAAGATCTTATTGATTTGAAAGTACCTTAAATTTTTTTACACATAATTTACCCCCTTTTGTGTGTGTTTACCATATCATTTGGTTTGAGAGTGTTGCTCCAAATTAACTTACACCATCCAATGCTTGAGTTTGTCCCATACATTAGTTGTTTAGCATGCCTATTAGTTCCTTCTAAAATTGATAAACCATTCCATAGATAAATATCCTCTCCACCATTGTGTCTGTACTGTGTTATTGATAGAATTCTAATCTCCTCTTGGAAAAGACCCCAGTTGCCATCTGTAATTAATTCCTAGATTTTGGATTTTCTTGAAAATCCATCAAGGGTATCCTAGCTCTTTAGCCTGTCCAATTCATACCATAGTGGGATCTGATCCCTAACCCCAATCTTGAATATGATATGATGTTGTACCTCTTCCCCTAATCTAAGTATTTGGTTAAAGAACTATGAATAACTGTTTTTAAGTTTAGTTGCCCATAAATTGCCACCCCTTAATATGTAGTTGTGCACCCATTTAATCCACAATGATTCATTTTCACTTAAAATTCTCCACGACCTTTTCAACATTAAGCATCTGTTACTTCTACTGATTGACTCTAAACCCAATCCTCCAGTTGCTTTGGTTGATGTATGTTAGTCCAACTGACCTTAGGCATTCCTCTTTCTCATTTCCCCTTTCTCCATAAGAATTGTTTTATCATTTTTTCCATTGTTTTAACCAACCCTTTGGAGAGGAAAATGTGAGAACACTAGTATGTTTTCATAGACATGATAACAAATTTCAGGAGTTGAAGTTTGTCACTTTAGGATAAATTTCTGCTTTTCCAAGAACCCATTGTTGGTTGAGGATTATTGTTATATTCATTAAACATGAATATGTACAAAATGAAAGCATGTTTTTTTTTAATTATTGTATTGATTATGGATTTTTTTGGATAAAGATAATCTTTATAACTATAAACTATACATTATTTATTAAAATGTAAAATAAATAAAAGAAAAATAATATTAATGTAACTAAACTAACATGTAGGAAGGAATTAAGAAACTTGCCCAAAAGAATATTAATATAATAGTGATATATATTCTTCAAGCCATAAATTATATATTTTAACCATTGCATATATGTTTTCTTATTATGCAATTATTATAGATTAATAATCAATTAGTGATATATCATATCTAATAATAATTTAATTTAATTAATTTAATATTTATGTAATGAATAGTTTGTTAGTTACCAAAGTGATCAAATTATAAAGTTTTTATACATATCAATTTAAATAATAATGATAAAAATTAGTTACTCAAGAAAATGTGATGCTTATGATTGAAATGACATAATGAAACAAATTTATAGGTAAATTAAAGTCAATTGTTCATAAAATATTTAAGAATTGCCCAAAGATTGATCAAATAATATTATATCGAAGAACATGATCGTGATTAATTAGTATACTTTGTTAGATATGTTTAGTATATCTAAAGATAACAAACATATCTAATTATAGTATATGTAATTATCAATAATGCAAACATAATACTAAGCTTTGATTTTTTTTCTAAATGAATACTAAGCTTTAGTTATGTTATTTTGTGTATTGTTGTTTCACTCAAAGGAGAACCACAAATATATGTATATTGTTAATATGATTGTTACTTGATTATACTTATGTGTGTAAATTATGACTCAAAGTTTTAATACACAATCATTAAATATATTTTGTAGCATCTAATTATGTTGTTATTCACTATCAACCTTTGTCTATGGTGAAGTTTAATGGGCTTAATGTCAATAGATTAATTCTATATGGCTGTAATATATTCTTTCTGTAAATAGTTAGCTTAATCATAGGCTTAGAATATTTATATCACCTTAATTAACATAAGCCCAATTTGTGGCATGTATTCAGCAATTATTTTCTATTTGATGGAGTAACACACTCTCTAAAATAGGTATTTAGACAAACAGCAAATTGTATCATGGTATCAGAGCCATTCTAGGGTTATTTATTTTTGAATCAAAATTAGGGTTTTTGGGGTGGGATCTCTGTTTGCATTTGGGTCACAAATTCGGTGACCACTTGTTCTCACCGCCAACTCCACAAGTTGCGCGATCCTTAGTTCGACCAGTTCCTCTTTTCTGGCGACCTAATTCCAGCCGAGTGGGTACCACGTGCCAGCGATCAGAATCTGAATGGAGAAAAAAAAATTCTGGCGAGTCTATTTTTTGGTTGTTTTTGTGTTCTTGGTTGGTGCCACCTATTCTTCGACCTGTCTCTAGCGGTTTGAAGGTTTGGGTATCCTGTACAGGTTCTAAATAGGCTTATTTTGTCTTGGATTTCAGTCCTTTTGATTTTATTCAGTTGTTTTGCTTTCTATTGTGATTCTATTTGTGGGACATTCTGGTTATGGTGAATTTCTTTGTGGTAATTCTTTTTTTATTATCTCGTACGATGTCTACTTTTTCGGACTGCAATCTACTGGGAAGAATTATTTTGCTTAAGCTTTACAGTTTCAATTATTTGTTACTGGCAAAGATTTGTCGGGTTATATTACCTCTTTTGCACCTACAGAGGTTATGGACCTCGCTCAATGGACTATTCAGGATGCTTACACAATGATATGGATCTTGAGTTCTGTCAATCCTATCATTGTTCTCAATTTAAGGCATTACAAAATAACTAAAGCAATGTGGGAATATTTGAAGAAAATCTTTACTGAGAATAACACTGCATGTCGTTATCAACTTGAGCATGAGATTGCTAATTATACTTAAGAGAATATGTCTATCCAAGAGTATTTTTTAGGATTTCAGAATCTTTGGGGGGAGTTATTTGACATAATTTATGCAACAATTCCTGATGAATCCATTTCTTTTATTCAGGAGGTTTATGAGCAAAGCAAGAGAGACCAATTTCTGATGAAGCTGTGATCAGAATTTGACATCTCTCGTTCTAATTTAATGAATCGAGTTCCTTCACCTTCTTTGGAAGATTTTCTTGGTGAACTGCTTCGGGAGGAACAAAACCTTCTTACTCAGGCTGCATTACAGTCAGTTCCTTATAATCCAATAGCATATGCAGCCCAGAAGAGAGGATCAAACAGGGATTTGAGCAAAGTTTAGTGTTACAGTTGCAAGGAGTATGGTCATATTACTCAGCACTGTTCCAAGAAATTTTGCAACTATTGTAAGAAATCTGGATATATCATCAAAGAGTGTTCTATTCAATCTCAAAATCGAAAGGATGATGTTGTTACTTATACAACCTCAGCATCCACATCCTCTACAGTTGCCTCAAGTCTTGTCACTCATGAGATGGTGCAATAGATGATTGTTTCAGCCTTTTCTGCCTTAGGGATCCAAAGTAAGCCACTTCTTTATCTTCAACTTGGATGGTTGGATTTGGAGCTTCTAATCATATGACTAGTTCTTCTCAAGCATTTCATAATGTTCACCCTTATAATGGTACCACAAAAATCGAGACTGCCAATGGAAGTTGTTTTCCTATTCATGTAGTTGGGGACCTTAATTCCTCTTTTCATGATGTCTTTATAGCTCCTAAACTTTCTTCTAATCTTATTTTAGTTGGTCATTTGGTTGATAATAACTGTGATGCTCATTTTTCTCGTTATGGTTGTCTGGTGTAAGATTAGGTGTCCGGGAAGATACTAGCAAAGGGGCTTAAAGTTGGAAGATTGTTTTCTTTACATTTTTTTATTCCTCGTTCTTTGTCTTTATCTTGTTTGACTGGTGACAAGAAAAGTGCCCTATGACACAAACGATTAGGTCATCCAAATTCTAGCATTTATCTTATTTGTTAAACTCTGGTTTGTTGGGAAATAAAGATTATGTTTCTTCTAAATTTTCTTTTGAATGTTCAACATGAAAATTGGGGAAAAGTAAAATTCTTCCTTTTCCATCTCATGGTAGTCATGCAAAACAATGCTTTAATGTTGTTCATAGTGATGTATGGGGCATTGCTCCTGTTATTTCACATGATAAGTACCAATATTTTGTGACATTCATAGATGACTACAGTTGATACACTTGGGTCTATTTCCTATGCTCCAAATTTGAGGTCTTTTCTATCTTTAAAACTTTTGTTGCATATGTTGAAACATAATTCCATATAGGTTTTAAGGTTTTGAGACCAGATTCAGGTGGTAAGTACATGTCCAATGAATTTCATGCCTCCTTACACGAGAAAGGCATCATTTCTCAATGTTCTTGTTCTTATACTCCCCAACAAAATAGAGTGGCCGAGCGAAAAAATTGCCATCTTTTAGACATGGTTCGTACCCTCTTGCTTGAGTCTTTTGTCCCTTCTAAGTTTTGGGTTGAAGCCTTATTCACTACCATTTATTTAATTAATAGATTGCCTGTGCAAATTCTAAACTTTGATTCTCCATATTATCGTCTTTTTCATCAACATCCTAGTTATCTTGATTTACACACTTTTGGATGTGTTTGCTTTGTTCACTTACCATCATATGAACGCTATAAGCTTTCTACACCATCTGTTACATGTGCATTCCTGGTTTATAGTATTCCACATAAAGGTTATCTCTGTTATGATCCTTCATCTCACAAAATTCGTATCTCTCGTAATGTTGTTTTTTTTAGTCTCAATATTTCTTCCCTACACACACTGAGTCATTGCTTGAAGTCAACATTTCTCCTTGCTTTGATGATCTACCTTCTACTTCCACATGATTCAAACCTGGCTTTGTATATTCTCGAAAATGTCCAACTTTGCCTCTTCCAAGTATTGACCCATCATCTGAGTCTGTTCCCATACCTATCAATGAGCCGACTGTGACATCTACTGAGTCTACATCTTTTTCACTAGGTCTAAGATGCTCTACTAGAGTCTCTCATCCTCTTGATCGATATGGTTTTCCTCATACTTCTCTTTCCGCTACTTTTTCTTCTATTGCTATTCCCAATTGCTATTCAGAAGCAGTGCAAAATGATTGTTAGTGGAAGGCAATGGATGAGGAACTTAAAGCTCTTCAAGAAAATCATACCTGGGACATTGTTTCTTATCCTTCTAGTATTAAGGCAATTGGCTGCAAGTGGGTTTACTTTATTAAGCTCCAAGCTGATGGCACACTGGACTACAATACGGCCCAACTTGTTGTCTTTGGTAACAAACAGGAATATAGGGTTAACTATGAAGAGACACATGCTCCGGTGGAAAAGATGACTACGATATGTACAATTCTTTCTATTACAGCCTCTTAGGGATGGTCTCTTTATCAAATGGATGTCATAAATTCCTTTTTACATGAAGATCTCAAGGAAGAAGTTTACATGCATCCACTGTCGGGTTT
Source organism: Erythroxylum longipes (assembly GCA_027563885.1). Taxonomy (NCBI): domain Eukaryota; kingdom Viridiplantae; phylum Streptophyta; class Magnoliopsida; order Malpighiales; family Erythroxylaceae; genus Erythroxylum; species Erythroxylum longipes. The sequence continues at coordinate 15,235,629 of JAOQMS010000179.1, forward strand.
GCTTTCTTCTTCTCTAGTATGTAAGTTAAAGCGGTCTCTTTATGGGTTGAAATAAGCCCCCTATGCATGGTTTTAACAAGTTCAGAATTACTTTGTTTCATTTTTCATTTGTACAAAGTCAATATGATTCTTCTCTATTTATTCATAAGACTTCTACTGGTGTTGTTCTACGTCTAGTGTATGTGGATGATATTATTATTACTGGCAACGATTCTTCCTTGATTTTCCAACTTCAGCAGCATCTTCAGGCATCCTTTCATATGAAGGATCTTGGGTAACTTACTTATTTTTTAGGCTTGGAGATTCATGCTAATTCTTCAAACATATTCTTGAATCAACATAAATACACTTAAGATTTGATTGCCTTAGCTGGTCTTCAAGATTCCTCTTATGTTCATACTCCTATGGAGGTCAATGTGAAGTATCGAAGTACCGAGGGGTGATCTCCTTCCTGATCCTACTCTATTTTGGAAATTGGTTGGTAGCCTGAACTATCTCACGATCACCTATCCTGATATCTCATTTACAGTACAACAAGTTAGTCAATTCATGCACACTCTTTGTCACCTTCATCTGGCTGCTGTTCGTCGTATTATTCGGTATCTTTGTGGCACTTCTACTCAAGGTCTATTCTTTCTTATGGGTACTTCACTTTGTATGGAAGCTTTTAGTGATGCTAATTGGGCTGGTTGTCCAGATACCTGCCATTCTGTCACATAATGGTGTATGTTCTTAGGCTTTTCCTTGATCTCTTAGAAAAGCAAGAAGCAAGATCGTGTCTCCAAGTCCTCCACTGAGTCAGAATATCATGCTATATCTGCTGCTAGTTCTGAAATTGCTTGGCTTCGTGGACTCTTGGTTGAACTTGGTTTTCCCCAACATGGTCCAACACCTCTTCATGCAAACAACACTAGTGCCATTCAAATTACTACTAATCTAGTTTACCACAAGCGTACCAAGAATATCGACGTGGACTGTCATTCCATTTGCAAGGCTATGGACCAACAAGTTCTCTCTGTTCCACGCGTTTCCTCTCATTTACAAATTGTTGATTTGTTCACTAAAGCCTTGTCTCATCAACGCCACTCCTTTCTTGTGGGCAAATTGATGCTTCTTGATCGACCAACATCAATTTAAGGGGGGATGTCAATAGATTAATTATTTATGGCTGTAATATATTCTTTCTGTAAATAGTTAACTTAATTATAGGCTTAGAATAATTGTATTACCTTAATTAGCATAAGCCCACTTTGTGGCAAGTATTCAACAAATTATTTTCTATTTAATAGAGAACACACTCTCTAAGAGAGGTATTCAGACAAATAACAAATTTTGTCACTTAATTGCTGAATGGTGTGAATAAGACAAGTTTCACTTAGGAATCTTAGTTTTGACTTGGCACTCGAAACTAATAAGCCTATTACTCTTACTAATATCAGTAGTGTTGAAGAAAAATCATTTTATGAACTTTGGGAAAGATTAAATAAATTAAAATTAATATTTATGTGAATGATTGTGGCTAACAACATTAAAGGAAAGTGCTAAAGAATATCTTAAGTTTTTTAAAGATATTTCTCAGTCTAACTCTGCTGATAAGTCATTTACTGGGATGTTAATAGGTATGCCAACCATCATAAAATTTGATGGTTCTCATACTATGCATGATTATGTTACTAAAATAATTGATATAACAAAAAGATTAAGGTTCATTGGAATGGAAGTGAATGCTAATAAGCTTTAAGACTTTTTGTGGGACATAGAGCAATACTTTGCATTGAAAAAGGTGTTCAACTCAAAGAAGGTGTCGATCACGACTATGTATATGGTGGATGATGTAAAGCTATAACGGAGATCGAGAACCTCAAATGACATCCGTGTTGGTAGACCTCCCATTGACATTTGGGAGAAGATAAATAAGAAGCTAATGGAAAAACTCCTCCCTAACAATATTTCATGACTTATGAAGGAAGCTTTAAAGAGTTTAAATGAAAATGACTTGGGGCGGGAGTATGTGAGAAACTTCACATCTTTGATGTTGGATGTGCAGAACATGTCTAAAGAAGACAAATTGTTCAATTTCATAAACAACTTGCAGAGCTTTAGAAACAGAACGTGAAAGACCTTTGAAGCTTGATAGTGGCTATAGATGCTTTGGTGAATCTCCAAATGCCACCACCAATTTAAACTAGTAACAAGGGCAAGAAGAATGATGGGACACATGATGTCTTAGAGAAAGGAAAGGAGAAAGCATGTGAATCTTCATTAATGTGTGCTTAAATAGACGAATATTGCTTGTTTCATTTGTGAAGGGTCATATTTGGTTAGTGAATGCTAAAAAAAAAGATAGGTGAGAACCAAATAAATTCCATAATCATGAAGGATTAAGGAGAAGGAAGTGAAGACTCAACGGAAGAAGTCTATCTTAACAATTATGATGTTGGGTGTAATATGACTTGTGAAGGAACATCTAAGCAAAAGTAAGGACAAACCCGATGAAAAGGAAAAATAGTGCATTGGAAATGTGTCAATGACTAAGGATTCTTTGAGGGAACCACATTTGGAGGAGTGTTTATAGATTATTTCAACGAGGGCATTGAGTTCTTCTAGTAGAGGTGGTTTATTACACCTATAGGTCTAAATTGTGAAATCGTGCTAGTGTTGGTGAGCCTTGGTTAGTGTTTCACATTTGAATCGACGAAAGAAGGCAAATATTTGCGAGTAAGCAAGGAAAATAACCATTGTCAATGAGTTGGCATACATTGGTGCACATTAATAGAAATCTTTAACTGGATGCAAAGATTCAGATATGAGAATACAAGATAGATTAAGATAGACCTTGGGTCAAAGGTTAGCTAAATCATATACATAAGGGAGACACATGAGAGCTTAAAGAACTTAATATGTTACTCAAATAAACGAACCATGACTAATAGACTTGATATGGGTAAGTATTGGATAAGACCAGTATGCTATGAAAGACCTTTAGCTTAAATGACTCTTTATTAATGGATATAGATCAATGAGAGATCTTGGATAATGTAGCAGATAAGATCACAGTAGATATACATCAGTTCTAAAAGATAAAGACAATGTGTGAGGATCATATAGTGGAGTTCTTAATGGATATAGATGTATATTTCCTAGTAATATCTTATCTTGTTAATTGTAATATAGCTAAATCTTATAACATAAAGTCTTCTATGGATGGGGGTGTTATCCAATTAGTTAGTGTCATGTAATCTATTAAAGATAAAGGTGATCTAGTTAGTTAAGTTCAATTAGTATTCTGAATTATAAAGCCAAAGGTGTGATTTAATCTATTAAAGATAAAGGTGATCTAGTATTCTGAATTATAAAGCCAAAGGTGCCTATAAGTAGCTTATTTAAGTCTTGCTCATAGAACAGAGATAGAGAGAAAGAGAACAGATTGAGCGAGAGTATTGCTTTATATACTTTTGAGAAAGTAATAAATGTTAATTTTTACTGTAACTCTTGTTTGTTGCCTATATTTATTTAATATTTTCGTAGAACCCTTATTCAAATGTAAGAATTAAACACTTTAGGAGTAGTGACACGTGTGAAAATAAGATTGTGTTGATAAACAATCACGTAGGAAAACCGAGTCTCTCTTAAACATACCTAAATGAGATTACGGTGCAAAAGAATAGGTGTGATTTCGATATAAGTTTGATGTTTAAAAATACCATTGTAACTTTAGCAAAGTAGTGTGTCCATATTGGCACAAGTAAACCAATGTGGACAAGTAAGTTAGGTCTTACAAGAAAGACAAAACTTACAAGTAAATGGTTACTTATTGGAATGTCCAACCCCTTCTCCTTTGTTTTTCTTTGCATAAGTTGCAAAAAGAAAGGAGAACAAAAGGTCTCACTCTCCCACACTAACTCTCTCAAGAACAAGAGTTCTCCTTCATGTTCTTATCTCGTTGAGCCACCATTCACAAGGTTTGGGATTTGAGGTGTGAATTAGAGTGAGTAACTCTGGTAGCTGCTCACAACATCGAGAAAGGGCAAATTCGAGTTACTTGGAGCCATTAGAGCACAAGGTGGACTTGAAAAGCAAGCATAAGGACAAAAGGGACTTGTCAAAAGAGGAGAGGTAAGGTCTCACCACACCTTCCAAAATTGGTATCAGAGCAGGTATAGCTTGCTTTCATCCTTAAATTTGTGCCAAATGAGAATAATATGACATACATGCTGAAATTTGTTCATACACGTGTAAGATGACCATTAATGGCGAATTTTTGTGAGCTTTATTTTAGCTTGAATTTTTGGTATGGATATGTTCCTTATAATGTCAGAAACTTGTGCCTAAAATTTGGTGAATAACGGATTTGAAATGAGTGAGATATTGCAAGATGAATTTCTGAAAAATCTGGGTTTAAATATGAATATGTTCATCCGCGGCATGTGTTTCCTGAAATTTTAGGCCCATTTTCTAAATTGTTAAAATACTGTTTTATATGAGATATGTATATGGATATGTTCCTTGTCACATTATCTTTCCAACGGTATATCATATGCTCAAATCGGAGTTAAAATGAGTGAGAAACAATAGTCTGAAGTGGGTATCTTAGCCATGAAAGGCTGAAATTTCCAAAAAATCTGGGTTTTTTCTGAAACCACACAGCAGCATCTCACACGCGCCCTAGGGACACGTGGGGCATATGGGGCCACCTCAAAGGGTCGTTTATTAAAATTTTTCAAATTTTGAGTTATTTGTTAGCCTAATTTGATATTTTGCTTAATAAAATAAATAATATTTTTTTGTCTATTAACTTAGGTTTTCATGCTTGATAATTGTGTATTATATTCATGAATTTATGATGCATTTCATATATGTTAGAATTTGTATTTTATTATTTATTTTTTATGTGTTAAATGATTATTATTTATGTTAGGAATAAATTGGTTAATTATTAATGCCAATGAACATAAATTAAATAAAGAAGCATTGATATTTTAAATTAGTGCCTGTGTTGTGTGATGTATGTTTTCCAAAATAATTTTATATACAAGGAAGAAGGTGTGATATCCCTATTTAATATTTGTTATTAGAATGATGTAATAGGATGTGCATTGTAATTATTAATGTTTTGTATCTTTAATATTGAGACTTTGTAAGGGGATGAATTTTCACACTAATTCTAAGTATATAATTTTTTTTTGGACACTAGTCACCAAAATGTCAATGGAGTCTTAGTGTGAGACTCACTAATGCATGCATGATTAGTTGATGCTATATTTATTGGATGTGTTACCCATAATTTAATTAATATTAATCATTGGGCTAAATACAATTAGGCGCTTAATACTACTTATGTTGTTAGTGATGATTACTAGCAAGTTTGCGAAATTTTCGAATTAATAATGTAAGTGGGAGTTGAGCTAACTACTTGAGATTAGCATAAATAGATATGTGCCTTAATTAGACCTATGTAATGATGTAGTGAAATGGCGACCAAGAGTTCGATAATTGAGATAACCAAAGGAGAGAAACTTGATGGTAAAAACTATGACATCTGACATAGGAAGGTTCAGTACCTTCTCAATGGGCATGAGTTGCTCGACCATCTAACCACCAAAATGAGCCCACCCGAGGCTGGGAATTCGGCCCAGCATATGACCATGAGACTTATGCCCTTTGGCAAAAGAAGGATAGAAGTGCACGCTTTACATTGTTAGCTTGCATGCACGACGACCTTATTAGGGAGTTTGAGAACTACCCAACTGCCATGGAGATGTGGAAACAATTGCGCCTAAAATATAGAGGGACAACAGCCACAAGGCTTCGTGCCTTAACGCTTAGGTTCAATCAATACATGATAGACCTTAAGCATAATATGACTAAACATCTTAGGGTGATGTCCTCCATGATTAGAGAAATGAAGGCAGCAGGTTATGATCTCACAGATGAGCAACAGGTTTTAGATGTCATTAGGTCACTTCCCGAGTCCTCCTAGGGATAAGTGAAGTTGCTCTTTACTCATAATGAGGCCATTAAGACCTTTGATGACATTTCCCACCATTTGGAGCTTGAGGCGGAGCGCAGAAATGCAAACCGCAGTAGCGTTGCATTAGTTGCACAAAATGGGCGCAAAGGTGATGGCCCTAAGCGCAAAAAGGGAAAAGCTAAGAACCAAGGGCCACGAGAAGGGCAAGTTGCTAAACATCGTAAGGTCAAATGCGGGGGCAAAAAGGATAAGTCCAAACTCATGTGCTTCAACTGTAGGAAGAAGGGACACTTTGCTCAGGAGTGTACTGAGCCCTGTGAGGTTTGTCCTTACTTACCTTCTTTAATATGTACCTTTGTTTGCATACATGCATTTTTCGCTCATTCTCTCCATGATTGGATTGTAGATACGGGAGCAATAAAACACATGACCTGCAGCCGTGCAGGATTTGTAGATTACCATCAATTACCGACGGGTAAAAATTTTGTAACAATGGGGAATGGAGCAGAGGAGAGGATCCTTGGTGTAGGAACCTACCTACTTACTTTGCGTAGTGGATGCAAACTGCTCTTATATGATGTGGTTCATGTACCCACTATTCGATGTAATCTACTTTCAGTATCGGCACTAGTAGACTTGGGTTTTTCTTTTTTTGTTAGTAAGAATTGTGTGTCCATTTATTTTGACGATACCCTTTATGGTCATGGGCACTTTTGTAATATTTTATTTATGATGGACTTAGAAGATGTGTCTGAATCTCATAAATATTTTGATCATGTTGCTTCTTCTTCTTCTTCTGTTGATATTGAATTTGAGTCTGTTAAATGGCATGCTCGATTAGGACGTATTGGACAAGATAGAATGTCCAGATTGGCAAGAGGAGGGCTATTGGGCTCTCTCACCAAAGTGAGTCTTCCTACTTGTGAGCCTTGTCTCGTTGGGAAAGCTAGTAGAAAGCGTTTTGGTAAGGCTAAGAGGGCTTCGTATCCTCCAGAATTGATCCACTCTGATATTTGTGGGCCTACGAATGTAAGAGCGCGTAATGGCGGGACTTACTTTATCACATTCATAGATGATTTCTCACGATATGGCTTAGTATTTCTGTTGGCTCACCGCTCAGAAGCTTTGAATTGTTTCACATGCTTTGTAGCTGAGGTTGAGAATCAAAAAGAGAGGAGTATTAAGGCTCTTTGTATGGATAGAGGTCGAGAGTATCTCTCTGATCAGTTTAAAGAATTTTGTGAGAATAAAGGAATACGCTGACAGTTAACGATTCCTGGAACTTCGCAACAAAATGGGGTTGTAGAGAGAAGGGATCGAACTCTGTTGGACATGGCTAGGTCGATGATGGCTCAAGCCAACCTCCCGATTAAGTTTTGGGGGGATGCCTTTATGACTGCGGCATACATCTTTAACCGACTGCCCACTAAGTCTGTCCCGACTACTCCATATGAGTTATGGAATGGAGACAAGCCTAATTTAGAAGGCCTAAAGCCATGGGGATCTGCTGGTTATGTTCACCATTCTTCTCATAAGTTTGGGCAGTTAGGCTCTAGAGCTAATAAATGTGTGTTTATTAGATATTGTGAGCATTCTAAGGGTTATGTGATATATGGGGAACATCATAGAGGGCTCACTGAGGTTGAGCCCCGAGATGTGGATTTTTTAGAAGATGATTTCCCTAGTATTGGTGAGATTAAACAAAGTCTTGAGCTATTAGTTAGAGGAACATCAAGACGAAGTGTCCTAAATTGATTTGGATTCACAATCCATTCCAATGACTATTGAGGTCAGTGGGAGCATAGAACCTCAGACTTAGTCTCCAGAATTGCGTAGGAGTCAACGCGGAAACGTTCCGCGTAGACACTTTGAAATAGAAGGTGCCTTCTTGAGCATTTCTGTTGATGTTGATGAGCCTTCTTCTTTTGAAGAAGCAATGAACTCACCAATTTCGAGTAAGTGGCTTGCAGCAATGGAAGACGAGATGGAATCCATGGCTAAGAACCATGTGTGGGAATTAGTTGATCTACCTGTTGGGCACAAACCCATTGGAAACAAGTGGGTCTTGAAGGTTAAGCGCAAGGTAGATGGATCAATTGATAAGTATAAGGCCTAATTAGTGGCGAAAGGTTACACCCAAAGGGAGGGTATGGACTATGATGAGACATTTTCTCCTGTGGTGAGATTTGTGTCTATTCGCCTTATCCTAGCTATTATTGCACATTTAGATTTGGATTTGTTCCAAATGGATGTTAAAATGACATTTCTCAATGGAGAAATAAATGAAGAGATTTATATGGATCAACCCGTTGGGTTTCGGGTAAAGGGACAAGAGCACAAAGTGTGTCGATCGTGATGTTCCATTTATGGCCTAAAACAATCATCTAGGCAATGGTATCTTAGATTTCATCAAGCCATTACATCGGTAGGCTTTGCGATGATTGAAGAAGACTATTGTGTATACATAAAGAGACAAGAGAATGTGTTTCTTATACTCTCTTTATATGTAGATGATATTTTGATAGTTGGGAATGATATGGAGATGATCATAGCTACTCAAAAGTGGTTGTCCTCTACTTTTGAGATGAAAGACATGGGTGAAGCAAATTATGTTCTCGGGGTTAAGATCTCGAGGGATCGTTCTAAGAGATTTATGAGTTTGTCTCAAGAAACCTATATTAAAAGGATCTTGGAACGTTTCCATATGCATAACTGCAAACCTGTTGATACTCCAATGAAGAAGGGCCTATACTTAAGTATGGATCAATGTCCTAAAACAAAGGAAGAAAAACCTAAGGTGCCATATGCAAGCACTCTCGGTAGTCTAATGTACACTATGTTGTGTACTCGACCCAACATATGCTTTGCAGTTGGGATGGTTAGTAGATATCAAAGTAATCCTCGACCTGCGTATTGGGATCGGTCAAAAGGATACTTAGATATCTAAGAGGAACCACTAATATGGCTTTGTGCTATCAAGGTGGGAGCCTCAAATTGGCTGGATATAGTGATACCGATGGATCCGTTGATAGAGACGAGCGAAAGTTTACATCGGGATATGCTTTCATTTTTGGAAAAGGAGTCATTTCTTGGTGTAGCAAGAAACAGCAATGCGTGTCATTATCCATGATAGAGTCCAAGTATGTTGCATGTACCTCAGCGGTGCAAGAGGCGGTATGGTTGAGGAGATTTTTTAGGAGCCTCAACATTACCGGGCATCTTCGTGAGGCCACAGTTACCTATTGTGATAACACAACTGCCATTGCCTATGTAAAGGACCCGAAGTATCATGGAAAGACAAAACACATAGATACTCGCTACCACTTCATCCGTGATATCATTGCACAAAGACATGTGGTCCTAAAGCATGTCTCTATGAGAGATATGATAGTTAATCCTTTTACTAAACCAATTACTAGAGATGCTTTTCAAAAGAACATTAGGGGTTTAGGTTTGTTAAGGATTTTATGTATTTGTACATTTATTTATACATTAATGAAATATGTTTTTCATTTCAATCTTATGTGAATTTGCATAGTAGATTAAGGTTTAATTGAAAATGACACATATCTAAAAAGTTGTCACCAGGCATGATGTTGCTTTCTCACACAAGAACATCGCCCCAATGATATGATAGCATGTGGGATGAGACTAAGTATTGCAAGGTATAAAATGATAGGCAATCTCCTTAATTACTGCAGCATGATTAAGGATTTTATACGTTGCCTTAGCTGACTACTAAGATGAGACTTGTTTAGTTGAACATGGAAAGTGTATCCATGTAGCTTGTATGAAGTCGGATTTGAGTCTATGGTGGCTCAAGTCGGTCACTTTCTAGAGTGACTGGACCATGTTCCGTATGGTGTTATTTAGAGCGTGACAAACCCTTAGTGGGAGCTCCACCATAGCATGCATTTCATACTGCATGTGCTTGAGACGACTGAATAAGGGAGTGATGAATAGGTCCCTTCTTCACCACTGTGTGAGCCTTGTGGACATTTAGTCCACCTCTATACCTTTTGGAACTTTGACCTATGTCATGAAGTTAAGAATTGGTGTTGCTACTTTAGCATATTATCTACGGGCCAGGAATGATGCGGTCTAGTGGGGTATGACTAAGAAAACAGCCAAGACTTCATGGATTGACATGAGTGTCTAAGGAAAAATCATTTTGATATCACATAAGCTATTTTTGAATCATTTCCCGGGCGATTACAAAGACATTAGTTGTCAATAGGCATGAGTTGTCTATATGGTAACCACGAGTATAAATACATTGTGGGATTTTTTGCATAGCTTTTTGTGAAAAGAGGGATCAGAGATGTAAATTCTAGTGTGATTAGAAAGGATTTGGGGTATAACGAGATCTTGAGTGACGTTACATTATTATGATGGTGACTTAATGTAACGATCCTCACCGGTACCTTTCTCGTATAGTCGCACGCTCCACTTCTTGTATGATAGTGGGAATGAATATTTGAGGTTAAGAAATACAATATGAGTTACCATAAAGAAAGCATTTGTTGCTGCAAATAGGCATGTGTTGCTCTTTCTATAATGGAACATATGTTGTTGCCAATGTGTACAAGTGGGAGATACAGCAAAGTAGTGTGTCCACATTGGCACAAGTAAACCAATGTGGACAAGTAGGTTAGGTCTTACAAGAAAGACAAAACTTACAAGCAAATGGTTACTTGTTGGAATGTCCAACCCCTTCTCCTTTGTTTTTCTCTTCAGAAGTTGCAAAAAGAAAGGAGAACAAAAAGTCTCACTGTCAGACCCCGTTGTCGGAGTCTGACTCTTAGCTCTGATACCATAATCTGTCAGAGCCCGTTGTCGGAGTCTGACTCTTATCTCTGATACCATAATCTGTCAGACCCCGCTTCCGGAGTCTGACTCTTGCTTGCATGCTTGCTCTGATACCATAACCTGTCGGACCCCGTTTCCAGAGTCTAACGCTTTCATGCTTACTTGCTCTGATACTATCATGCATGCAGATTATCGTAGTAGGTAAGCTATCACCCAACGATAACACCTTGATCACTTTCGGAATTTCTTCTCAAAACTCCCCTTTATTAATCTCAGCTCAGCTCTTAGAGCAGTCAACTGCTTCATTCCTACCCTTCAACTTGAATCCTTTAATCATCAGCGTGGTTGAGTCCTTACTTCACACTTATACCTGCTTTAGGTCCAATGATATAACTTCTCTTACAAATATCCAATGCAAGGTTTCTTTGGATAGATGGGAAGAGGACTTCAAGAACTACAAGTTTCATGAAGACCTTGAAGTCC
>JAOQMS010000179.1:15265578-15279640 GCA_027563885.1 Erythroxylum longipes
TAATTAATTACATTTTAATTATATTTTAATAAATTATATTTTAATTATATGTAATTAAAAAATTAAAAAATATTAGTATTGGTAGGAATCAAACCCATTCCTCCCATATATGGACGGTATGAACCATTACCCAAAACTTGGATATGAAAAAACTATTCAATCAATCATAATAACCAACTAACCTTTACCATTCATTTCATTTCCATTGATTTATTCTCATACCCCTTAATCAAGCACCCCCTTAGTGTTTTGGTGCCTTGGTTGGAGATGGCCTCAGTTCATTCTTCCATCACAGGCAGCCACGTCAAGGTTAGGTTTTCATTACAATTTCTTGTATGTTTTCTTTATTTTTGTAGATCTCAATGATCATACGTACATTTAGATTTGAGAAATGATGGGTTATTTAGATAAGTAGGCGTAAAGATGAAGTGCCTTTTTTTATGAAGCTGTTCTTGTTTACATTTTCACTTTTTTTTTGGAAACTTTAATAGCTAAATTACTATCACAAAAATTGATTGTGCCACCTCTTTATTGAACTTAAGTTTCTTGGGTTGGTTCTTTATCTAAAAGAAGATTCTATATGGACTGAAATAGGCATTATTAATATATAAATATTGTAAAGTCAATAAGATTTTTTATTTATGGAAAGAGACATGCCCAAGAGGTGTAGAAAGATTTGATATAGACAAGTGCATTTCATTTCATAATTTAACTGTTCCAAGTTGCAAGCTCATGAGGGATGAAAATGTGATAAAGATGGATACAAGCAAGTAATTGGTAGTTTCCACCTGATATTATGTTTGTGATGAGTCTTTTAAGCGGTTACATGGAGTGTCCCACAAAGTTTCAACTTTGAACCATCAAGAGAGTGTTAAATATATTTAAAAGCAAATATTGAATTTGGGCTATTCTACAAACAGAGAGGAGATGAGAGGCTGGTTGTTGACGTTGAGAGTGATTATAGTGGAGAAAACTCCAACTATGCATACATAAACGTGGCTTGCAAATTCATATTCCTATTTGTTTAACATTAGGAAAAGATATGACTTACAACGTACATTTTAGGCCTATGAATCTATGATTGTGTGTTTTTCCTTGGCCTATGAATTTGTGATTTTATTGGCAGTCATAGAAGAGAAGCCCTCACCACTACTTACTACTAAACTTACTACTAAAAACTACACAATCAAGACTACTTCCTAAAAAAATCAGTATTTATTTCCATGAAATTCTTACAACAACACAATGCCTAGTTAGTGTTCTCTTGTACATTAGAAACATGGAAACAAATTAATTTTCTTTTTAATATCTTTAGAAAAATCAAGTGAATAGAAAACCAATGACTTGAACAGAAGCAAAACTATAGTACTATACATGAAAGATTATAAATTCCTTTTTAGTCTAAACTTTTGTACACATTTTCATTTATAACCATATTCTTATGTTTTAAGTTATATGTCATTGTTGAAAATGTCCAATAATTTGTAGATGTTGGTAAATTTTGAAAGACATGATAATAAATATGTTAGGGGCAAGATTAAAAGGAAGAAGGATATGGGTGTTGATGAACATAACATACTGGTTCTAAAAGTAGTTTTTGAAGATAAAGGACGTAGAGCAATATCTATGTTTCACAAATTTTCTAATGAGTCAATGAAAAGCTTGAAGGAGTTAAACTTATACCACGACAAGGACATGTTGGCTAGCTCTAAGAAATGGAAGATTTGAATTATCAAAATGTTTAAATCTATTGCGAGCAAGGTTATAAGCATCTTACAGTAGATATTGGTGTGAAGAATCAAACTCTGATATTCATAATGAATTTGATGATAATGATGAGGGATTGTTCCAAGTTCAATTGTAGCAAGATGACGACTTCATTGTTATGCAGGGTAGTGATTCTAGAGATGATTTAGTTGATGATGAGTTATTTACAACTGATGATGATGAATATGTTATTATAATAACAAATAAGAAGAGATGTGCCAAGACTATACATAGTGGGTTTGAATGCGACAATGTTGTCGATGGTGTTGGAGGTGATGGAAAGGATTGCAATGAAGATGGTGATTATTCCAAAGATACACAAAGAGAAGAAGGAAGTTCACATGGTGCAAATAGTGAATATGAGGGTAGTGATGCTGAAATTCAATCACTAGTTTGTAATGATGATGAAGCATCTATTTCAAAAAAGAAATAAATTGTCTTCAATCCGAAAGTCAATACGAAAGAATTTAAGTTTAAAACTAGAATGAAGTTTAAGTATGAGATATAATTGAGGGAAGTAATAAGAGACTGTGCAACTACAAATGGGTATAATGTTTCAACAACAAGATCCGGTGTGAGAATGGGGGCAGTTTGTGAGGCACAATATCCTTTTCAGGTACATGTTAGTTGGATTGGAAATGAGAAAACATTTGCTGTAAAAATAGTAAAAACACAAGCATAACTGCAGGAAAGCGCAAAGGAACAAGCAAGCAAGTAGGAAATGGATAGTAAATGAATTCTTACACAAGTTTAGGATGAACCTAAATTGTCTTATTACTGAAATGATGATGATTTTCAATCAAAATATGCACTACAGGTCACTAAATTTATGATTTAATATGCTAAGTTATGGTCTTATAGACATTAGTTACGACGAGCTGACAAAGATGGGAAATATATTATTGAAATTAAACTTAATGAAAGTTTTATGTGGTATTTAGTGCTTTAAAGTATGGTTTTCTCGGTGGATGAGGCAAAATAATTAGGTTAGATGGATGTTTTCTGAAGCCATTCCTTAGAGGTGCTTTATTATCTATAATAGGTCTTGATGGAAAGAATTAGATATTTCATATATCTTAGGTTGGGGTTGAGGGAGAAAATTATTAATCGTGGCATTGGTTTTTGATCATTTTTAAAGAAGATCTAGATATAAGTGGGAATGCATTTTTTTAGAGATCAACAGAAGGTAAACTTTAAATATCCATAAATATGATGTTCATTTCTTAATGTGATTTCTCATATTCAATTTACGTTACCCTTTTTTTTACAAGGTTTAGTGGAAGCATTAAAGAATTTGTTTCTAGAAGCTGAGTATAAAAAATGTGCCCATCATATTTATGCAAATTGTTCTAGTGTTCATAAAGGCTACACATATAGGAGTTTAGTTTGACAAGCCATGAGTTACATAACAAAAGTAAACATATTGTGGCTTGTATATCATATCAGAGGGTGGATATCAATACTTATTTCAATCATTTTTCTAAGTGTGATTGCTATTTAAAAAGTTACCAGTATGCTATGGAACCCATTAGTGGTCCAAAATTTTGATTGAAGACTAAAACTCTTCAATTAATATTATCTCCACTAATTAAAAAGATGCTTAGTAGACTAAAAAAAGGCAAGAAAAAGGGATCAGACTGAATAACCACGAAATCCCAACAAATTGAGCAAGGTTGGACTAGCTATAAGATGCCATTATTGTTATGAAATTGGTCACAATATAAGAGGATGCAAAAATAAGAGTTAACCTTCGAGGCAACATGAAATTATGAAGGTAGTTATCATTAATATTTTGTTTCTCTTCATTTTAGTTGTAGAACAAATGTCTTTTTATTCATGAAAAATTATTTTTTTTGTTTGTCTTCAATATGAATAATATAACAAAAAAGAGGAAGGCCACTAAAAACTGAAGCCCCTTTATCCAGTTTTCGTAGCTATCTAGTTCAAAGACCCCATATAATTAGTATCTACAATCTTAAATATTGCATCTTCTATATTAAGAAAAGAGAAGACAATGATAGGTGAATATTAATTATTATATTTAAGTTTATTTGTTTCTAACTTATAGAACATTATAATTCCTTTTGTTTTTATAGGTAACTAGAGTATATGGAGTAACATATGGGGAAGTTAGTGAGCAATACCTACTTTACGGTAAGTTATTTAAATACTTATTTACACAACTTATATGTAATTATAAGGGAGATGGTAATATTTAGCTAAATGATTGTTTATACTTCATAGATAGGTGGAAGTCAATGTCAAATGTTAAGACCTTTAAATACTAATGCAACAACTGCTTAAGCTTCCTAAAATACAACTTCCAATACAACTCAAACTAGAAGAAGGATCAAACTAAAGGAGATTTGCTCCTAGAAAATCTCAAGTTGTAGATGACTGAGAATGAATACCAACTTCTAGTTATGTATTAGTCTTGGATGTTTATTAGTTATCAATTGTTTGATAAATTTGACATGATTTGGTTCAACAATTTAAATATGGTTTCACTTTGTTCTATAAGTGTTATGTGTATAATTGCTATGGTTTGAAAAATCTGAGCATAGTGGATACCGTGGATTTGATCATGATTCTAGAGATAGGCACATGGCTTAAAGTAGTGAGTCATACATTAATGATTATCTTGATTTGATAGATATTAATTAAGAAATTGAACAGCAACTAATATGCATTTCTCCGGTTCCTTTTCTTTGGGCTATGCTCTAAATATCAGTGATTACCACTTAGTGGGTTGTTGCAACATTGATCAATCCATGGATTGATGTAAATACAATAGCAATTTCCTGATAGTACCACTTATTTTGGTGTTGAGATTGATGATTAATAATGAATTTTGCTTTCTATGGCCATTAATGATCATGGGAATATTGGATTAATTCCTGATGCACTTAAAATTTACATGGAATACTGAGAAATATTTATTAATGGATTAGGCTTGGTATTTCCCTTTCTTGAGAGTATGAAAATGTAATTCAATAGAAACTAAAATTGACCAAATACTAGTTGCATACTCATTGGTTTCTTTGTTCTTTTAAGACAACATACTACTTGCATTATGTAGATATATTTGCTCTTCTAACTATTACAATGTTTCCATTTTTGTTGTACTTAAATCTGATGCCTACGCTATGAAATTTTATAGGACTTACAAAATAAAGATATAAACACAAATATTAGGCTTATGAAAAATTTGCATTAAGTAGATATATTATTACATATACTTACTTTTTGCAAAGAACAATGCATTTTTTGAACAAGACTCTTACCCCAATTTACAGAACATGTTTGGCATATTTTCTGACAATAACAAACCTTCATCTCTTTTAAAAATATTAAGTACCTACAAGACACCTTTAATTTGAATATTGATTAAAATTTTTTATACTAATGGCATTGTTAAAAAACAATAATTGGAATACTTACTTTTGTATTGATGCATTCATAAAAATGTTAACCAATGTTAGGCTTTGCATTTGATATTCGTAATGTCATCTTCTCATTACAATTGGGGCAATCAATATTAAAAATCTAAAAAATATATATATTGCAATATTAATTATAATTAAATCCAATTAAATTATCACATATAAAAATAAATATATTAAAATTATTTTAATATTTAATATAATGCTTTCTTTTGACAAAATTGAGAATATATCCTTTCAGCTTTTGCTACATTATTAAAACAACAATAAATAACACCCTTGAATCTATTAACGACACCTTGACACTCTTCCCATGTCAAATAATTCTGGGTGCATAAGCAACGAAAGCTATATTTACTTTATTTTTGCCCATATTTGTTTATATTGTTACAATATTATCATACAAATATTTAATTACTAACTTAAATGTGCTTGTAATTATAACATAATTCTAATAATTTACGTATCATTCTAGTAGCAACTCGTTTGATTTGATCTAACAATAGATCATTAAAAACAAATTATGGTTTTTTGATTACAAGGTTAAACAAGTGTGGCATCACTAATAACACTTTTTATTCTTATTATTAAATGGACAAAAAATATGTTGAACTTATAAATAGATTAAATTCAATTAAGAAGGTGCATGGAAATTCTCATAATGGTTGTCCTTATGATGGGAAATGAGAAAGGCAGAACAATAGGGAAAGAAATTATACAAGCATGTTGAGAAATAAACAGTAAAAGAGATTTTAAAGAAAGATGAAAAACACAGAATTTAACGAGGTTCAAAAATCATGTGTTTCTTATATCCCTAGAAGTGAAGTGACTGTTCGTATTATTTAACTTGCGTAAATAAGGTACATTAGGTTTTTGTATAAAACCCTAAAAACTACTGTACAGTTACAATAGGACACGATTTAAAACCCACGTCGCCACGTGTCACATTGCGCTTACGCTCCACTCCGCTTCGCTCTGCTCCTACATCTGCCCCTTACCAGTATATGAGCCACATACACAACAAAGCAGAACATCAAAAGCATGCCACGTAATACCACCAACAGTTGCCAAAAGCATGCAAGAAATCCCAAGGGCTCTTAGACTTTCGAATTTTCCATGCCCTGAAGGAAGTAAAGGAAAAAACCATAAACTGAAAAGGATAAGTCATTACAGATCTAGAAGCATCATTAAAAAAATCTTTCTTCCATCGAGTAAATAATCTGTATTAAATGGATGAGGACATGTATATGCATATTCTATAGATGAATGGAGTAGTTAGTAGGTACAAATTTATAAGTGACCATATGGATGTTCTTTATATTTTGGAGCTTGTCTTGTCCACCTTTGAACAACAATAAAGCAATTCCACTAAGAACTGACAAATCACATTAACTATCAGTTATACCAAATTAAAATCGTCCTAAAACAAGACACTGTTCATTGTACAAAAAACCTCCCTCATCTATTACAAGAGTTTGTCTACTTTCTTTGTTCAACTTCAAACAACCATTGGCTTTCTGGATAACTATATAGGAGGATGAATATGGTTAAACATAATGAGTTTTGTGCGTGTTGCATCAATTAAAAGTTGATGACTGAAGTAGGTAGGCAATTAGGTTTCATCATCTTAATAGTGTGAAATGAGAAATTATATTCAACAAAGGAGACAACTAATAATGGTGTGAAATGAAACGCTTACCGGTGTGAAGATGAAAAAAAGCATGCACGCGATGGCAACGAGTTTGCTGCGATGCGATGCTAGAATGATTTAGGGATTTTAGTGATTAGCAACAACTTTTGTGTGATGTGATGCCAAAACTGAGAACGAGTGGAGCAATGCGATGTGAAAACGAGGGGGACGGTGCGGCGTGAGAACGAGTGGCTGATTATGATAGAAGAACGAAGATGTCTCAGATAGCTTCAACTCCTATGGCAGCAGACATCTGTGTGAGAATGACAGTGGCTTAGGGATTTTGTTAAGAACTTTGCTATACTTTTAGTGATATTTTCTAATCTGATGATGTTTGTTGCTTGGACTTTGATTGTTGCAGAAATAGAAATTGCAAGAAAAGTAAAGAAGACACACGATTTACTTGGTTCGATAGCACAAAGCTATCTACGTCCAAGGGTCGAAACTCACACACCGAATTTTACTAGTATCAAGGAAGAAGAAATACAAGAGGTTGGGTGTACACTAACACCTGCAAGATTTTTTCAAACTCGCTATTACCCTCAGTATGTACTCTAACAATCTCAGGATTTTTCCTCACTTGAATCATAGAAATGTAAACTTTAGTGAACTTGTAAAATTATTGTGTTACTCTAATGTATTGAACTCTGGTCCTATTTATAAGTGTTGAGGGATAATGCTGCCTTCGGATATGCTTTGACTGAGTCAATTCATGCTTTTCTCACATGACCACTAATGTATCTTCTGCTGTGCATTTTATGTAGAAAGAATACGTCTGCGTTTTTGGCTTGTAATGTGTGTCCCATGTGCTGTCCATGTGCATGAGTTATGCCTTTTAATGAAGTGTTGCGTTTTCCCTTTTTAATATATATGTCTTCCATGTGCCACACCACTCATACCTCCTTTATGCTGTTCGTTTTACTCACTTAAGTCACAGATTAGTTTTTATCTTCTTCTCTTCATAAGCTTCGCACGTTCCTTTCTCTTTTTTCCTTCGATTCTTCATCTGAGTTTTTGATATGAAGAGATTATGTGAGGGTTATTGGAGAATCTGGTGTTATTCTTCACATTATTCCCTCCTTCTCCATGAATCCTCACGCAATCCTTCAATTTGTGGCGATTTCAGCAAAAATTTGATACCCTAGATTTTTCTCCGGTGTTGTGAGATCGACAAGTAAGCTTCCTTTTTCTTTCAAGGTGCTTCATTTATCTGTAGAAACTCTCTACAGAAAATGAACTTTTTTATTGGAACTATTTTTGTCCCAAAATCTGACGGGTTCTGTTCTCCTTTTATTTTCTTCAGGTCGACTTCTCCACTGTTGACCTTGTCTCTGATGAAGTGGAGCCTAACATCGATGTGCTTCAATCTCTCGTGTAGGACTTGATCCTTACTCAGGTAAAGAGTACTTTGGCTATCTGTGTGTATTGTTGTATCTGATATTTGAACTTTGATCTCTAACAGTAGTCCCTTAAGCCATATTAGCTCCTTTAGGCCTTCTGTAATTGCGTAAAACTCTGCTTCTATTGTAGATAATGACACCACTGACTGTTGTTGTACTTTCCAGCTTACTGTGTTACCTGAAATTGTCAAATAGTATGCTGATAATGATTTGTGTGTGTCTTTATCTGCTGCATAATTTGTATCTACATAGCCATTTATGCTTATATGTTTATGGACTTCTAGGTTAGGTTTAGTAAAACATAGACCATGATTTAGGGTCCCCTTCAAATATCTAAGTACTATCTTAAAACCCATCCAGTGTTCTAGACCTGGATTAGACATGAATCTGCTGAGTAGGCTGATTGCATGTGCTAAGTCAGGTCTAGTACAAATCATAATGTACATTATACAACCTATACCCACATCATAAGGATATTTCTACATGTGTTCCCTTTCTGCTTCTGTTGCTGGACTCTTAGAAGCTGTCAGCTGTAAGTGTGTGGCAATTAGAGCAAGACTAGGTTTAGAATCTTCCATGTTGAACTTAGATAGGACTTTTCTAATGTAGTCCTTTTGTATCAACCATAGTTTTCCTTTTGCCTTATTCCTTATGATCTGCATTCCCAGTAGCTTCTTAGCTCTGCCTAGGTCTTTCATATCAAAATTCTTCTTCAGAGCATCTTTCACTTCTTGAATTTTCTTCATTAACTTTCCTGTGATGATTAAATCATCAACATACACAAGCATATAGACCACTTCTTCTTTTTCTAGGTCCTTGTAGTATAGACAGTAGTCATAAGCGCTTCTTTTGAACCTTAATTCTGTCACCACATCATGGAACTTCTTGTTCCATTGCCTAGGTGCTTGCTTTAGGCCATATAGAGACTTTTCTAGCAAACAAACATGATTTGGTTTCTGCTTATCTATGAAGCCAGTAGGTTGCTTCATATAGATAATTTCTTCTAGTCTTCCATATAGGAAGGCTGTCTTTACATCCATCTGATGTATTTCCCAATTATTCAATGTTGCTAGGGTCAGTATTATCCTTACTGTTTTAAACTTGACCACTGGAGAAAAGATTTCCTTATAATCTACTCCTTCTTTTTGCCTAAAGCCTTTTGCAACTAGTCTTGCCTTGTAGGTCTTAGGATCAGCTTCAGTCACTCCATCCTTGAGCTTGAATATCCACTTGCATTCAATCACCTTAGAGTTTGGTGGCTTAGGAACTAGCTTCCAAGTCTCATTCTTCATTAAAGAAGTGTATTCACTTAGGCAAGCCTCCTTCCACTGATCTGCATCAGTCCTCTCCATAGCCTCCTCATAGGTTTCTGGTGCTTCAGATTCAACTGTTTTTGCAACCAAACAGGCATAGTCAACTAGGTTAGTCTCAAAATACCTTCTGTTTGGTATTATCTGCCTTGGTTCCCTATCTCTGACTAGTTGATAGTTCTGTAGTGGAGCTTGGGCTTCTGTTGTTCCCTCTTCTTGTTCTGTTCCCTCCTGAGGGTTAGAACTTGAGTCAATTGATTCTTCTACTGCTTCTTTTGTCTATTCAGCAGCTGTTTCTGTTTCTCCTCCTTCATATGTGGAGGGTGGGACATAGAAGGGAGTCAAACTGTGTCTGAACCCAGCTGCTGTAGGACAGTCTCCTGAACATGCATTCCTCCATCTTTATGCTTCAGTAATGGGAATTCAGATTCCCTGAACACCACATCTCTGCTTATTTGAGTTTTGTGTGCTCCTGGCTGTAGGATTAGGACCTTATACCCTTACCTTCAGGATATCCTAGAAACACTCCTTTAATGGCTCTAGGTTCTAACTTTCCTTCTGTTTGGTAGATGTAGGTGCTGCATCCAAAAGGTCTCAAGTTAGTCAAATTAGGTTTAGTTCCAGTCCATACCTCTTCAGGAGTCTTGTACTCATTTGTAGATGTTGGTAATCTGTTTATGAGGTAAGCTGCTGTTTTGATGGCTTCCCCCCATAGTGCTTAAGATAGGCCTGAGGACAGTAGCATGCATCTTGTCTTCTCTAGGAGTGTACTGTTCAATCTTTCTGCTACTCCATTCTGTTGAGGAGTAGCTTTGACTGTTCTGTGCCTTTGAATGCCCTTCTTTTCACAGTAGTCATCAAACTCCTTGTTGCAAAACTCCAAGCCATTGTCTGTCCTCAAACACTTCAGTTTATTTCCAGTTTGGTTTTCCATTAGGGTGTCCCACTTGATGAATGCTTCTAGTGCTTCATCCTTGGACTGTAGGAGATAGATCCAGCATTTTCTGGATCTGTCATCAATAATTGACATGAAATATCTCTTACCTCCCATCGTTTGAGTCTGTGCTGGTCCCCATAGGTCACTATGAGCATATTCCATGTTGCTGGTGGCTTTCCTTGCAAATTTTGGGAAAGGAGTTCTGTGGTGTTTACCTAGGATACACCCTTCACAGAAGTCAATCTTCTTTACAGTAGTGTTTGGTAGCATGCCTTGTTGCTCTAGGTGCTTGAGACTCTTATTCCTTGTATGTCCGAGTCTTGCATGCCATAGGATTGTTGAGTTCAGCTCCTTTTCCTCTATTGTTAGGTTGATTTCTATAGTTCCTTCAACATATTACAGACCTCCTCTCTCAATTGCTCTTATAACCACCTTTCCATCCTTGATGATTTCTCGTAAACCATATTTGGACCTGATCTTATATCCTTGCTGGTCAAAAGCACTTTCGGATAGAAGATTTCTTCTAATTCCAGAGACATATCTTACATTGCTCAATGTCCTTCTCTTCCCATCATACATCTTGATGGAAACATTGCCAATGCCTTTGATATCTTGCTTCCCTGCATCATCCATCCTTACTTTGGATGACAAGTTCTCAAATGTAGAGAACCACTCCCTGTGGAGAGTTACATGCATTGTATAGCCTAAATCTAGAATCCAGTCTGTTATGACTTCATCTGCTTCAGCTGTTAATGCAAGAATCTAATCTTCACTAGATTCTTCTAGTATTTCAACATTTCCTGCATCGGCCTTCTTTGCTTCTTTATCCTTCTTTTTCTTCCTGCAATCTTTAGCAAAATGGCTAATTTTATCACAGTAAAAACATTTCTTACCTTTGGCTTTGTTCTTTTTCTTGTCATCATCATTTTTCCTTTGTTTGCCCTTTCCTTTAGTTTTCTGCCCACCTTTCTTTGAGCCATTTTCTGCTGATTTGTTCTCGGATCTGTTGTCCAAGAATATCACTTCTGGTTCCTTTTTAAAGTGATTATTGTCTATCATTTCCTCCATCAAAGAGTCAAGAACTCTCTTGACTATTAGAGCATCACCACTAGCATGCTTAACCACCTTTCTGAATGAGTTATACTCCTGTGGCAGTGACTTTAGAATCACCACTGCTTGGTGTTCTTCAGAAATTACCTCCCCAGTAGCTTCAAGATCTTGAATTAATTTGAAGAAGTAATCCAGATTGTCTTCTAGAGTTACTGTAGTGTTCATCTTGAAGTTGGCAAGATTGTGCAGCAGTGTCATCTTATTCTGTAGGCACCTTTTGGAGTAGATCTCATCTAATTTGTCCCATAGCCTTTTTTCTGTGTTGCAATACCACCTTACCAGTATATGAGCCACATACACAACAAAGCAAAACATTAAAAGCATGCCACGTAATACCACTAACAGTTGCCAAAAGCATGTAAGAAATCCCAAGGGCTCTTAGACTTCCGAATTTTCCATGCCCTGAAGGAAGTAAAGGCAAAAACCATAACTAAAAAGGATAAGTCATTACAGATCTAGAAGCATCATCAAAAAAATCTTTCTTCCATCAAGTAAACAAGTTGTATTAAATGGATGAGGACATATATATGCATATTCTATAGATGAATGGAGTAGTTAGTAGGTACAAATTTATAAGTGACCATATAGATGTTCTTTATCTTTTGGAGCTTGTCTTGTCCACCTTTGAACAACAATAAAGCAATTCCACTAAGAACCGACAAATCACATTAACTATCAGTTATACCAAATTAAAATCGTCCTAAGACAAGACACTATTCATTGTATGAAATAAAGAAGGAAACCTCCCTCATCTGTTACAAGAGTTTGTCTACTTTCTTTGTTCAACTTCAAACAACCATTGGCTTTCTGGATAACTATATAGGAGGATGAATATGGTTAAACATAATGAGTTTTGTGCGTGTTGCATCAATTAAAAGTTGATGACTGAAGTAGGTAGGCAATTAGGTTTCATCATCTTAATAGTGTGAAATGAGAAATTATATTCAACAAAGGAGACAATTAATAATGATGTGAAATGAAACGCTTACTGGTGTGAAGATAAAAAAAAAAGCGTGCACGCAATGGAAACGAGTTTGTTGCGATGCGATGCTAGAATGATTTAGGGATTTTAGTGATTAGCAGCAACTTTAGTGTGATGTGATGCCAAAACTGAGAACGAGTGGCGCAATGCGATGTGAGAACGAGTGGGACGGTGCGACGTGAGAACGAGTGGCTGATTATGATAGAAGAACGAAGATGTCTCAAATAGCTTCAACTCCTATGGCAGCAGACATCTGTGTGAGAATGACAGCGACTTAGGGATTTTGTTAAAAACTTTGCTATACTTTCAGTGATATTTTCTAATTTGATGATGTTTGCTGCTTGGACTTTGATTGTTGCAGGAATAGAAATTGCAAGAAAAGTAAAGAAGACACACGATTTACTTGGTTCGATAGCACACAGCTATCTACGTTCAAGGGTCGAAACTCACACACCGGATTTTACTAGTATTAAGGAAGAAGAAATACAAGAGATTAGGTGTACACTAACACCTGCAAGAGTTTTTCAAACTCTCTAGTACCCTCAGTATGTACTCTAGCACTCTCAGGATTTTTCCTCACTTGAATCACAGAAATGTAAACTTTAGTGAACTTGTAAAATTATTGTGTTACTCTAATGTATTGAACTCTGGTCCTATTTATAAGTGTTGAGGGATAATGCTGCCTTCGGATATGCTTTGACTGAGTCAATTCATGCTTTCCTCACATGACCACTAATGTATCTTCTGCTGTACATTTTATGTAGAAAGAATACGTCTGCATTTTTGGCTTGTAATGTATGTCCCATGTGCTGTCCATGTGCATGAGTTATGCCTTTTAATGAAGTGTTGCGTTTTCCCTCTTTAATATATATGTCTTCCATGTGCCACACCACTCATACCTCCTTTATGCTATTCGTTTTACTCACTTAAGTCACAGATTAGTTTTTATCTTCTTCTCTTCATAAGCTTCGCGCGTTCCTTTCTCTTTTTTCCTTCGATTCTTCATCTGCGTTCTTGATCTGAAGAGATTATGTGAGGGTTATTGGAGAATCTGGTGTTATTCTTCACAAATTTCATAACTAAGGCTCCGTTTGGATCTATAGTACGATTGAAATAAGTACTTATCTATCGCAATTTTTAAACGCAGTAACATATTTGGATTTGCGGGCGAACAACTGGAGGTTAGAAGAAAGTGCGGTTGCACCGAAAAAAATCGATAAGTAGGAAAAAGGTTTGCAATAAGAAAGTACTTCTGCGATAGAAATTCTACTTTCCATTAATAACTTTTTGATAATTATTATTTTCCATTATACCCTCAACTAATGTTTTCTTATTTATAATTTGAATTTATACGACTAATAATATATTTTTATGAAATATTTTATTTACTAAATTTATTTTATTTATATTTTCTTATTTTAAT
>JAOQMS010000179.1:15279740-15297754 GCA_027563885.1 Erythroxylum longipes
CCTAAACTTTCCTTTGGTGATATCTTCCAATCCTTTGAGAATTTCTCAAATCTAATGATAGATTTGAGTTCCTTGACCACAAATTAGCTTAGATCACCTAGGTTTGGGTTAAATAATAAAAAACTTGGTGAAATTTTGGTGAGGGCCTAAACTACCTCTTCTCCTCCTCTCTTCTCCTTTCTTCTCCTTTCTTTTAACTAAAACAAGGTGGTTTAATGCCAAATAAAAAGGGTTGTACGACCATAAGGTGAAGAACGGTCTAAAATTTGACTCTTCTTTGACCAAATATGGTGAATTTACTTTTTTACCCTTAGGTTATGTGAAATTACCCTCTCCAAACTTTTCATAAATTTGCAATTAAGCCCAAAATTTGAGAATGACCAAAATTTTTATTTTCATTTTAGTCCTTGGACTTTTTCCAATTATAATTAAGCCCTTCAACTTTATAAAATTACATATTGGTACTCTAAGAAATAAAAAATTACATTTAAGTCCCTTAACATTTAACAATTTGCAAATAAGCCCTTACGTACATCAACTTTTCCAATTAAGCTTTCTAAGTGTCCAATAAGTCTATAAATCATTTCTAATTACTTATAAGGCATTAGAACACATTTAACTCAGCCACCATGGCCATATCCATCCAATGAAATCGATTTTACAAACTTAGAAGCTTACATGTCAGAGATCTCCAAGATTTCGCATACCGATGAACTCTAAGTTCATGTAAGGGCATATAACATTTTATATCACTGGCATGCATACCAAAAGGATTCAAATACATCTTTGAACTCATCACAATCATGTATATATTAATATACAGTAGTGTCTCTAAATATAGCACAATACAAAAAGCTCAGAGAGTCCGGCGTTACAAAAATCACATAGGACCTATAAATAAAGATATAAACAAAAATATTAGGCTGATGACAAATTATACTTCCTGCGAATAACAAATCATCTTCCGAACAAGACTCTTACCCCAATGCACAGAAGATGTTTGACATATTTTCTGATAATAACAAACCTTCATTCTCATTTAAAAATATTAAGTACCTATAAGACACCTTCAATTTGAATACTGATTAAAGTTTTTTTAATCCTAATGGCATTATTGAAACATAATAATTGAAATACTTACTTTTGTATTTATGCATTCATAAAAATGTTGACCAATGTTAGGCTCAGTGTTTGATATCCATATCTTCATCTTCTCATTACAATGGGGTAATCAATATTCAAAATCTGAATTATATATATAAATTACAATGTTAATTATAACTGAATACAATTAAAATATCACTTATAAAAATAAATAAATACTAAAATTATTTTAATATTAAACATAGTGCTTTTTTTCAACAAAATTAAGAATATATCCTTTCGGCTTCTACGACATTATCAAAACAACACTTAATATCATCCTTAAATCCATTAATGACACCTTGACACTCTTCCTATGTCAAATATATACCAGGTGCATAAGTAAAGAAAGCCACATATATTTTATTTCTACCTATATTTGTTTATCCTGTTATAATATCATCATATAAAATTTTAATTGGTAACTTAAAATGCACTTGAAAAGAGATATTATCTACTCAAAAGTTGCTTTTAAGAAATAAGTCAGTGTGATTTGCTCCAAACCATGAAGTCATTTCATTTACGCATCATTCTAGTAGCAAGACCTTTGAATGGATCTAACAATAGATCACTAAAAACAAATTATGGTTTGTTGATGACAAGGTTAAAATGCTTGATTTAATGTTAAAATTGCAAAACTTGCCACTTGAAGAGGAAGTAGGAGAAATTTCCAAGTTAGAATAATTGACTATTAAATGAGTACGAACCTATATATTAAAGGGTAAAAGTATTTGGGAAACTAAAACCAAGCCATCTTATTCATGGTGTATCAAACAATAGCTAAAATTAAGGACCTTTATGGAAGATCACATAAAATGCAAAATTAGGGATGGGAAATCAACCTCTATTTTATATGAAAATTGGATTTTGGCAGCAAAATCAATATAACAGATCTTTGTTGAATACGATTTAAGGCAATGCTAAGGTGCAAACATGGGTGAGAGGAGATCAATGTTGTGGTGCATCAAATAAGGTAGCATAATTCCTTCCTCCTTAAAACCTCAATGTAAATAGAATTGATAAGTCTATATGAATTACTATAAGGTCTAGCCAATTTTCCAATATTTCCTTTAAGGATACACTAAAATCTATTGTAGAACCCCGCTCCCAACTGACACATGCTCATATGTCCAGAAGACATTCGAGCACGTACTCAAGGAAGCAGTGCGCTAGAGCAGTCGCATTCACTTACATATCATGGCATCATAATTAAAAACACAAATAACACAATATCTAAAACTCAATATCTCATTTCATTTTATAAAACATAATTTAAATTGTGGTATCATACTACAGATCCACACACACACACACACACACACACACACACACACACACTCACACACACACACACACACACACACACACACACACACACACACACACACACTAATATACACAACATCAAAAACTATAAGAGTCCACTGCTCTTGTACGCATTTGACATGAAAGAGGAATTTTACAAAAACTCTATCTAGATCTTTCAGTCTCAGCTGACCAATTTTTGAGCCATTTCTTGAGTCTAAAATGTTGTACTAGACTTCTTCTAGATCGTCTTAGTAACTAAGTCTCCTTTCTCATACCTGAAAAGCCACGTTGCAATTTTTATGAGTTTTGTGAACTCAGTGGGCAAGCCATCATCGATGTGCTCACTCATATCACATAACACAACTAGTTCATATTCCAAATTCACATCATCACATAAGGCACATCATTTCACTAATCATTATGTTGCATCAAATACTATTGTTTTCACTTCATTCATAGTTCAAACAATTCATTTTGATCATTTAAACATACATATCAAATGCATATGCAATTCACATGTGACTCACGTTAAATTATTATGTTGTTGTGACCAAGTGTCTTTTTAACTGTCCCGTATCCATTGTGGATACCAGGCTCATTGATAACTGCCCTGTATCTATTGGAGATATCAGGCTCATACATAGTAAGCCTGAGGCTCTTACCACATTTTCTGAGCTTTAATCTCTTTTTTATTGCCGACTCTGGTCATAACTGGCTTTATCTGATTATGCATATCATGTATGAAATGCAGCAAATCACATATATTCAATCGGTCACTTTTATTCATTTACACATTCACTTTCACATTTTCATCGAACCTAACTCCAACATTCAACAATTATGTTGAGTACACTTATTTCTGTCAGATTCATATACAATGAGCACTTCTAATGCGATTCTCATGCATCAAACACCTCGGACTATCAATGTCTGGAATTAACACATGCACATCAATAATAATTCAATAATTGACATTTAAGCAAAGATAGACAATCTTAGTGAGAACATTTTGGTTACTCAAAGCATGCTCCAGATAGCTATTGCCTCGATGTCCTGGCAATGTCTTGATGCTGTCACTCGATTTGCGCTTCTATATCATGCAACACATACACATTTACACATTACTAATTTGCACAAACACATTAATACTTAATCATACACACACACACACATATATATATATATATGTGTGTTATGTATAATGCATGCTCAATTTGACTATTTCGGGTATATTTCCTTAATTCACATCTCATGATCATTTAACATTATCCTTGTATATGTTTAGCTTACTCTTAGGTTTATACCTCAAGTACATTTGATTATTCTAAATTTCGTTAATCAATCATTCACCAAGGTTATTCTATCAATATAAGTTCACATAATAACCAATTTTTCATTCATCTTTACTTAATACACATCATTCATATCCTTTGAATCCCATTAGCATTCATAAAATCACTTTCATTCCCATAACATCTCTAAATTTTATATCTTTGATACATTTATATCATCTATCTTTTTCCTTAATTAACACCTTAAACATATCAAACATTTAATCACTTAATCCATCATCAAATTAAGTTCATTTTAAGCTTAATTCAAGCATAAATGCATAATAGGAAAGTACCTAACCATTTGTTTTAAACATCATATAAAAGATAAGAATTCACGTAAATGGTCTTTCCCACGATCGTGGATGACTTCCCAAGATCGTGGGTTATGTTGGCATAATATTTCCAGCACTTTCTTGCATTCCCACCATGGTGGATGCATTCCCACGATTGTGGGTTATGCAAATTCAAAAATCATAGCAATTTATCTTCCAAATTTCTAGCTTTTTAACTCCTATAAGTTACATAAAAAACATCTTATGCTTAGTTCATCATTCCTAGCTTAATTACTCAGCATTTCCTCTTTATTGTCACCTCCATTTCATCTCAAACTCATTGATAAACAAATCATAATCTATGGTTGATCATAAACACAAAAACATAAAATCAATGTTACGTACATTCATAAAATTTCTGCACACATTTAACTCCATTATCACCTTCATTTTATCTCTAACTATCATCCTAGTTCTTCTCTTTTCAAGACACTAACTTGCCTTTTCTTTAACCTCAAACTCATTCTAATTCATCTTTATAACAACCAACAAAATCCACGTTTATAAATTAAAAACAGAACATGAAAATATCCATTTATCTATCAAAATTTCTGCACTCTTTCTACACCATTATAATGATCATTCTATTTCAAAAGTATATTATAATGATCATTCTATCTCAAAAAAATCTCTATAACAATTTATGAATTGTTACTCATCATATACACAAACAAGACATCAATATTCTCATTTACGCACCCGTGTTTCAACATATATTCATCACCATTTTATGATCATTCAATCTCTAACTATCATCATAAAAGTTGCTATTTAACAAACCATAAAGAACAATGCTTTACACTTACTTGTTTAACTTCAAGCTCTTCAAATAACCACTTAACCCTAGTTTCCAAGCTTTACATGATCATCAATCTTCTAAGTAGAATAGGCTAGGTTTTTAGTAGCAAGGTGAAGAGGACAACATCTTGGAGTAGTAATGTAATATTTTGACAAAGATCAAATGAGAGGGTTGGGTTGAGTTTCATGAGATGAAGAGATGAAAATGAATGAAGAAGATGAGAACTAGTGATAAAAGTAGAAGTTAAAGACAAGGATGATGGTCTTTCAATGACAAGCAAGGTTAAAAAGCTTGGTAAGTGTCATGACAAATGTCATGACACTTACCTCTTACTTAACAATACTAATATCTTCTAATATTATATCTCATATCTTTTAATCTCTAGTCCATTTGTATCCAAATTTGAAATCCAATTGTCACCCAATATTCTATAACGTTTGTCATTAAATCCTAATACCACATATCAATTATTTTTACTGCCATTTAACACTTATTTCTACTATCCTAAATCAATTGTCTTGCCAGTTGATATTTTTCCTAGTCCAAAAATACTCAAAAATTCAAAAATTCAAAAATTTCTCAATTTTCACCAAAAATCCTAATTCAATAATATAATTCACCAAATCAATTTTTAAGACAAATTATTCGTTATCCACATCATAATCACTTTAAAAATCATTTATACCTGGAAAAATGTCAAATGAGTGCATGAACAGTGCTTGTAATGTGTGCAAAAAATCAAATTCACGTATGTTTATGCTAATATTATGCATGAGCATGAAATGCATTTATTAATTTCTCAATAATATTTCTCATGTACAGTATTATAGGGTAACCCTTAGCTGGAAAAACAGGACACTATAATTCTCCCCCTAAAGAAATTTCATCCTCGATATTCTTACCTGACTGTTCGAATAAATGGGGGTATTGTTTCCTCATGTGCTCCTCCGTTTCCCATGTAGCTTCTTTACTCGAATGATTCTTACAAAGGACTTTCACCAATGGAATTTCTCGATTTCTTAACTATTTCTTTTGATATCCCAATATTTTGACCGGCTCCTCAATATAACTCAGATTACTAGTAACTTCAACGTCTTGAGCCGATAATATATGCATTGGATCTAACCGATATCTTCTGAGCATACTCACATGGAACACATCGTGTATTTGAGACATCTTAATCGGTAAAGCTAAGTTGTATGCCAATGTTCCAATTCTCTCAATGATCTCATAAGGACCAATATAAATAGGGTTGATCTTATCCTTTTTACCAAACCTCAGCACTCCTCTCTAAGGCGATACTCTCAGAAACACTTTATCTCCTACTCGATACTCTATATCCCTCTGGTACTGATCCACATAACTATTTTTTCTATCTTGAGCTGCTTTAATTCCACTACGGATCAGTTTCACTTTATCCACAATATCTTGTATCAATTCTAGGCCTTCTACAATCTTTAGACCCTCTTCATCCCAATACAAAGGTGAATGACATTTTCTGCCATATAACACCTCATACGGAGCCATTCCGATAATACAGCGATAATGGTTATTATATGCAATCTTAATCAGAGCTATATACTGATCCCATGCTCCTTGAAACTCCAATACAAATGCCCTGAGCATATCCTCAACAGTCATAATTATCGTCTTTGTTCGTCTATTTGAGGATGAAATGTAGTACTAAAGTTCAACTTCGTACCCATGGTTGTTTGTAAGCATCTCTAAAACCTCGAAATAAATCTAAGATCCCTGTCCGATATAATGTACACTAGAACCCCATGCAATCTCACTACCTCATTCACATATCTCTGGGCTAACTGATCCAGTGTCATATTCTCCCTCACTGGTCAGAAATGGGCTGACTTTGTCAATCGGTCCATTATAACCCATATAACATCATGTTGCCTTAGAGTTCTCGAAAATCCCATAATGAAATCCATCGTAATTCGCTCCTATTTCCACTTCGGTATTGGTAGTGACTGTGACTTACCAACTGGAGCCTGATGCTCAGCCTTAATCTACTGGCAAGTTAAACACTTAGCCATATAGTTAGCCACTCGCTTCTTCATCCCCGGCCACCAGAAATACTGTTTCAGCGTGCTATACATCTTGTTAGTATAGGATGCATACCATAAACGACTATATGTGATTCCTCTAGAATCTCTTTCCTCAGATCATCAATGTCAGGCACACACAACCTCTGCTTCAACCATAATGTCTCATCTCTCCATTCAAACTCAGAATTCCGGTTCATCTTTAATTTCTCAATAAGCTTCACCATTTTAGGATCTTTACTATGAACTTCTCTAATTCTATCATGCAACATTGGTCTCAGCTTCAATGTAGCTATTAATGCCTCATTCTGCTCTAAATTCAATTCAACATTTAATGCTCTTAGTTGTACTAGGCTCGGTAACCTTGGTATCTGCACTTGAGCTACACTGCTATTTTATTTTCTACTCAATGCATCAGCTACCACATTAGTTTTTCCTGGATGATACTCAATCATACAGTCATAGTCTTTTAGCAATTCTATTCATCTCGTTTGCCTTATATTCAACTCTTTTTGACTCAACAGATTCTTCAAACTCTTATGATCAATATATATATGGAATGTCTCTCCATCAATCTTATGAGCCCTTAAGTATCTCGATGCATACGCTATCACTTTGCCATACTGTATCAGTACACATCCCAATCCTTGATGCAAAGCATCACTAACACCACATAAGCTCCAGATCCAAATGGAATAGTCAACATCGGTGCAGTAGTTAGCTGATGCTTTAGCTCCCCAAAACTTCTTTGACATTCATAGTTCTATATGAAAGGCACATTCTTCCTTAGAAGTTTTGTCAAAGGGGATGAGATCAGTGAAAACCCCTCTACAAACCCCCGATAATATCCAGCTAATCCAAGGAAACTCCGAATCTCAGACACATTATTCAAAATTTCCCACTTCAACACTACCTCTATCTTCTTTGAGTATACCTGTATTCCTTCTCCAATTAATATATGACCTAGAAACACTACTTGATCAAGCTAAAATTCACATTTACTGAATTTAGCATATAACTGTTTCTCTCTCAGATCTGTAGAACTAACCTCAAGTGCTCAGTATGTTCCTATCTACTCTTTGAATACACCAAAATGTCATCTATAAACACAATCACAAAATGATCCAGGTAAGGTTGAAACACCTTATTCATCAAAGCCATAAATGCAGCCGGAGCATTAGTTAACTCAAACGGCTTCACTAAAAATTCAAATTGTCTATATCTGCTCCTAAATGCACTTTTCGATACATCAATCTTTGCTATCTTCAACTGATAGTACCTATATCTCAAGTCTAACTTAGTGAATACTTGAGCTCCCTACAATTCATTAAGTCATCAATTATAGGCAACAGGTACTTATTCTTCACTGTCACCCGATTCAGTTACCTATAATCGATACACAGTCTCAGAGTCCCATCTTTCTTCTTCACAAACAAAGCTGAGGCTCCCTATGGTGATACACTGGGTCTGATGAAATCCTTTTCTAACAACTCCTACAACTGAGCTTTAAGTTCCTTAATTTTCATAGGTGCCATCCTATATGGAGGAATAGATAGAGGACTAGCACTTGGAACTAAGTCGATTGTAAACTCTATTTTCTTATCTGGAGGTAAACCAAATAGTTTTGCGAGAAACACATCCAGGAATTTCCTAACAATAGGAATATCCTGCACTATCTGCTTAGTACAAGTATCGACTACATGGGACAGATAAACCTCACATCCACCAATGATCAATCTAAGTGCACTCATGAATGAAATTAATCTGGCTGGAACTGCTAGAATAACAGCTCGAAATACTATTCTCGGCTGATTAGGAGATTTTAGTATTACCTCCTTAGTATAGAATTTTATGATAGCCCTATGAGCAGTGAGCTAATCCATGCCTAGAATGATATCTATCTCCTTTAACTACAATACAATTAGATTTACTTCTAACTCTACTTGATCAATTCGAATTAAACACCTTTTACATAATTCACCAATTACTATACTACCTATCGATGTACTCACCTCTAAACCACAGTTCAATAATTCTCTGTCACAATGCAGTCTAGATGCCAGATATGGTGCGATAAAAAATACTTAGATCTAGGATCTAGCAATGCAAAAGCTTTAAAAGTAAAGATATGCAACACACCTGTAACGACATCTGGGGAGTTTTGAGCCTCCTATTTGGTCATCACATAAACTCTGGCTTGAGATTGCAGTTGGTTGCTCCGCACCTCAGTCTTGATAGTAGGAATTCCTAAACTCACTCTACCTCTACCACGACCTCTCTATCCAGATCCATTAGCTTGGCTTTGCTGGACAGTTATCTCAGTCAATGTTCCTACTCTAACTCCCGACTGTACCCCGAAAACTACGGGACAATTTCTACTCTGATGCTCGTAGGAGCCACAACAAAGGCAAGCTCTTATCATCTTCTAACATTCTCCACTGTGTTTCTTCCCACAATGTTCGCAGTTAGGTAGTAGTTGGGACTGGCTATACACCGGACCTCTACCACTGCCAGACTGTATAAAACCAACTCTCTGTCTATAACCCATCTGTCTCGATCTAGACTATGATCGAAGCTGTCTATTTTGGCGTTTACCAAACCTCCTGCCAAAATTGACTTGGGATTCACTAGGTCTCTTCATTATAGACTCTTGTCTGTATTCTGCCTGACCATCTTTCAATAACTGCTCAATTCGGATTGAGGCAGCTCGTAGCTTTGTAAAACTTCCCAAATTAGAAATGGCTAACCTCGTTCAGATTTCCATATTTGGCCCATCTTTGAACCTTTTGCACTTATCTTCCTCATTAGGAATCAAAGAAGTAGCATACCTCATTAGCTCATTAAATCGTATTTTATACTCTGCTATAGAGAGATTGCCTGCTTCAGATCTTGAAACTCTTTCATCTTTCTGTCCAGATAGATCTGAAGCATATAATTCTCCTTGAAGACATTTAAAAAGTCTTCCCACTTCAATCCTTAAGGTCTGGTGGTACTATCTAGAACAGTCTTCCACCATTGGTATACTGGACCTTGCAGTAGTGGAATCGCGTAGTCAAACTTCTTGTCCGACTCACAGTCCATCTGATCGAAAACTCTCTTCGTTCTCTCTAGCCATCTTTCGGCCTCTGCAGGGTTTGTACTTCTATAGAAATTCACAACCCCCTATTTTCTCAATTTATAATACCTCCTTTCCCTTATCTCAGGGATTATTAGAGGCATTTGCTTAGATCGAGGCATAGAAGACTCTCTACTGGCTCCTACAGACTCTAGGTCAGCTGATTGTCCCACTTGGTCACCTATGGTGGATGACCTATAATAGACAATAGCTTTGATTACTATCTTAATTTCTCACGATATATCATGTCTAATTTCCTATATGTCCTTATGGATGCCAAACCATGCTCTGATACCAAAACCTACAGCACCCCACTCCCAAACAACAAGTGCCCGTATGTCCATAAGACATTCGAGCATATGCTTGATGGAAGCAGTGCATTAGAGTAGTCGCATTCACTTATATATCGTGGCATCATAATTAAAAACATGAATAACACAATATCTAAAACTCAATTCCTCATTTCATTTCATAAAATATAAGTTACATTGTAGTATTACACTACATGATCCACATACACACACACACACACACACATATATGAGACTTAGTTACTAAGACGATCTAGAAGAAGTATAGTATTGCATTTATATATATACAACATCAAAAACTATAAGAGGTCACTGGTCTTGTACACATTCTACATGAAAGAGGAATTTTACAAAAATTCTATCTAGATCCTTCAGTCTTAGCTGACCGACCTTTGAGCCATTTCTTGAGTCAAAAATGTAGTACTAGACTTCTTCTAGATCGTCTTAGTAACTAAGTCTCCTTTCTCGTACCTGAAAAGCCACATTGTAATTTTGATGAGTTTTGTGAACTCAGTGAGCAAGCCATCATCGATATGCTCACTCATATCACATGACACAACCAGTTCATATTCCAAATTCACATCATCACGTGAGGCACATCATTTCACTAATCATCATATTGCATCAAATACTATTGTGTTCATTTAATTTACATTTCACATTCAGAACAGTTCAAACAATTCATTTCGATCATTTAAACATATATATCAAATGCATATGCAATGCACATGTGACTCCTGTTCAATTATTACGTTGTTGTGATCAAGTGCCTTTTTAACTGTCCCATATCCATTATGGATACCGGGCTCATTGATAACTGTCTCATATCTGTTAGGGATATTGGGCTCATTTTACATAGTGAGCCTGAGGCTCTTACCATATTTTCTAAACTTTAAGCTCTTTTTTACTGGCGACTCCGGTCACAATTGCCTTTATCTGATTATGCATATCATGTATGAAATGCAAAAAATCACATATATTCAATCATTCACTTTTATTCATTTACACATTCACTTTCACATTTTATTAGACCTAAGTTCGGAATTCAACAATTATGTTGAGTACACTTATTTCTATCAGATTCACATACAATGAGCACTTCCAATGTGATTCTTATGAATCAAATGCCTCGGATTGTCAATGTTTAGAATTAACACATTCACATCAATAATAATTCAATAATTGAGATTTAAGAAAAGATAGACAATCTTAGTGAGAAAATCTTAGTGAGAACATCTAGGTTACTCACAGTATGCTCCAGATAGCTATCGCCTCGATGTCCTGGCAATGTTTGGATGCTGTCGCTCTATTTACACTTCTATATCATGCAACACATACATATTTACACATTAATAATTTGCACAATCACATTAATACTTAATCATACACATATGTATATATGTTATGTATAATGCATGCGTAATTTGAATATTTTGGGTATATTTCCTTAATTCACATCTTATGATCATTTAACATTATCCTTGTATGTGTCTAGCTTACTCTTATGTTTATACCTCAAGTATATTTGATTATTCTAAATTTCCTTAATCAATCATTCACCAAGGTTATTATATCACTATAAGATCACAAAATATCCAATTTCTGATTCATCTTTACTTAATACACATCATTCATCTCCTTTGAATCTCATTAGCATTCATAAGATCACTTTCATTCCAATAACATCTTTAAATTTTCTAGATCTTTGATACATTTATATCATCAATATTTTTCCTTAATTAAAACCTTAAAAATATTAAACATTTAATCACTTAATCCATCATCAAATTAAGTTTAATTCAAGCTTAATTCAAGCATAAATGCAACATAGGAAAATACCTAACCATTTGTTGTTTTAAACATCACATAAAAGACAAGAATTCACGTGAATGGCCTTTCCCATGATCGTGGATGACTTCCCACGATTGTGGGTTATGTTAACAGAATATTTCCTGCACTTTCTTGCATTCCCACGATTGTGGGTTATTCATATCCGAAAATCCCAGCAATTTATCTTCCAAATTTCCAGCTTTTTAACTCCTATAAGTTACATCAAAAACATCATATGCTTAGTTCATCATTCCTAGCTTAATTCCTCATCATTTCCTCTTCATTATCACCTTCATTTCATCTCAATATCATTCATAAACAAATCATAATCTATGGTTGATCATAAACAGAAAAACATAACATCAATGTATACATACATTCATCAAATTTCTGCACACATTCAACTCCATTATCACCTTCATTTTATCTCTAACTATCATCTTAGTTCTTCTCTTTTTAATACATTACACTTGCCTTTTCTAACTTCAAACTCATTCAAATTCATCTCTATAACAACCAAAAAAATCCACGTTATTATACATCAAACATAGAACATGAAAATATCCATTTATTTATCAAAAGTTTTGCACTCTTCTACACCATTATAATGATCGTTCTGTCATTCTATCTCAAAAACATCTCTATATCAATTTATGAATTATTACTCATCATATGCACAAAAACAAGACATCAATATTATCATTTATGCAACCATGTTTCAACATATATTCATCACCATTTTATGATCATTCAATCTCTAACTATCATTATAAAAGTTGTTATTTAACAAACCATGAAGAACAATGCTTTACACTTACTTGTTTAACTTCAAGCTCTTCAAATAACCACTTAACCCTAGTTTCCAAGCTTTACATGATCATCAATCTTCTAAGTAGAATAGGCTAGGTTTTTAGCAGCAAGATTAAGAGGACAACATCTTAGAGTAGTAGTGTAAGATTTTGACAAAGATCAACATGAGAGGGTTGGGTTAAGTTTCGTGAGATGAAGAGATGAAAATGAATAAAGAAGAAGAGAACAAGTGAAAAAGTAGAAGTGAAAGACAAGGATAATGGTCTTTTGATGAACATTTCATATGGGTTTAACAAACAAGGTTAAAAAGCTTGGTAGGTGTCATGACACTTACCTCTTAATTAACAATACTAATATCTTATAATATTATACCCCATATCTTTTAATCTTTAGTCCATTTGTCTCTAAATTTCAAATCCAATTGTCACCCAATATTCTATGACATTTGTCATTGAATCCTAATACTAAATATCAATTATTTCTACCGCCATTTGACACTTATTTCTACTACCATAAATTAATTGTTTTATCGTTTGGCATTTTTCTTAGTCCTAAAATACTCGAACTTTCAGAAATTTCACAATTGTCACCAAAAATTCTAAATCAATAATATAATTCACCAAATCAATTTTCAAGACAAATTATTCACTATCCACATTATAATCACTTTAAAAATCATTCATACCTGGAAAAATGTCAAATGAGTACGTGAACAGTCATTGTAATGTGTGCAAAAAATTAAATTCCCGTATGTGTATGCTAATATTATGCATGAGCATGAAATGCACTTCTTAATTTCTCAATAATATTTCTCATGTATAATATTCTGAAGTTCTAACCCTTAGCATGGGAAAATGGGATACATCTAAGGGGCAACTTAGGCTTGGAATAGAATAGTTTAGGATGGGTTCCTACCTCCTAAAATTTCCTTCCATATATGGTTGGTAGTAAAAAGGGCAATAAACACCATTGATAGATTAAGGTTTCTAAATATGTCCAACATATGTTAACTATATAAAGGGGAAGAAAAATAAAAGGACACCTATTCTTTAGATGGAGGTTTTCTAATGAAGTTTAGGGTAAAATAAGACCTATGCCCTTAACAAAGGATATGTGATGAATTTTAGGATATGACTGAATGGTTTTTATTAAATGGGAATGCATATGGTTGTGGACCCAAATTAAATCATCTCCAAACCCAGCAATATTACCTATGAACATAGTCAGTTACCCACCATTCTCATACCATCAAATACATTCAGTGCACAACCTAAAGAAAAATTAAGAAATTATATTCAACAAAAGAGACAAATAAGAATTGTGTGAAACACTTATTACAACAAACACAAATAACAACATCATAATTTCTACCTGCTATGCTAGTGTGAAAATACTTGTTCATGAGAAGATGAATAGAAAAAAGTGTGAAATGTTACTGCAACAAACACAAACCCCAATGACACAGTTTCTAGTTAGTACAAGAAGACTCTATCATGCGAAGATTAATTAAAAAAAAGTTTGTGACATCCCAATATGTTTGGGTAACAATCTAAATGAAATCCCAATTTGCAACCCTATGCATCTTTTCTGTACAGGAACGATTCTATGTTAGAATGAACTTAGTGCAATGAGTTTAATTTAGGGTTTTTCTTTTCCTAAACGACATAGTTTCATTAACAAACTTAATTAAACTTAAATAGTTAGTTTAATTAAGTTTAAAATGTATAAGTGTTCAAGGTTTTTGTTTTATGTGGTTAGCCACATCAGCAATGTTAACAGAGATACTAACATCGGGATAAAATTGAAAAGAATTAGAATTTTGAGCATTTAATTGCCACTTTTCAATGTTTAGACTATAATTGTAAAATTGAGTAAAGTTTGAGATTTTTTTTATAACTAACCCTATAAAAATTCATATGTTAAAGTTCGCTAGCTCCTCTCATCTCTTTTTCTTTGACAATGTTGCTGTTTGTCAACATTTTTCTTTTCTGTTTTGTTTTTAACCATTTTCTTGCATTTCCTTCACATATTTTTTATTTTTGTTTTATAATTTCTCCTAAAAACGTTCTCCTCAAGTTTTTCCTCTCTTTTTTGCTTTTGTCTTCTGACCAATATATGAGATTTAATTTTTTATTTCTCTCATATTTTGATGAGTCACTACAATAAAGCTCTTCGAAATATTTTGCTTACAAGTCTTTTTAGTTTGATTATTTTATTAAAAAGATTTTAAAGCATTTGATAGTCACTCGTAGTAGGTATCTCTCTATGTTTTTAAGTTTACATTTTTCTTGCTGTCATGCAATGAGAAGAGAAGGTATAAAGAAGTGGGTATCTTTTGGGAAAAGGAGACCCCTGATTTGGATTAAGAATATATAAATTTGACGATGAAGAGGGGTTGATCGATAAAGACAATGGAGAAGGGTTGGTGAGTTAAGTAAGATCAGGACGGGTCAAGTTAGGATCGAGATATTTCTAGTTTTAAATCACTCAAAACTTGACTATATTCAGATTTAGATACCATGAATTATGTTTAATTAGGTTTCATACCAGATTCAAGTTGATCGTTAAGAGAGTTATTATAATAGCCAAGACCACCTACCCATAGATATTGTCTGCTTTTGGGCCTTGGCCAACCAAGCCCTCATGGTTTTGTTATTCCCACACCTTGGGAAAATGCATCTATGAGGGAGAGGTATCTATACCATTATAAGGCATACTTCATTCCCCTCTCCAACTGATATGGGATCTCACCATCAATGAATGGTATCAGAGTCAGTACCCTAACTGGTGTGTCAGCGAGGACGTTAAGCCCTAAAGGGAGTGGAATGTGAGATGCCATATCAGTTGGAGAGGAGAATGAAGTACGCCTTATAAGGGTATGGATACCTCTCCCTTACAGACACGTTTTTCTAAGGTATGGGAAGAGCAAAACTGTGAGGGCTTGGCTGGGCTAAGGCTTAAAGCGGATAATATCTGTGAGCGGGTGGTTTAGGGCTGTTACAATGGTATCAGATCCAATACTTGAATCGGTGTGTTAGCAAGGACGCTGAGCTCTAAAAAGGGGGTGGATGGTGAGTTCTCATATCAGTTGGAGAGGAGAACGAAGTATGCCTTATAAGGGTATGGATACTTCTCCCTTACAAGTGCATTTTCCTAAGTTGTGGGAAGAACAAAACCATGAGGGCTTGGCTGGGACAAGGCTTAAAAGCGGAAAATATCTATGGGTGGGTGGTCTACGGTTGTTACAATGGTATCAGATCCAGTACCCAAACTGGTGTGTTAGCGAGGACCCTGAGCCCTAAAGGGGGGTGGGGGGTGGAATGTGAGATCCCATATCGATTGGAGAGGGGAATGAAGTACGCCTTATAAGGGTATGGATACCTCGCCCTCACATACGCGTTTTCCCAAGGTATGAGAAGAGTAAAACTGTAAAGGCTTGACTGGGCCAAGGCCCAAAGCGAACAATATTTGTGAGTGGGTGGTTTATGGTTGTTACAATGGTATCAGAGCCAATACCTGAACTGGTATATCAGCGAGGATGTTGAGCCCTAAAAGGGGGGTTGGATGGTGAGATCCCATATTGGTTGGAGAGGGGAACAAAGTACACCTTATAAGCATATGGATAACTCTCCCTCACAGACCCGTTTTCCTAAGGTGTGGGAAGAACAAAATCGTGAGGGCTTGTGTCACGACCTGGAACCACATCGGGCACATAATAACTACCGCATACCCGGGCTAAGGATACTCACAGTTCCCTTAACCCGACTATGCAAGGATAACTGAATATCAATCTTAACGATAATACAAAATGTTCATACATAAAGTCATTTACAAACCACAAGATAGATAAGAGTTAATTTACAAAATTATAAAGCATATTGACATAATCATGAGCCACTACACAACAAAGTACAAAACAGAGACTACCCAAGTGCGGTAATATCCCGAAAATGTCAAAAGATGGCAAGATCCACTCAGAACTTCAAACTCACCAAATTAACCTGCATGGTTGGGAAGCAGAGAGGGGGGTGAGTACATAATGTACTCAGTGAGCAGGAAAAACATATGTCACGAATAGAACTCGGTACACACCAAGACTGTATAGATAGCCCATAAGGTGAACATATAACACATAGAAACACATAGGC
Source organism: Erythroxylum longipes (assembly GCA_027563885.1). Classification (NCBI taxonomy): domain Eukaryota; kingdom Viridiplantae; phylum Streptophyta; class Magnoliopsida; order Malpighiales; family Erythroxylaceae; genus Erythroxylum; species Erythroxylum longipes. Next base: position 15,296,928 of record JAOQMS010000179.1, read on the forward strand.
CTAGTCTATGACTCAACGTATATTGGTTAGAAACCATATAGGACTAGCTTATTAATTCACTCATCCGGTGAACATAGGTTCCAGTTCCAATACATAAAAGCATAAAACATTACATGTATAAGTCAAATCTCGTCAGAAAAATAAATATCAGGCTAAGCCAAAACAATCATGTGTGATACCACTAGTCGGTTAAACTAGTGCGCACACCCATCGATTCTTAGTGTAGCTCGACTTCATCCGTAGTGAGTCCAGACTACAGTCGACAAGAGCATCATAACCCTAGGTGATGACCTCGTCGACGTCCAGACCCTAGGTGTGGAATCACCTGCAAGTCCCGTAGAAAGATGTCGATACAGGGACTCGACTTTTATGTACTAGCGTCAAGGGTACGGGGGTCGCTAAATCAGTTGTGCTCAGTACACGATTGGCCAATTATTACCTCACCAATCACAAAACAAATCATATTCAAATTTTAAGTATGAAATCAAGTCAGGCATTGGTCTAACCGACGAAATGAAACCTTGTGATGGCTCTAAGCCAAAAAGGACACATATACGAGGAAAATATGGCTCGATCATGCATATGTAAACTTCAAGACATTATTTCATGCAATAAACTTCATCTTTTGCACTCTAAGTGCAAAATGTTATTCAAAACAATATTGTTTCTTAAATACAAAGGCATGTTAGCATCCATTTGAAGTTCAATTCTACCCTACATTCCCTAGGTTCAAAATTCACAGACAATTCATTCAACACGTCTTAGGATGTTCCAATTCTATTTGAGAAATATGGTTTCCCCAACTCACCTTAAAAGAAGGTATACAC
>JAOQMS010000179.1:15309418-15345098 GCA_027563885.1 Erythroxylum longipes
TCATTTTCAACAACATCACATTTAAAAACAATCATGCCCAGAAGTTGTCAATGAATGCATGTACACTTATTTTTGTGTAAAGATTCAATATTCATTTGCATATATGCTAACATTATGCATGAGCAAGAAAAATGCATTTCCTTAATCTCTCTTTAAGCTTACATGCCTACCCTTAATATGGGAATGGGATGTTACACTAGATGATCCAAGGTGGAGAGATATAATGAATGAGGAAATGAAATCTTTACAAAAGAATAAAACTTGGGCATTATTAAATACCTGTAACATCTCATTTTCTCATGCTAAGGGTTAGAACCCTAGAATATTATACATGAGAGACGTTATTGAGAAATTAGGAAAATGCATTCATGCTCATTCATAATATAGCATACACACACATGTGAATATTAATTTTTGCACACCTTAAAATGATTGTACATGCATTCATTGACATTTTTCGGGTATAATTGATTTTAATGTGGTTATGATATAAATTGTCGATTAATTGTCTTGAAAATTGATTTGGGGAGTGTGAATATTGATTTAGAATTTTAGGTGAAATTTGAGAAATTTTGGGTATTTTGGGATTAGGAAAAATGCTAAGTGGCAAGACAATTAGTTTATAGTAGTAAAAATAAGTGTCATATGGTAGTAGAAATAATTGATATGTGATATTAGGATTTAATGACAAGGGTCATAGAAAATTGAGATACAATTGGATTAGAAATTGGAGACAAATGTATTTATAAAAAATGGGACCAAATGAAGCCATAAGAATGAGACATGTGGCAAGTGACAAGAGTTATGCCAGTTGCCACACACCTCACCCTCGTTATACTCACCCTTGCAAGACATCCTTGATTTGTCTTTCATTTGGCTAAATATTTCATCTTCTTCGTTGCTTTCTTATTTTCTTCTTCTTCTTCACGATTTTGTTTTACAACCTTCATCAACGTTACACCTTGCTTCCATCCATCATTTACTTCCATTTTATTGTCTTCTTCATCTTGCCACAAGAAAACCTAACCCTACTACCTTTGATTGATGATAATCGTATGGCTTAAAGAGTTAGGGTTTCTTGGTGATTTTGAAGAGCTTGGAGTTTTATCAAGTAAGTTATACTTTGATCTTCATGGGCAGTGGCAAATGAATCAAATATGATGAATAATTTGAGATTGATGATCATGATCATAAAGAAATATATATGTTGTAACATGGGTGTAAAAATATATTATGTTTTAGTGCATTAATGATATTCATGGGTTATTTAAATGAAAACATTTATAATGATCATTTGAGATAGACTTATAGTGTAACTGATTTGGGAAAATGATCAATAATGTTGATGACTAAATGGACATCTTTATGTTTCTTTTTGTGTATGTGAATAGTGTAGGGAAATTGTTGAATAAATGCATAAAATTTGTTTTTATTTTAAGGTTATGGAAACCATTAGTTATAACCCATTATGAATGAGAAATTTAGGTATAAGAAAGGTATTGGGGTTCTAGAAATGAGAAGAACTAGAATAGTAGTTTTGAGGAAAGGTAAAGATGATAAAGGAGTTGAATGGGTGTTGAAACATTGATGAACATATGGGCATGTTTGATGTCCTATTTTTGTGGTTATGATTAATGTCCTTGTATGACCTGTTTTATGAATGTTTTAAATTAGTAAATGAAGTAGAAATAAAGAGGTTATAAATTTTAAATGATGAATTATGAAAATGAACTAGTTGATGCTTTATGAATAAGATACATTATGGATAGAGTTAGGATTTTATGTATGATGAGATTAAGCTAGAAATGATGAATCAAATGAGTTTAATGCAATCAAATTGGGGATTGAATTACCATGAAATAAAGTTGCATAAAGGAATGTGAATACCGAAAAAATTGGTGTGAAATTGCTATTAGAATATACGTCAAATTCGTGAGAATGGAAGAACTAAATGCAGGGCACGATCATAGCCCTTAACCCATGATCGTGGCTTGATAAAATATAGTTCCATCATAATCGTAGCCCTCACCCCACGAATATGGCTTGACAGAAATATGGTTTTGTCATGATCGTGGTAGCACCACCACCATCGTGGCCAGTTCCATAAGGTTCTGTCGCAATCGTGGGAGGGGCACCATGATCGTGGGTAGACATATGGAGCAAAAAGGTTGTCTTTTGAGTTATGTCTAAACCAACTAATGTTAAGGTATTTCCTTATGATGTATTTGGGCTTAAATGAGATCTTGAATGAACCTAGTTGATGATGAATTGGGTGATTAAAGTGAATAAAGTGCATTAGGTATTAGAGAATGATTGAAAGATGATGTTAAATGATTATGAGATATGTATTAATGAAATATACCTTGGATTGCCGTTGAGCATGCATTGTACTTAACATATATACATATGTGCATAAATGAGTATTTATATGATTGTGCAGAGTCGTAATGTGTGTAAATGTGTGTTGCATGATATAAAAGAGCAATTAGAGTGACAAAATCCAGACATTGCCTGGACCTCGAGCCAATAGCTATCTGGAGAAAACTGTGAGTAACCTAGATGATCTCACATTGATTTATTATTTTGTTTAAATTTTATATTGAATTATTATGTGATATGAATGTGTTGAATCTAGACATTGAATGTCTGAGGCGTTTGATGCTTGAAAATCATTGGAACTGCTCATTATATGTGAATTTGATAGAATAATTGATACTAAACTCAATTCTTGAATGTCGGACTAAGGTCCGATGATAAATGTGAATGTGAATGTAGAAAAGTGACTGATTAAAATTATGAGATGTGATGCATTCCATTATATGAATGTATGATAAGATAAAGACAGTTATGACTAGAGTCGCCAATGAAAAAGAGCTTAAAGCTTAGGGTGGTTCTGGCAGAAGGTTTAGTAAGAGTCAGAACAAAGCTTTTAAACCATTGGTTAGATCAAGATATTTGGGGTTCAGACAGAGGGGAGCTTTGTACAGTTTGGCAGTGGAAGAGGTGCAATATCAGGTTAGTTACCGAATTGTAAGCATTGTGGGAAGAAGCACAGTGGTGAATGCTAGAAGTTGACAGGCGCTTGCCTTCGATGCGGCTCTTTTAATCATCAGATCAGAGATTGTTCCGTTGTGTATAGAGCACAGTTTGGAAGGAGAGGAGGAGTGGTAAAAGAAACTATTGTCCAATAGAGCCGAGCTAGTGGGTCTGGAAAGAGAGGTCGTGGTAAAGGCAGAATGAGTTCTGGGAGTCCTACTGTCAGGATTGATATGGGAGCAACCAATTGCAATCTCAGGCCAGAGTATATACAACGATCAGATAGAAGGCTCAGAATTCTCCAGATGTCGTTACAGGTGTGTTACACATTTTTAGTTTTAAAGCTTTTGCATTGCTATATCCTAGATCTACGCACTCTTTTATCACACCGTATCTGGCATCTAGGCTGCATTGTGATAAAGAATTATTGAGACATGGATTATAGGTGAGTACACCAATAGGTAGTACTACAGTAATAGGAGAAGTCTGCAAGAGGTGTTTGATTTGAATTGATAAGGTAGAATTGGAGGCAAATTTGATTGTATTGTAGTTAAAGGAGATATATATTATTCTAGGCATGGATTGGCTCATTGCTCATAGGGCTATCATGAACTGCTATACTAAGGCGGTAATACTTGAATCTCCTAACCAACCGAGAGCAGTGTTTTGAGGTATTAGTCAAGCAGCGCCAATCGGACTGATCTCATTCGTGAGTGCTTTGAGGTTGATGCAAGGAGGATGTGAAGCTTATCTGGCCCACATCATCGATACCCGAACTGAGTAAAATGTGCAGGACATCCCTGTGGTTAGGGAATTCTTTGATGTGTTTCCTACTAAGTTATCTAGCTTACCTTCAGATAGGGAAACGGAGTTTACGATCGACTTAAATCCAGGTGCAACTCCTATATCTATTCCTCCATATAGGATGACACCTTTTGAACTAAAGGAATTGAAGGATCAATTGCAGGAGTTGTTGGAAAAAGGTTTTATTAGACCCAATGTATCACCTTGGGGAGCTCTAGTCTTGTTTGTAAAGAATAAAGATGGAACTCTAAGACTGTGCATCGATTATAAGTAGCAGAATTAGGTAACATTAAAGAATAAGTACCCATTACCTAGAATTGATGATTTTCTTGATCAATTGCAGGGACCTTAGGTGTTTACTAAGCTGGACTTGAGATCTGGTTACTATCAGTTGAAGATAGCAGAGGCTGATGTACGGAAAAGTGCGTTCAGGAGCAGGTATGGGCATTTTGAATTTCTAGTAATGCCGTTTGGGTTAAGTAATGCCCCAGTAGCATTTATGGATTTGATGAACAAGGTGTTTTAGCCATACCTAAATTTTTTGTAATTGTATTCATAGATGACATTTTGGTGCATTTGATGAGCAGATAGGAGAATGTTGAGCACTTGAGAGTAATCCTACATATTATGAGGGAGAAACAACTGTATGTCAAATTCAGTAAATGTGAGTTTCGGCTGGATCAAGTAGTGTTTCTGGGTCACATAGTAACTGGATAAGACATATAAGTGGATCCAAAGAAGATAGAGGCAGTAATGAAGCGGTAAGCTCTGAAGAATGTATCAAAGATCTGAAGTTTCCTAAGATTAGTGGGATATTACTGAAGGTTTTTCAAGAGATTCTCATTGATCTCAGCCCCTCTGACTAAACTTCCGAGGAAGAATGTGATCTTCAGATGGAATGATGAATGTCAGAATAGTTTTGAGGAGCTGAAGCACCGGTTAACTATCACAGTAGTATTGACTATTACATCGGGAACTGGAGGTTATGTGGTTTACAATGATGCTTTGCATCAAGGTTTAAGATGTGTATTGATGCAGTATGGAAAAGTGATAGCATATGCATCGAGACAATTACAATCTCACGAGATAAATTATCTGGAACATGATTTAGAGCTTACTGCAGTGGTTTTTGCTTTAAAAATATGGAGGCACTATTTATATGGAGAGATATTCCAGATATATACTGACTATAAGAGCTTGCGATATCTATTGAGTCAAAAAGAATTGAATATAAGACAGAGGAGATGGATAAAGCTATTGAAAGACTATGACTACACTATTGAGTATCATCCGAGGAAAGCTACTGTGGTAGCTGATGCTTTGGGTAGAAAATCGATTAGCAGTGTAGTTCAGATTTAGATATCGAGGTTACCAAACTTAGTTTAATTGAGAGCTTTGAAAGTGGAGTTGAATCAAGAGCAGACTGAGGCATTGATAGCCATACTGAGATTGAGACCGAGACCGATGTTGCATGACAGAATCAAAAGGGTTTAGAGTAAAGATCCTAAAATGGTGAAACTTATTGAGAAGTTGAAGTTGAACCCAGATTCTGAATTTGAATTGACAGATAAGAAACTATGGTTGAAGAAGAGACTGTATGTACCCAATGTGGATGAACTAAGGAAAGAGATTATAGAGGAAGCTCATGTAGCAGATTATGTTATGAATCCTGGTACCACCAAGATGTATAACACACAGAAGCAACATTTTTAGTGGCCAGGGATGAAGAAGCAAGTAGTGGAATATGTTGCTAAGTGTTTAACTTGCCAACAGATTAAAGCTAAGCACCAGGCTTCAGTTAAGAAGCTACATTTGTTACCTATTCTAGAGTGGAAATGGGAACGAATTACGATGAATTTCATTATGAGATTGTCAAAGACTCTGAGGCAAAATGATGTTATATGGGTTATAGTGGACCGATTGACAAAGTCGACCCATTTCTTACTAGTAAGAGAGAATAACTCAATAGACCAATTAGCCTGGAGGTATGTGAATGAGGTAGTTAGACTACATGGAGTTTCAGTGTCTATTGTATCGGATAGGGATCTCAGACTTACTTTGAGGTTTTGGAAGAGATTATAGATTGCTATGGGTATGAAGTTAAACTTCAGTACTGCATTTCATCCTCAAACAGATGGACAGAGTAAGAGGACAATTAAGACTGTTAATAATATGCTCAGGGCATATGTATTGGAGTTTCAAGGAGCATGGGATCAGTATATAGGTTTGATTGAGTTTGTATATAACAAACATTATCACAGTAGTATCAGAATGGCACCATATGAGGCATTGTACGATAGAAAATGTTGTTCACCCCTATATTGGGATGAAGAGGGTTTGAGAATGGTAGAAGGCCCAGAACTGATAGAAGATAATATGGATAAAGTAAAATTGATACGTAGTCGTATTAAAGCAGCTCAAGATATACAGAAGAGCTATGTGGATTAGTACCGAAGGGATATGGAATATAAAGTACGAGATAGAGTGTTTCTGAGAGTATCACCTTAGCAAGGAGTGCTGAGGTTCAGTAAAAAGGGTAAGCTGAGCCCTAAATATATTAGTCCTTATGTGATCATTGAGAGGATTAGACCATTGACTTATAAATTAGCCTTATCGAATGAAATGTCTCAAATACACAATGTGTTCCATATGAGTATGCTCAGGAGATATCGGTCTGATCCAATGCATGTGTTACCGACTTAGGAGGTTGAAATAATGAGTAATCTGAGTTATATTAAAGAGCCAGTCAAGATAGTGGGACATCAGACGAGACAGTTGAGAAATCGAGTAATTCAATTGGTGAAAGTCTTTTGGAAGAATCAATCAAGTGAGGAAGCAATTTGGGAAGCGAAGGAGTACATGAGGAAACAATATCCCCACCTATTCGATGAATCAAGTAAGAATTTCGAGGATGAAATTTCTTAAGGAAGGGAGAATTGTAACATCCCATTTTCTCATACTAAGGGTTAGAACCCTAGAATATTATACATGAGAGACACTATTGAGAAATTAGGAAAATGCATTTCATGCTCATGCATAATATAGCATACACACATATGTGAATATTAATTTATGCACACATTAAAATGATTGTATATGCATTCATTGAAATTTTCAGGTATAATTGATTTTAATGTGATTATGATATAAATTGTCAACTAATTGTCTTAAAAATTGATTTAGGGAGTGTGAATATCGATTTAGAATTTTTGGTGAAATTTGTGAAATATTTGAAATTTTGGGTATTTCGGGACTAGGAAAAATGCCAAGTGGCAAGACAATTGATTTATGGTAGTAGAAATAAGTGTCATATAGCAGTAGAAATAATTGATATGTGATATTAGGATTTAATGACAAGTGTCATCAAAAATTGGGAGACAATTGGATTAGTAATTGGAGACAAATAAACTAGTTATTAAAAATGGAACCAAATGAAGCTATAAGAATGAAAAATGTGGCAAGTGACAAGTGTCATGCCACTTGCCACACACCTTAACCTCATTATACTTACCCTTGCAGGACATACTTGATTTGTCTTTCATTTGGCTAAACATTTCATCTTATTCATTACTTTCTTCTTTTCTTCTTCTTCATGATTTTGTTTCACCAACCTTCATCAACGTTGCACCTTGTTTTCATCCATCATTTACTTCCATTTTATTGTCTTCCTCATCTTGCCACAAGAAAACCTAACCTTACCACCTTTGATTGATGATCATCGTATAGCTTAAAGAGTTAGGGTTTCTTGGTGATTTTGAAAAGCTTGCAGTTTTATCAAGTATGTTATACTTTGATTTTCACGGGTAGTGGCAAATGAATCAAATATGATGAATGATTTGAGATTGGTGATCATGATCATAGAGAAATATATATGCTATAACGTGGGTGTAAAAATATATTATGTTTTGGTGCATTAATGATATTCATAGGTTATTTAAATGAAAACATTTATAATGATCATTTGAGATAGACTTATAGTGTAAATGATGTGGGAAGATGATCAATAATGTTGATGACTAAATGGAAATCTTTATGTTTCATTTTCATGTTTGTGAAGAGTGTGGGGAAATTGTTGAATAAATACATATGATGTGTTTTTATTTTGAGGTTATGGAAACCATTAGTTATAGCCCATTTTGCAAGGAAATCAATTGAGAATTTAAGGTATAATGAATGTAAAATTCAGGTATAAGAAAGGTATTGGGGTAATATTCTAGAAATGAGAAGAACTAGAATAATAATTTTGAGGAAAGGTGAAGATGAAAAAGGAGTTGAATGGGTGTTGAAACATTAATAAACATATGGACATGTTTGATGTCCTGTTTTTATGGTTATGATCAATTACCTTGTATGACTTGCTTTGTGAATGTTTTAAATTGGTAAATGAGGTAGAAATAAAGAGGTTATAAATCCTAAATGAAGAATTATGAAAATGAACTGGTTAATGCTTTATGAATAAGATATATTATGGAAAGAGTTAGGATTTTATGTATGATGAGATTAAGTTGGAAATGATGAATCAAATGAGTAGAGTTTTAGGAGTTTAATGCAATCAAATTAGGGGTTGAATTAGGAATGTGAATACTGGGAAAATTGGTGTGAAATTGATGTTAGAATATATGTCGAATTCGTGAGAATGGAGGAAGTAAGCCACGATCATGGCTTGATAAAAATATAGTTTTGCCACGATCGTGGCCCCTCACCCTACGATCATGGCTTGGTAGAAATATGGTTCTATCACGATCATGGAAAGACCACAACGATTGTCGCCAGTTCCATAAGGTTCTGTCACGATCGTGGGATCGTGGCAAAGGTATGGAGTAAAAAGGTTATCTTTTGAGTGATATCTAAACCAAATAATATTAAAGTACTTCCTTATATTGTATTTGGGCTTGAATGAGATCTTGAATGAACCTAATTGATGATGAATTGGGTGATTAAAGTGAGTAAAGTGCATTAGGTATTAGAGAATGATTCAAAGATGATGTTAAATGATTATGAGATATGTATTAATGAAATATACCGGAGATTATTATTAAGCTTGCATTGTACTTAACTTATGTAAATATTTGCATAAATGAGTACTTACGTGATTATATAGAGTTATAATGTGTGTAAATGTGTGTTGCATGATATAGAAGAGCAATTAGAGCGACAACATTCAGACGTTGCTGGGACCTCGAGGCATTAGCTATTTGGAGCAAACTGTGCGTAACTTAGATGATCTCACATTAATTTATTGTTTTGTTTAAATTCTATATTGAATTATTATGTGATATGAATGTGTTGACTCTGAGCATTAAATGTTCGAGGCATTTAATGCATGAAAATCATTGGAAGTGCTCATTGTATGTGAATTTGACAGAATAAGTGATACTCAACTCAATTGTTGAATGTCGGACCAAGGTTAGATGATAAATGTGAATGTGAATGTGGAAACTTGAAAAAAAGTGACTGGTTGAAATTATGAGATATTATGCATTCCATTACAAGAATGCATGATAACATAAAGGCAGTTGTAACTAGAGTTGCTAGTGAAAAAGAGCTTAAAGATCAAAATATGGTAAGAGCCTCTGGCTCATTATATATAATAAGCCTTATATCTCCAACGGATAAGGGATAGTTATTAATAAGCCTAGTATCCATAATGGATATGGGACAGTGAAAAAGGCACTCGGTCATAACAAAGTAATAATTGAACGTGAGTCTCATGAGCATTGCACGTATAATTTGATATGCATTATATGAATGATTGAATTGAATTGTATGAATTATTCTTAATGTGAATGTGAAATAAATGAACAAAATTGTTTTTGATGGAATATAATGATAAATGAAATGATGTGAATTATGTGGTTATATGAATTATGTATGAACTGTTTTTGTTAAGTGATATGAGTGAGCAATCGAGATAGGTAGCTCATTGAGATTGTAAACCTCACCAAAATTGCAATGTTGACTTTCAGGTATGAGAGAGGTGACTTAGTTGATAATACGTTCTATATGAAGATTAGCTCTTATATTTTTGGATAGAAGAAATGGCTCAAAGGTCGGTCAGTTGAGATTGAAGAGTTGATAGATTTTTGTATATTTCCTCGTACATATAGCATACTTTGTAAACAGAGCTGTAAACTTTGATTAGCTTTTGATATTGTACATATATGGATAATGTTGTAATGCTACAATGTATATTTTGTTTTATGAAATGAAATGAGGAATTGGGTTTTTAGCTATTGTGATATTCGTGTTTTATATTATGATGCCATGAGATAAGTGAAAGTGATTGCTCCAGCACACTGCTTCTATCCAGCATGTGTGCGAATGTCTGATAAATGTAGGGGCACGTATCGGATAGGAATGGGGTGCTACAATACCCACTAAGAAAGAAGTCAGTTGGATGTCGATGGGTGGCATAGCTGAAAGGTTCAAAGCAAGATTGGTAGTAAAAGGGTATACCTAAACTTATAGGATTGATTACACAAAGACATTTTCTTATGTAGCTAAAATTAATACTGTTAGTGTATTGTTATCCCTAGTTTCATACTTAGATTCGCCTTTATAACAATTTGATGTAAAAAAATACTTTTTAATATGGTGACTTGTCTGAAGAAATCTATATAGAGTTTCCACTAGGTTGTATGGCAACAAAAAGGTTTGTGGATTGAAAAAAGTCATTGTATGGGCTGAAGCAGTCTCTAAGAACATAGTGTGGAAGTTTCACAAGGTATATGATAACTTTCATATATCATTAAAGCAATTATGACTACACTTTATTCTTGAAAAGAGGGTGAGGTAAAATCACTACTCTGATTATATATATGGATGGCATGGTGGTGGCAGAAGATGATCTAGAAGAGAGGATGACACTATAAGAATACTTGTCTGGAGAATTTGAAATGAAAGTTATTGATTGCTTAAAATATTTTCTTGGGATTGACATTTGTAGGTCAAAGAAACAATTTTTTATCCAAAAAAATATGCATTCGACTTATTAAAAGAAACTAGTATGTCAACATGTTAACCAGCTGATACAACAGTTGAGGAAGGCTTGAAGTTGCATATAAAAGCAGACCAAATAATAGTTGATAAAGGAAGATACCAAAGACTTGTAGGAAGGCTAATGTAATTGACTCACATAAAACCTAATCTTGCTCATGGTTTAAGTATTGCTAGTCAATTTATTCATAATCTTGGAAAACAACATACAAGGACAGTTATGAGAATTTTAAGGTATCTAAAATCTGCTCCTAGTAAAGGAATTTTGTTTACTAACAGTACAGATTGGCAAAGTGTAGCTGTATATATAAATGCTAATTGGACTGGATCAATAAAAGATATACGATTGACTTTTGGCTACTTTACATTTGTAAGTGGTAACTTAGTCACGTGGAGAAGTAAAAAGCAAAACATGGTTGCTCGCTTAAGGGCAAAAGTTAAATTCAGAGGTATGGTACTTGCTCTTTATGAATCTTTGTGGCTTATACTAGTTTTTACGAGATTTAGGCTATCTACTAAAGCAGCCAATTATTCTATATTGTGAAATCAAAAATGCTTGTGCTATAGCTCACAATCCTGTCTAACATGATCAAACAAAGCATGTTAAGGTTGACATGTTCTTCATAAAGTAAAAGTTGGATGGGAAAATTATAGAGTTGTCTGAGATTCAGTCTGAGGATCAATTGGCTGACATTCTTACCAAAGCATTTTCAAATAACATGTTCTTAAAATTTTTCAAAAGGTTTGGCACGTATGACATCTATGCACCAACTTGAGAAGGAGTGTCGACATTTTTTCTCCATAATTGTTGGGATTATACAACTATAAATATATTCTTAGGCTCCTAATTTATAGTTGTAGGATTGTAGTTGATTTGCTTAAAAAAATTTCCCTTATTGAACATTATGACTTGTATATTTTAGAGAAATGAAAAAATTAAAGTATTTTGTTGTTCTTCTTCTTCTCATCTTTCAAGTTAAGGTTGTGTCAATGTGGGACAATGTCATTGTTATTAATTCTTGGCTTAACAAGCAAGGTAAGGAATCTATTAACATATTCTCTTTTCCGTTTCTATAAACAACTTCAAAATCATACCCTATTAGATTGGGTAACTAGTTTTGTTGGAAAGGTGTAGAGATCCTTTACTACATTAAATATTTCAAGCTCATGTGATTTGTTTGTACTCTAAACAATCTCTTATTCAAGTACTGGTGCCATTGCTTTACAACTTTGATAATGGCTAAGAATTCCTTTTCGTAAGTTGAGAGTCCTTGATGCTTGGGTGCCAATGCTTTACTTAAAAAGGCTATGAGATGTCCATCTTTTTAGAGCACAACTCCAATTCCTTTCTAATAGGCATCTACCTCAATAGTGAATGAACTTAAAAAATCAAGGACAACTAATACTGAAGCTGTCACTAATGTCTTTTTAAGATTTTTGAATGCTTATTGTTGCTCTTCCTTCCATTCCTACCTTCTTACCACTTGTTTCTTTATTAGTTCATTGAGAAGCTTGGCTATAATTACATAATGCCTTATGAAATTCCTATAGTAACCTGTTAAGCCTAAAAATCTCCTAAGCTCCTTTAAGGTTTATGGTTGAGGTTAGTGATGAATTGTAGCTACCTTTCGCAGATATAGTGTGTCCTAGATAATCCACTTGTCTAGCTACAAAATACACTTACTCCTTTTAATGAAAAGTTATTGTTGATTTAGGGCTTACAAGACCTAGAGTAGATGTTCTAGATGCTACTGGAAGCTGTCACTATAAACTAAAAGGTCATCAAAGAAAACTAATAGAAATTTCCATATATAAGCTTTAAAGATTTCATTCCTAAGACTTTGGAAAGTGGAGGCTGCGTTAGTGAGTCCAAAAGGCATTTCTAAAAACTCAAAATGTTCCTCATGTGTACTGAATGTTATTTTAGGTATGTGTTCTTCCTTCATTCTAATATGGTGATACCTAGATCTTAAATCGAATTTGAAATACCAACTAGACCCTCTTAATTCCTCTAATAACTCTTCGATCAATGAGATAGGGAATTTGCTTTTAATAATGCATTTATTTAGTTCCCTATAATCTATACACGTCCTCCAAGTATATTACTTCTTCTTAACAAGTATTACTAGTGAAGCATAAGGACTAACACTCCTCCTAAAAACTATTGCCCGATAGTTCCTGTATAGATCTCTCAATAACATCTTTTTGCTCTCCTGAATACCTGTAAGGTCTTATGTTTATAATTTCTACTCCTTATTTGAGAGGAATGCTATGATTATGGGCTTTTTTTTAGGGTAGTTGTTTAAGCTCCTTTAACACTTCACAGAACTCAGTTAATAATCCTCTTAATTCTTCCTTAGTATTAAATTTATCATTTAGCATAAGTTGTTGCATATGAAACTTAATTGTATATCACAAATGAAATATATAAAGAGTTCCCTTTCTTGAAGTTTTCCATCGAATTATTGAAACCTTTACCTGAGATCATTCTAGCCTTCTCCTCAAGGTTACTTGTTAACTTCATAATTCTGCCTTAGCATTTGAATTCCATGGTGCTCTCTTTGAAGTTGCACAGTCTGTAGTTAAGGTTTCCTAACCATTGAACTCCTAAAACCATGTTGTGTCCTTCTAATTTAAGGATTAATTCTTAGATTGCGAATTGAAGTCCCTAAATCCTCCAGGTGAAATTCTAAGACATATAACTACAACTAAACTTTAGACCTCCTGCCATAGTAATATTTATGGGTGATATCTCTACCACTTCTGCATTTCCTTTCCTGATTACCTTTTCATCCAAGAAATTATGAGTGCTCTCGCTATCAATCAGGATATGTAAAGGCTTCTTTTGTTGAGTTCCTACGAGTCTCATCTGTTCATACTCCCCTTGGTCTTTTGACCCCAACCTAGCTTGTAAGGATACATGGGGATTTAATGCTGCTTCCTTATCTTCCTCATTGGCATTTTCTCTTTCAATTATTCTTCTTCTTCAACTATATATAAATGGAACTGTCTTTTCTTACATTTACGCATTTGAGTTTTTTTTTTGTCACACCAAACATATAGTGCCCTTGATCTTTTCTCATCAAACTCTCTGTTGCTCACTGCTTTTGTTCCCTTTGAGATCCTATTGTAAATAGGCTTAATAATGCTTCCCAAAGTTCCTTAGAGTAAGGAGTAATCCCACATCTCAACTAGGCTTAACTGGGCCTACTGTTTGGTTCAAATTTTGTACGTGGATAATGCTCCTCCCCCCATACGAGAAGATGATTTAATTCCATTTTTCCTAAAATACACTAGTACCCTTGCAGCTACGATCGTTCCTACTTCCTCGCTAGTGTATAAGCTTGTTGAAGTGTTAATTTGGGGATCCATCATTTTAACAGTAATCTTTAGTTCTGGTTTGAGGCTTTTCAAAAAAAACTATCAAATAGGTCTTTGGTAGTGACAGTTTATTGGAATATTTATCAAACTGAACATAATATGCTAGCAGTGATCCTTCTTGCTTTAACTCCTTTAGGTCTCCAACGAGATCTTAAAAAATATCTTCATCGAATCTCTGCCATTACATGGTTATGAATTCTTCCCACTTCGGTACTTCTTCTCCATTTATGTTCTATATCATTAGTTGATACCACTCTTACACTGATCCTTCTAGATGCATAAATGTTATCGCCACCTTTAATTCTTCTAGAGTGTGGTCTATCACTAAAATTGTTCCCATTAGTAGACCCAACTCTTCACTCCCACCCTATCAAATACAAGGAAGTCTACTTTACTAAATCTAGTCAGCATTGTATAGTTTACACCTTCTCTTGGGATTCTCGTTGCTACTACCATAGTCTCCTTCCCCATTTTTTGCATGAGTCGCTGAAATATTGACTTTGTATCATTAATCTCCTTTTCTTGTTTGTTCGCTCTGCTTTATCCTTCCATCATCAACCTTTAATTTCTTATGAGTGTGAATCCATTAGATTCTTCATTCCTTCCTCCAAATGACACATATCTGCTCCTTTTATGATTTCTATCAATACAACACTACCAAGGATCGTCCGCTCTAATACCATCTGTTATATTATTTCATTCACTCCGCTAGCCAAAAGTTACAATAGAGTAATGAGATTCAGTTTTTGGAAAAGTGTCAACATAAATAAAGAAAAAGGGAGGAAGTAGAATAGTACATAAGGGATCAAAGAGATTGCATAATATACTTTAAAACTACTAATAAATAGTACATGTAGCCTTAATATTAAGAGGAGATACATAGTATTTTTCCATTGATGTTGGGCTACACCAAGATTCCTCTTTAAGCCTCTTTTTATTTGCAGTAGTGATTGATGAGCTCACCAAAATTATTCAAAGGTATGTACCTTGATGTATGTTGTTTGTTGATGGCATTGTCTTAGTGGATGAGACAAAAGAGGGTATCAATATCAAACTAGAACTTTAGAGAGATACGTTAGAGTTGAAAGGCTTTAAATCAAGTAGGATTAAGACTAAGTGCGTAGGGTATAAATTTTCGGAACATAAGGTGGCTACTGATGTGGAGCTAAAGATTGGTTTAAACGTTATACCATAAAAGGAGTGATTTAAGTATCTAGGATCTATCATCCGCAACAATGGAGAGATTGATGAAGACATAGCTCACCATATCAAATCAGGGTGATTTAAATGAAGAAGTGATTTAGGAGTTTTACATGAAAAGAAGGCACCATTCAAGCATAAAAGTAAATTCTATCCTTTAGCGATTAGGTCGACCATGCTCTATAGAGCAGAGTGTTGAACCATCAAATAGGTGCATAATTATAAGCTAATAGTGGTGGAGATGAGTATGCTCCATTGGATGTGCAACCTTAATAGAAGGGATTAGGTTAGGAATGTAGTGGTAAGAGACAAATTATAGGTAAATGGAGAAGTGCATCAAAAGTTTCATGTGAAAAGAAGACACCACTCAAGCCTAAAGGTAAATACTATCCTTTAGCGATTAGGTCGACCATGCTCTATGGAGCTAAGTGTTGAACCATCAAATAGGTGCATAATCATAAGCTAATGGTGGTAGAGATGAGTATGCACCATTGGATGTGCAACCTTAATAGAAGGGATAAGGTTATGAATATAGTGGTAAGAGACAAATTATAGGTGGCTAATATTATTGAAAATTAATAGAGACAAAGCTTAGGTGGTTTGGACATATAAAGAGGAGACATCCAGACACTCCAGTGAGAAGATATGAGATGATTGTACTTAGAGACTGTAAAAGGAAAAAAGGAAGGCCTAAGAAGAATTGGGAGAAGGTGATTAAGAATTATATAGCTCTGCTAGAACTTATCGAGGATATAACTCTCAATAGAAAACTTTGGTGTACTAGGATACAAACAAAGGATCTCATATAGAGAGATCCTTGTCGTTCTCATAGGTCTTTTAAGTATTTTCCCTTAGATTTAGCCTAAATATTTAAATATGTAGTACTTACCTCTTAATGATTTAGCCTAAACATTTCCCTATTTAATCTAAATATCTTCTTGTAATGACTTGTTTGATTTATTTATTTAATTGTCATACATTTTTACTTTCAAAGTATTTATTAAAATTTAGGTTTGATCCTAATTTTATATTATAATATTCAAATAAATCTTTCAAATCACAGTTTAACTGACTTAAAATAAATAAAAGCACTAAAATTTTTGAAAAATTATATAAAATAAAACTACTTGTCCTCTAGACAAATCTCTCATAAATCAACAATGGATGAATTGTTTTCCTAACTCTTAGTATTTGGGCCATTACTTTGTTTATGTTCAGATCATTCCTATATGGGAATCAAATGTTGCATCAATTTTGTTCCAATCGAAGCACCTTTTAGTTTTTCAATTTCTTGACTAACAAGGATGGTTTTATGGAATTGGTTGAGGACGTTTAGAATCATAGAGTTACTAGATGTAAAGCTTAACAATTCATGATGAAACTTTTGATGTTAGGATATAAACTTAAATCATTCTCAAGGTTGGTCACTCCAATTCAGTTGCATTGATCCAGGATGCCAAGAGTGAGTTGAGGAAAGCTCAAGATGCTTACTATCACAATCCTTACAATCTTGAGTTGAGAAATGCTAAGGTAAGACAACTGTAGATTTATATTAAAGCACTACTAGATCATAATTCCAGGCTGATGCAAAAAGCAAGATTATCTTGGTTGAAGGAGGGAGACTTTAATTCTAAGTTTTTTCATAATTCACTACTAGTAAGGAGAAACACCAACAAAATCACTTGTTTACAAAATGATAATAGTCATTCAGTGATATGTATGATCTCTACGGAAAATTTGATTTACAAACACTTTGAGAATCTGATTGAAAAAACTAGTACACTTGGAATCTCCAATATATAGGATCTAGTAAGGCTGATTGGATCTCCCATTTCACTAACCCAAGATTCAGTGCTGAAACTTTGGCAATCTCCTTCATATCTTGAGGTTAAGAATGTTCGTTTTAGTCTGAACCCTAGAAAGGCTCTAGGTCTAGATGGATTTAATGCCTATTTTTCCCCAAAGAACTTGTAATATCACTAGCAATCTTACTGTGGAATTACTCTTGGAATTCCTAAATACAAGGAAAATGCTTAGAGAAATCAATGCCACTTAAATATGTCTAATTCCCAAATTTCCTAATGCAAATTTTCTTGATCAATTTAGATCTATTTCATGTTGCAATGTTGTATACAAAGTGATCTTTAAACTTCTGGCTAACAGATTGAAGGAATCTTGTAAATAATTCATCCATATTTCCCAAGGTGTCTTCATATCTGGAAGGAATATATCAGATAACATTCTCGTAGTTCAAGAAATGCTTAGAGACTATAATACTAGTAGATCAATAAAAAGGTGTGTAATCAAAGTTGACTTTTCCAAAGCATTTGACATCTTGCAATGGAATTTCATTATGCTTAATTTGGAATGGTTTGGATTTCCCTATTCTTTTATTAAATGGATTAATTATTGTATCTCAACTCCTTCTTAAAGCATCCTGATTAATGGTTCTTTCATCTAAGCAATTCAGAGGATCCATAGAAATAGGGCAAGGAGACCCTCTATCTCCTTACCTTTTTGCCATCTTAATGGAAATCCTTAACATAATCATAAGGATTAACATTTCAAAGGCTCCTGATTTCAGTTATCATTATAAGTGTAAGGATATGCTCCTAACTCATTTGCGCTTTGCTGATGATCTTTTAATGCAGTGTGAACCTAATCATAACTCCATCTCCTTGTTGCATCATTCATTCCAATCTTATTGCAAGTTATCTGGACTTTGTCTTAACTCTTCAAAGAGCTCAATCTACTTCTCCTCAAATGTTTCTAACCCTGAAAGATTGCAACATATTCTTGATCTGGAAGTGCATAACTTGCCTTTCAAATATTTAGGAGTTTCTATTTCTTCTAAGAAGTTGAGATATCAGAATTGTCTTCTAATTTTGGAGAAATATAAGAAAAGAATTAATGCAGGGCATAATAGAGCCCGCTCTCAATCTGGTAGAGTTCAATTTATCTTATCAATTCTAAACAATCTCCATAATCATTGGATTTCCTATTTGCTTCTGCTTAGAAAGATTATTAAGGATATTGAGAAATGCATCAGGAATTTCCTATGGTCGGGAAAGTATGATAATTCAAAAGAAGCCGACATAAAATGGGAACAACTCTGCTTGAGAAAGTAACAAGGTGGACTTAGTTTGATCTCAATTCATGTACTCCAAATAGCCCAGGTTGACGAGGTAATTTGGATACTCTTTAATGACAAAGAATCTCTATGGAGTAAACGGATCAATGAATTCTACATTAAGGAGTCCAATTTGTGGCAGATTCCAAAAAAAAAAAAAACAAGTGTGCTCTTGGCCTCTCATTTACATCCTTAGAATGAGACAATTGTTTTATCCATTCATCAGAATACAAGTGGGAAATGGGGAGAACACTTGCTTTTGGTTTGATCATTGGTCCAGCTAAAGCCCTCTTTAGCAACACTTTCTGCTTGAATTCCAATTCATGGTTAGGTTCAAAAGATTATTTCTCACAACACTTGGCATTTGTTGGAAAGAGGTGCTAAAAGACTCCTGAATAACTATCCTAAATACTAATCAAATTGTTCTTATATGGATAAACCTATTTGGACCCTTAGCAGCAATGGTTCGTTTACCAACTCGTCCTATATTAAAGTTATCAGACCTAGTAATTCCAGCATACCATGGTAAAACATTGTATAGAAAAGAATTTTGATTCCTAAAGCTTCATTCACCATTTTGTTATCAGGAAAGAGAAGGCTGAAAACTTAAGACAGAATCATTGGTTCAAATGATTTGCTATGTGAGTTATGTTGGCTAGAAGCTAAATCAATTGATCATCTTTTCTTTAAATGTAATTATACTGCATCCATTTGGGCTAGAATGCAACACACTGTGAATCTAACTTGTTCAGAGAATGATTGTGACAACATTCTGGTTTTGGATGGCAAACAAGTTCAAAAGTTGGGAAAGGATCAAATGTGCCTTAGTCTCACTCTAAATTGTTCAGTATATGTGAGTTGCATAAAAAGGAACCAAAGGCTATTTCGGAAAGAAATACTGGGAAGTATGCCTTAGTACACGGAATACAACGATGGATTAGAAAAATCCATTGAGATCATCAATTCACTGAAGAGCGAAGTCTATTTGCTACAGGGATATGCAGTCTTTAACTCATCTTGCATCCAGTGTTTCCCTTGGATAATAGTTGACTTATGTTTATTTTGCTGATTAATAATCAAACTGTTAGGCACAACCTTTTAATATCTTTTTTGCCTTTCAAGGCTATTAATGAATTCTTTAGTTTTCAAAAAAATGAATTGAATAACCAATTAAGCTAGGGACAATAGAAAAACTTTCCATTAAAAAGGGCCAAACTAACAAAATTATACGTAGTGACTTTGAGATCAATTAAAATTTTTATAAGAAAACATTAGTCAACACCTGTTTGAGATAGGTTTACCGCAGGTTGACATCAGTGAATGCCCAATAGAGTTGTGCTTTACGAATTGTATTATCATGTAATCAAATTCTATCAGTTACATTCTGATTAAGAAAAAGAAAAGGAAAAAGGGAATGTAGCTAGAAATGAACAAAAAAAGTTACAAAAATTCACAATGAACAACCGTCGCAAAAGATTGCCTAATGTAGTCTCCCCTGGCCTGAAGGCCCACCAAAATGTAGCGGTGCTATCGACTTGTTAAACCTTACTGGTACAATTTCTTTCAGCTTTCCATTCTCTAACCTCTTTTTTTTTTTTTTTCCCTGTTGTCCTTTTCCATCCCCCCCAACACTTGTTGCTTCAGACTACTACTTCCATTTCTTCCCATATACAGATACATGAATGACTTTGGTAACTAAAAACTTCTGATGGAACTTTTCGTTGTAGGTTGACAAGTCCTATACCTCTCTTAGAGGTGGTTTGTGATTCAATATATCACTACTCTGAGTAAGCCTGGCTGTGGTTCAGTGTAGTCAAGGCCCTCTTCTTCAAGTAGATATCGCTGCACAGCCACCGGAATTCTTGCTGGTGTACGGGAACCTCTAGTGTGATGCCCTGTTCCCACGCATATATAAACCTGCAGGCGTTGCTCTGCTGCTCGAGCTGTGCTCCTTAGAACACTCAGCTCATGCTTTAGAAAATGAATGGCTTCACTTACATGCAGCCCATGAAGGTCTATCATCCGTTCATGTCCTCTCCCATTTCCTTGAACCTCTAGACCTACTGGATTCCTGGAGAAAATTTTAATTTTGCCCCCCAACGGCATAATTAGCTTAAAGAGATCCAAACAATATAAAAAATTTTAGATGTCACACAAGAAATCACACAATAGAATCCAAATTTCTACTCCCTACAAATTTCAGTGATGCTGGACAAAGTTCTGCAATTTCACTGCAGTCTTTTTGTTCATCTAGATACCATTAGCAGCTCAAACTTGCAAGAAAGCTGATTTTTTTTCATCTAGATACCATTAACTCAAACTGGCAAGAAAGCTGATTTTTGTTCATCTAAATACCATTAGCAGATCACAATTCCCACGCGAAAATATAAATATAAATACAGATAATCCAACCGCAAATTCACTAGTTATTTTTCCCACAAAGTAGAATCTTCAAACTGCAACGAAGAAATTAATTTTCAAGTTGGACTCATCTTTCAGTCCAGGATAACATGAAAGAACAAGAAATAACAAACCTCTGGCGATAAATAGCCTCCTGGGCTTTTCCATGAGCTGCTTTCATATGCATATTATGCAGCTGCCCTTTTAAGCTCAACTCCTTGGCCAAGGCCTTATTGCCAATAAGGTATGCTTGTCGTGCCTATTTCGACAAATATACATCATGCATCTTCCGTCAACAAGATCAATTATGTTAGGCATCATATAAGCATCAAATAATGGTTGATTGGAACAGAGTCAACAGACTCACATGTGGAGCTTGACTATCAGCATGTATACTTCAACTAAATTGCTGCATAATGCCCTTAAAAGGTAATGAACAATATCATAGTAGGATCTTCCCAGGAAAGCATCACCATGGTTAATGACTTGTCTGTTGGGTATCTAGACTGATAGGTACATGCTGTCACGCTGTTCTAGACATTTCTATTTTTATCACGAGAAAATAGTTTGTGTCTCCATTCAGAGATCAGTGAAGTTTTATACGTTAATCCAGCTTGAGTATGTGCCTAGACTGATGGGTATGCTGTTACACAGTTTGTTCTAGATTTTCTTATCTTAATTACAAGGTACCAGCTTGTGTCCCCATTCAAAGATAAGTAGGGTTTTATATGCTGATCCAACTTCAGTATGTTAATAGTAATCCAGCATAGGTTAGATAGAGGTTTATGCAAATCAAGCCACAAAAGACAACAAAACTAAAAGACACTGGCCCAGTCACTGTACTTGAGTACCATACACCTCCACTACAAGTTCACCATGTGAAAGCCCATTCGAGGTTCCAAGTTGAAGGTCAAAGGTTTAAAAACAAAGTATAACAATCACAACCTATTAGAGGTTTCACCTGTTCAAAGTATGCATTGCGCAAGCGTGCATGATCACGAGCTTCTTCCCGCAGCTCAGAATACATATTTGCTGCCATCTCAAAAAAGTTAAAGCAGATATATGTCCAGAAGGCATCTGTCCCACAATTAAAAGGAGTATAAATGCAAGTAA
The DNA here is from genome assembly GCA_027563885.1 of Erythroxylum longipes. Taxonomy (NCBI): domain Eukaryota; kingdom Viridiplantae; phylum Streptophyta; class Magnoliopsida; order Malpighiales; family Erythroxylaceae; genus Erythroxylum; species Erythroxylum longipes. The sequence goes on from JAOQMS010000179.1 coordinate 15,331,479, forward strand.
CTTTGTTGACTGAGGAATATTACCCACTGCTTCTCCTGTTTCAAGCCAGATAGGAGGTGCTCGAGATGAACCCCGATTTTGCGTTCTATCAGCATAAACACCTCTCCCATGACCACTGTTATAAGCACTGGCCAAAACATGGGCACTTCTGCTGGAGCCAATGTTGGAATCAGAAGAACCATTTCTTTCATACTTCCACACTCCAGAATCCTGAGATGCCAATTTCCTGACAGCTGAAGCAAAATCTCCCGAGCCCCTCGAGGGAAGTGAAGCACCGGATTTGAACAAAAGTATGCTATCTTTGTCTGAAGATCGATAAGGATTCCCAGTTTGCTGAATATCAACTCCAGTGTATTTTAAAGGACCATTCTGGCTGTTTGGCAGAGTAAGGGAAGGAAAGTCCAGTGCACTGAGATTAGGAGTTGACAAGGCCTTTGGGTTCATACTCTGATTGAAACCACCATCAACTTGAACCTACAATTAAGGAAAATCGTTTCATGAATGTCTACATAGGAAGGCCAAAACAAGTATTTTTGGGGACAAATTTAGTTACTTCAGGAGACATGGTAATTACACAGTTCCAAAACCAATCACACACCCAGCCCTCTCCCTACACCAAAACATAGTGGACAGCAAACTTGTGCAAAATTTTTGCAAAAAAAAAAAAAGAAAGAAAAGAATCATCAACAGCATCCCAAGGAGCCATCTAGCTTATAAAAATGAAAGCTATACTGAATGACCTCAAACTCTTAAGGAGTCGACACTTCCCTGTAAAAATAAGGCAAAAGGCACAATATGCACAGCAGTTCAGGGAAATCACAAACCAAATAGCATCACTACTTATCTCTACATAACTATAGAATATGCAGTAAAATGGCTGCCTCCCAATTTGAAGGACGCAATACAGATTTTTGAAGCTTGAAATCCTAAAAAGAACACGAAGACTAAAATTGCTACAGAAAATAAATAGTTTATGCATCTTCACGAGTCTCGAGGAATTACCAATAATAGTAATTAGCTAAAAAAATTCAGGTAAGCTTTTAATATGTAACTAGCAAATGGAATTCAGAGATCACAAATACACTTTAACTGCCTCAAGACTGTAAAGTAAAAGGAAGCATATTAAGTGAGTCTAAAGAGTAAATACAAAATTGAATAGAACCAAGGACGTTTACCTCGAGCTGAGTGAGCATTTCAATGGTGAGATTTAAGTCACATCCATTTGCAAAATAAACTTCACCAAGGCTTTCAGCGGCAAATCCTGGAAATTGTGATCTCAAAAACTCCATAGGATTCATATCTGTATCATCCAACGCTGCACTATCACCTGAAAGATCATTCATCATCCCTTGCATAGTAGGATACCCAGCATATGCATGTAACTCCTCAGCATTGCCAAGAAGCTGATCAGTATTAATAATTTGTTTGTCCCAAGGCTTAGCTGGCAAGGTCAAAAAATTGGTTGAAGCTGGGTCTTCCACATAAGAAGTAGCATATCTCATCTTTTCACCATAGCTGCTGCCATTTATATGGTGAGGAGAGGGTTGCTGCTGCTCTGTCAATACATATCCACTGCCTGAAGAAGCAGTAAAACTTGACACTTCAGTACCATCATGTAAAGACAAGCTCCCTAAAGAAAGCCCACCAAGTCCTTGAGACTCATCTTCACCCACAACCTCAAAATCTGGTGTGATATCATCAGGGAGCTGGTGGCGCCAGTATTGATGAGCCTCATCATCAGATGCATTTGAAACAGATGACTCTGATCGATCAAGCACTGCTTTACCGATTGTTCCTGAAGGAGTAAACCTTGATGCTGCATCAGAAACATTCGAAGCACTTCCAGAAGGCAACCTTGGTGATCTGAGTGAAAAGGGAATGAACTCTGCTGCATTTGGATTCAAAGCTGTTGCCTTGTTCAAACTGCTTAGCTTGGAATCATTTGTTTCAGAACCTTTCTTGGACAAGCTCATTTCTTTACCCAAATGGACACAAAATAAGATTCTACATTCACAAAATAGACAGTGACACAGAGAATAACCTCGTTCTGAGGTATGATTTATCCAAAACCTGCAGAAATGTTTCATTCATCAGCCACTAATCAGTAAACAGCCAAAAGGAATCATATTCCATGACATTTTTACGTGTACAAACTTGGCCCTTGCCACAAAGGATCTCTAACAACCTTATCAGGAATTAACTGATACAACTCTCCCAAGATGCATCATACACAGCAAAGTGTAAAGTATAAACAAAAGACAAAGAGATTAGTCAACGGCTGAAATTCCACTACTAAAGTCAGTGCAATATTCAAACATAAATACAATGGAGGCGAAAGAGCCAACTGCCTATTATGCATATCCAAATAAAACAATTGAAGAATTACGTCTACCACCAGAAAAAAAAAAAGTTGGGCAATTCTTCAATAAACTAGACCAGTGAAAATTGCACCAAGTCGTACAAAATTGCATATATCCAGCTCCATATTTCTGACATATTAGCTCAACGCAGGTGAAAATTAACTTCATTTTCTACAGAAAAAGTAAGAACTTAAATATATATTAAAAGGGTAAACGAAGAGAGAGAGAGAGAGACAGCTTCTTTGCTGAAACCCTAAACAGTTCCATCAAAGACCCCGAATTTCGAACAAAATCAAACAAAAAAAAACTGGAAAAGCAAAGAAGAACCTAAAGCACAAGCTCACGTTATCCCCAGAAATGATTTAAATAGATCTCGAAATTGCAACCTCAAAAATTAGAACTTTACATAAAATTACCATACCCAATAACACAACCACCAATAACACACAACCAAAAATCGCAGAAACAAGTCGAAAATTCAAAAGGGAGAAAAGGTAAAAGATCTAATCATCAACAACACATACTATACCTTTACGAAACAAATAAAATGGATCCATTTGCTAAAGCAGATGAAGGAATAGAGAGATCGAATAAGAAAAAGGAGAGAAGATTGAAGCAGTGAAATCTAAGTAGAATACTAAAGCTTAAACTTTCATTGTTATTCTCGGGATTGGAGCTTCGCTTCTCCCTATCTCTATCTAATGCGCTCTTTCTCTCTCTCTATCCGTCTCTATGTATCTATCAGCTTTCGATTTTTGAGGTCTCGCTGTTTTTTCTTAATTCTAAAAATGTCTTCTCTCTCTGGCTGTTGGTTTTGTTAGAAACTCTTTTTTGTCTTATTACCAAATAACCACGACCACAAGATTATATATTTTAAATAAAAATAAAAATATATAGATTTATATAAAGACTGACCGAACCCAACCCCTGGACACTCGATTTGACCTCTCTGTTTCTCTCGCTAAATCTCAACCGTCTGATGGAGCTATGATTCTTCCATTGTTTATCTTAATATATTATTAATTAAAAATAATTATTTAATGATTTCCTCAGAAAGACGGCAGTGAATAATGCGATGAGGTGTTACTTTTGATACTCTACTTTAATTCATGTTGACTTTGTATTGATTAATAAATAAGACGGCGTCATGTCGAAGTTATTTTTGCCAATTAACAGCACGGCCACCGTGATGCTAGAACTGGAACTAGTAGGTACGATAGTGAGGTGGGCTGGGCTTGGGTCGCCCTCGACCCGGCCTAGACCTATCTTAGTTATGGCAAGTTGCGGGTTGATGTATGGCTCGCGCAAGTTAATCATAGTTAATTTGTAGTTTCGCCTAGGCAGATCATAATTAACCCGTAACTTGCTTATAATCCGATTAATTCGGGTCAAAAAAAGACCAAATTGGGCTAAACAAAATAAGTCAGGCCAAAATTATCATCTTTAGGAACTAGTGTCGGAAAATTGGTTAACCCAGCTGAAAATTCATGGAATTAGATCTGTGCTGTTAGATTTAAAGTGTTTCTACGGCGTCTAATAAAACTGATTTAATAATCGGAGATCTGTTTCACTAGACTCATTATGTAATTTTCAGTTTTATTTTTCCTTAAAAAAACTGGTTTAATAATGGTGGGTTAACCATATTTTGGCGTTCTAAGAGTAATTATTACTTCTTTAATTTTATTTAAATATTTATATTTCACAAAGAAATTAAAATAATTGATTATTATTAACGTTTTAAATGAGTTTACATATTAAGAAAACAACTTATTTTATAACGATTTTAATTTATTATGAAAACTTCAATTAAATATTAAGCAAGTTATTCATTACATATTCATATTTTAAGCTTTAATATAACTAAAAGTTCTCAAATTAAAATCTTACCTTTACACATATTTGACAATATGCATATAAAGATTCATTATAATATGAATAAATATTTTAGCAACTTCGAGGCTAATATTAAGTTTTATTATAAATTCAAATGTGCATATATACTTGTATCATCTCGAGAATAAGAGCATAATAAGAAATTAGAATTTTCTAAATTTTCTTTATAGTATAGAGCTCTCCACTTTAAAGGTGTTAATTTCTTAGTGATAACTGGTTCTGTATCTTCACCTGAAAAAATGTTAATTATAAAAAATTTTAAACTTTACTCAATTTTGCAATTATAGCTAGAAAGAACCATACTACCATCCACTCATTCAATGCCGCTGCCAATTAGTCATTGGTTTCAATATCTAAATGGTTAGTTAACTCTTATAAAAGTAGCATGTGTGGTTACCCGAATGCTAGCCAAGCAAAAATCACCCTGATCCTCTGTCCATCTGACAAATTCATCATAGGCATTACCTAGACTTTGCCAAATAGCCCAAAATTCTTGATTGATGCTCTTTTTCTTTCTTCCCCATTCCTTGAATGCTCTTTTATCATAAACTGTAGAGCAAATAGGGATAAGTCAAGTTTCTCAGCCAAATGCTGGTGAAACTATGCAATGCTCAAGTGTTTATAATGTCGAACCATACCATCAATTGAAACTAAATCCCCTGTCATAAGCTTCAATAAAGTACTCTTAGTAGCACCATTGGGGCCAACTAGTGCAATCCTAGAGTCAAGATTAATGCCAAAGTTAAGATTCTTGTATATAAGATTATTAGGCGTATAGCCAAATGTAATTTCCATAAATTGAAACATTGGCGATGGGAATATCCCCACATTTATAAATAAAAAAACCAGAACCTTGTCTCTGGCCACCTTCTCTGTCAAACCACCCCTCTCCATTTTTCCAAGACTTAATTAGGGTTTTTCTTTACCTAAATAATGTAGTTTCGTAAAAAAAACTTAATAAAACTTAATTAGTTAGTTTAATTAAGTCTAACATATCTAAGTATTCATGGTTTCTGTCTTATGTAGCTAACCATGTCAACAATATTAACGAAGATACTAATGTTGAGCTAGAATTGAAAAAATTGAAAGTTTGAATATTTAATTGTCACTTTTTAAAGTTCAAGTTTTAATTGCAAAATTGAGTAAAGTTTAGAATTTTTTATAATTAACCCCAAACAAATCAAAAGCTATAAAGAAGGTAAAGAGAACTTTTTTCGAACAATTATAGTGCGTATTTCTCCAAAACCAAAAGTTTCATCCTAACAGTGCCTTCTAACTCACCAACCACACAAAAACCTCCTAAATTTCTCCATCACAGTCAAGTTATGTCTTAAAGTTTGATAGAAACATCCCCAAAAGCCTTATCTTTGTCATTTTGACTTCTTGGTAGAAAAAGATTAAACCCAAAAGTTTCAACTCACAAAATGCAACCAAGCTGAACTTCTATCATCGTAAATCAACCCACTTTCACTGTAGCCACCACTGCCATTTCTAGGGTGCAAGCCCTTGTCCTATTTCAATCATCATGAATCCCCTACATCTTCTTTATCTTCTATCTTAAGTTGTCCTTTTTCCATACCTATGCTTATAATCATTTTCTTTCATTTAAAACCCATAAAAATGGTTATCCATCACATTAATGTCTTCCCTTATGACAAACAAAAAGCAAGGTATGTAACTATATATATAAACACTGTAAAAAAGTTTGGTTAATGATTTAGAACTTATTGGACATCTCTTGAATGACCCATAAATTATGTCTTATACATTGAATGACTTGAACAATGAGTTCAAAGAGCTAACTGTTGTAATTTGTGTTTGTGATACACCTACGTCCTTGAGGACCTTTGTAAAAAGTTACTTAAAGAGGAATTAATCCAAAATCCTTAGAAAATAAAAAAAAGAAGATGAAGTATAAGTCACAATGCAATTTACCCAAAAAGCTTGTACTAATCGATGAAGACATCATGGTAGTCATGGAGACTATCGTACTACTCATAGCCACATCACTAATGAATGAAATAACATCGACGCTAAATATAAAATCATAATCACCATTGAAGAAATCCTTATTGGTTAAGCTGTCTGAGGTTGATGGTGCATCCTGTAAGCTCTTTCGGTATCCATCTCTAGAGCCCGGTCAGATGCTTCAATCGTTCATTCATATGTTGTATCCCAACTACAGATATATAAGAGCCAAAACTACTAAGGGCATTCCTAACCTCATGCCACTTATAACTCTAAAAACAATGGCAGATGAAAGAACATAATTATCGAGGACATTAAAATCAATCCTATATTGTTTTCCAACTATGTGACAAATCGTCATAGTGCAAAAAATTATCAATATAGTGGACAACCTTCCTCTTAATCTTCATAGGCTTAAGCGCATTGATAAGTGCTTAATTGATTATGAAATTATTCCATAACACTTAGCGATTAATGACATGAAATTGTTTAAGATACTCACTTAGACTCATATGTGATTTTAGGCACAATTCGGAAGCAAAGAAGTTAAAGTGAGTCAAAAGCACGATATTTGGGTCATTTTTCATAGATTAATATTCACTTGTCTTCATGGAATAAGAAGAAGAAAATTAGAGCAAGAGAAGACAAGATAAAGCATACAACACATGGAAGAGGGCTGCTGGAAATCAACTTACATGTGCATGGAAATTGCATGTTTTTGCATGCAAAAATGTTGGACTTAAAAAGGAAGAACAACATGAAGCAACAAGTAAACGCATGGTGGATAGACAGAAGCAAGCATGAAACGGTAGCAATAAGAAGGAAAAACGACATCCGCATGATAGAAACAAGTGGTTTGCATTTCACGTTGTTATGGAAACACAAACAATGTCTACAAAACACAGACGTTCAATAGGGGCATAGGTTTTAAATAAATGAACAGTAGAGTAGACCAAAAACTAATTTAGGAAATAGAGAGTAGCGAGAGGGAGGTGTTATTAAAAGGGGGACTTTCGGTTGAAGCAAAATAGAGAATAAATAGGTATTTTGGGCTGAATTGAGTGGGAACTTCGGGAGAGCACAAAGATGGAGGCAAGCTCTCCACCATAAGGAGACCCATAGAGGGGTAGCTTTCCGATGCCGGTTTAACAGGGATATTGACAATAATGACGTGGTTAAGCATTCCTTTTCTAGTTTTTGTTATTTCTTTCTCTAATTAGGAATTGATTATGATATCTTGTATTGATTGAATTGGGTATTATGAAAACATGATTTTAATGCGTTCATTGAATCATTTATTTAAAAACCCCATTACTAGAATTTTGATATAATCTGTAATTTTTATATTTGAAATTCACGTGTAGTAACTAATTATTCATAATCATTAGGGATAAAGTAACCTAGGTTAAATAACACATTATATCTGGTTGTTGCCTTGATTAACCGGTTTTTCTAGTTCTTAATACTACTACCCTATTGAATCTAGAGATCGTATCCTAGGTTATTTGGTAGTTAGGTTTAATTAACAATCGTATCTTGATTAAACACTAAGAAAAACTCGGGTTAATTATTAACCCACGATTAATAGTCTATAAGAGAGGCTTGAGAACAACAAATTATGGAAAAAATTTTAATTAGAGTGTAGGTCGAGATTGAACCAAAGAATTGAATTCCCAACGGATTCACCGCTTTCTTCATTTTTTCATATGTTTTCCTTAATTTTTTTTCATTAGGTTAGTTTTATTTTATTTTCTTATTTCTAAAACCAAAACCCCCTAAACCTAAGCACCTATTATTTTCATTTAAAAAACTTTACATAGACTCTCTATAGGATCGACCTAGACTCACAGTAGTAGGTCTAGTTTATTTTGATTAGCATTATGACGCGCTGCTAATTTTGACGTCGTTGCCGGGGAGTGCGATGTTTTAGTTTTTGTTTATGATTTAATTTGGTGTTTTGCACATTTTTCTTTTTAGTTAGTTACTTTTCAGTTATTTCTTGATCTTTTCACTTTTTGTTTGGTATTTGTGTGAAAAAAATCTAACATGGACAAAAGTAATTTCTTTTATAACTCTTATTCTTAATCCTATAACCAAGGTTTGATTAATCAACCGAACTTTATTTATGGATGGGATAACCATCAAAATCACTTTTATGATAATTTGCAGGACACACAGCAATTCCCGTGTGGACTAGAAGCATCTTGTCACAACTTAGGTACATCTTTGGACGACTATATCAAGACCTGTAATGCTGACCATCTTCAATTTCAATAGGGTATGCAGCAACTTCTAGAGAGTATGCAACAACTTCAACAGAATACCCTAAAATTCCAGTAGGATGAAAGGCAATCTTGGTTTAGTTTCCAAGATATAGAGAGCCAACAAAACTCAGGTATATCTTTGGAAGAATTGATGAATGTTGTGATTGCTAACAATCTAAAATTTCAACAGAGCCTACAATAGAAGTTGTAACATTTCCAATAGGAAATCAAGCATATACCGTCTAGAAACTAGAACTTGTTAAACCAAATGGGTGAAATGGCAGTGAGTATCGAACACCTAGAATCACAAATGGAAGAGGAGCAGTCATATCAACCAGAGGCATACCTTATAGACGTAAGTGTGGAAATCTTACAAAGTGATGAAGAGCTTGAGAATCTTGAGTGTAATACTCAAGGAGTTGCTTATGGGGAAGAAGCAAGGATGAGCTCGAAGTAGAAAAAGACATATCTTTTGGCTTGGAGGTAAGTACGGAGTTCATAATTATGGTTGAGAATGACTTTTTACTTTTACCTAGCAGGTTGGAGAATGTGAATGAAGAAGAAAAAGGTGAAGAGACATTCAAGATATTTCCAATATATGGTAACTGAGTAGAGATCGAGAGTCTGAGGATAAGGAAGATGCTGAATATGACGGATTATCGACTAAGGCCTTATCCGGGACAACCTCAAGTGGAGGAAGCACATATGACACCTGAAGATCACAATTTTGTCATGTGAGGAGAAAAAGGAGTCGAGCTAACAACTCTAAACAAAGGCACTTCTTGGTAGGCAACCCAAAGGAAGTTTACTTCTTTTCTTTAAATTTTTGCATTTATTTCCTTTATGCATGTGTGTTTTTACTCTTATGCTTGGTTGATATGAATTATCTTTAGAAGAGTAGTGACTAGTGGTAAACAAAGCTAGTGATATTTTGAGTCTTATTAGACTAACACATCCATATCAGTCTCATTGTCTTTTGATAATGTGTGACCTTTATGACATGTGCATCCTGACTTTGCTTTTAGTTTTTTCTATTTGAGACCACATTTTAATCGCTTGTATTAATATGGAAATGATTAGTAATTCTTTGTTTCATGAGCTACATTAGCCAAATAGCTTACCCCATTAATATGAATTTTCCCTTGAGCCCCCTTTGAGCCTTATTAGCCTTTCTTTTTGTATCAACCACATTATACACTTTATTCTTAACCAAATGTCCCAACTAAGCTATAAAGCTAGTGAAACATTTGTGATTGTTGAGTTTATGGACGTACGAAATTCTAAGTGTGGGGGTGTACACATGTGTGGATTGGCCATAATGATTGGGATGTTATTTTATGTCTTATCATTGAAATTCCAATGTTGATATAGTTTATTTTAATTTTTATAAGAGAAAGGAAAAGAAAGAAAGCAAAGAGAAAAGGAAAAGAAAAGAAAATAAAAGAAAAAGATGATTAAATAAATGTCTCAAAGAGGAAGTCCACATATGGTTTGCAAGGTTATTCATACTTAATGCATCCTCCTAAAGTTGTATTGAATGGGTTACTTGAGTATGTTGAATATGAGGTAGTTGTTGGCTTGGAAGGGTCACTCTTTGTGGTTTCAATATACTGTCATCGATTGTATGAGTGATCTCTTTGGATTGGTATATACTTTATATGTTTTGTGTATGAGAGCTCGAGTTTGAATTGTGGCACTTGTTTTTACATTAATCGTAGTTGATATACACAATTGTGATTGAATGTTGGTTTTTGCACTTGATAGTAAATTTAATGTTGCTTGTTTCACTAGCTTTAGTGGCTTTTAAGCCACTTGACCTAAATACATCTCACCTTACCTTTGCCCACATTATAACCCTAAAAGTTCTTTGATCCATTATTTCGAATGTGACCTTGAGTAGCAGAGAAATGAAATGATATGCAAAGTTGTGGATTGTCATTATCATGAATGGTGTTGAATGTGCCAGTGGATATATTTATTTAAACACATTTTTCAAGTCTACCATTAGATTGCTCGGTTTTTAAAGGTATTGAACATTGATTGATCATGAGTAAAAGCTTGGAATGTTAAGTTCTTACTATGATTTCTGAAAGTCATTCATCTTTTTTTATGATTATGTATTTTTAGAGCATATAGGAAATAAGTCAATGTTTTTAGGTCTATAAGCTTAATTTTGATGTTTTGCCTAAGGACGGCCAAAAGCTAAGTGTGGGAGAAATTGATAAGTACTTAATTGATTATGAAATTATTCCATAACACTTAGCGATTAATGACATGAAATTGCTTAAGATACTCATTTCGACTCATATGTGATTTTAGGCATAATTTAGAAGCAAAGAAGTCAATCAAAAGTAAGAAGATAAATATTCAGTTATCTTCATGGAATAAGATGAAGAAAATTAGAAAAAGAGTAGATAAGATAAAGCATAAAACCTATGGAAGAGGGCTGTTGGAAATCAACTTACACATGCATGGAAATTGTATGTTTTTTTGTATACAAGAATGTTGGACTTAAAAGGGAAGAATAACATAAAGCAACACGTAGATGCACGGTGGATAGATAGAAGCAAGCATGAAATGGAGACAGTAACAAGGAAAAACGACAACTGTATGATAGAAGGAAGTGGTTTATGTTTCACATTGTTGCAAAAACGCAAACAACGTTTGTGTAAACGCAGATGTTGTGCATTTAACGCAAACAACGTATGTGAAATGCAGAAATTTAATAAGTGTGTAGGTTTTAAATAAGTGAACAGTGCAGTAGACTAAAAACTAATTTAGGAAATAGTAAGCAGCAAGAGGGAGGCGTTCTTAGAAAAGGGACTTTCGGCTAAACCAAAATAGAGAATAAATAGGTGTTTTGGGCTGAATCGAGTGGGAACTTCGGTAGCTTTAAGAGAGCATAAAGATGGAGGTAATTTCTCCACCATGAGGAGACCTATAGAGGGCTAGCTTTCTGACGTTGATTCATGTTGATTGAAAAACATACTACTTAGCTCAAAACCGCAAGTATATGGGTCGTAACTTATAGTAAAAAGTGGATATCGATCCCACAAGGATTATGCTTAGGTACCACTTAATTCAGATTCATATTTGTTCAAGAAACAATTTTTTTTTATAGAAATATACTAGAAAATTAAATTAAATTAAACAACTAACAATGCACAAATGATAATGCAAAAATGAAGAAACTTGGAATTTAAGATTTTAACAACTAGAGATCAAGTTTTTCCTATCTTATCTCCCTCTTATTTTATTAATTAAAGTTTGATTCACCTAAGATGTCCTAATGTATTAAATACCCTCTCTCAAGGTGTAATTAATTGTCCTATAAATGGAAATGATTAAGCAATCTCTCAATCTACAAAATCAATCCACCAATTCAACTAGTTATTAAGTTAACCTATGGGTGATCAATTAATTAGCCAAGATCTCTCTCTAACTAATCAATTAACTTGATGAATGTAGGCCTATAGAGTGTTAACTCTCATTGTATAACCCAACATAAATTACCCAACCCAATCTCTCAATATATTGTAAGGTATAATTTCACCATTCATCAAAAGCTTCATTTATTCAAATCAACAAAATAGGAGTTTAACAAGAAGTTCAAAAGTAATCTCTACCAAAAAATTAGCCACTCATGATGGCGTTAACATCCCCAAAAATCAAATAATCCATCATACAAATGCTAGAAGAGGAAAAAATGAAAGAAAACTAAATAAATCAAACTCCTCCTCTTCTTTCCCCAAATATGGAAAATTTGGCATTGGTATGCTCTTTTTCCCTGTTGTGAATGAAAAACCTTAATTCTCTATCTCTCTCAGGACTCTAAACCTGTATTTTTACTCAAGGAGGCAAGTCTCCACTGATGCTCTCTCGTCCATAGGGTTTTATAACCTTATATAGTCATGAAAACCTAAAAAAAATAAGTGAACCCCACGTGTATCTTCTGGTTAGACATCTCATGATTATGGGAATTGGCATGAATCCCACGATTGTGGATTCTTGTTTTATAAATCCTCCATTCTCTTCTCTTCTTTTAGTCTCTAGCTCAATCGCAAGGGTGGCCACCCTCCATTCCTACATCAAAATGATCGATTCTTACCCTAAATCAACATCAAACATAAAAGAATAACAATGAAGATCAAACTAAACAAAAACATACAAAATAAATCCTCAAACATAACAATAATAATCTATTATGCAAGAAACACATGCCAAATACTTAGAAAACAAACATTAATGCACAATTATCAACTTCCCCACACTTAAATCTTTGCTTGTCCTCAAGAAAAATCAAACACAACCAATCAATTCCATCACTTTGTAAGACAAGAAAAATCAAACACAACCAATCAATTCCATCACTTCATTTTTACAAAGATCAATGCATGCAATCCCTCAAATTTTGGCCAACTCAAATGTCAAGTTACTACACATATCATGACTACTTTTCATTAGTGTACATAAGCAAACTCAACTTATGGCACCATCACTCAAAGATAAGTATAGATACAAAATGAATTTTCCTCATGATTTTACTCATTTCTCTCAAGTGTTTGATGGTTAGTGTTTTGCTCAAATTCCATATAGGAAACTACACTACCATAGGCTTGCTAATACACCAATTGTCCTCTACAATGATTATATGCATAAATAGATCAAAAGGACTTGCTTAAGGTTTTAATGTGGTAAAGGTTTAGGTGGGTCAAAAGGGTAAAGGGTTTAACACAAGCATTCATAAAGTAATAAGTGAAAAAAGGGATAACAAAACATATTTATGAGATACACAAATGTAAATATACTACTACTATTCACTTATTACACAAAATAGCAACTAAATACAATATGATTCAAAAGCAGAAGTATCACTTAATGTAACATTCTATTCCCATATTAAGAGTTAGAACCCAAAAATGCGGTACATGTGAGATCACACTGAGGGATTAAGAAAAAATCATCTCATGCTCATGCATAATGCTAGCATACATGCACGTGAATTTGAATTTTTGCAAACATTAAGATACTGTACATGCATCCATTGACATTCTGGGCATAATTGATTTGTTAATGTGATATTATTGAGAATTGTGATTTATTTGCATTGAAATCTGAATTGGAGAATATAAATT
>JAOQMS010000179.1:15345198-15383371 GCA_027563885.1 Erythroxylum longipes
GCCGAGGCATATTCCGTCGCTATTGTCTGTCGCAGATTTTGGGTCGAATTTTTCCCGTCAATAGTTCCGACGGATTATTTATCCGTCGGTAAAATTTTGTTTTCACCGACGGATTATCCCATTTCCGTCGGTAAAATGCGACGGAATTAGTGTCGTCGGTAATATTCCGACGCTAATTCTCAATTTTCTTGTAGTGTCCTACGGTCATGGGAAACATACCAATGCCCACGATCGTGGGAAACATACCAATGCCCACGATCGTGGGTTAAGGCTCCAGAAGGATTTTATAGAGCCTTCCCATGGTCGTGAGAATTGGGTCGTGGGAAACAACCCAATTCCCACGATCATGGGTATTCCAACGTTTCCAACTTCTTAACCCTTTTCTAAGCTTAGCATGCAACTTACAAACACATCCAAATCATCTAACCTACAAGAAATTTGAAAACAAAACAAAGTTAAAATTTAAACAAATTCCAAATAAACACCAAGCAAACTTAATTCCAACATAATCACAACCAAATAAATCAAACAAACAAGTAAACAAAGACAATCAAAAGAAAGATAAACATGCTGAGTTAAGGTCATTAGCTTGACCATTCTATATGCATTCATGAAAAAGTGGAAGAAAGGAAAGAGACGACTTCCCTTTCTTGTGAATATGTCCCTCCCTAATATGACTTGCATCTATGCCCACTGACCCTGAATGCTTCACCCTTGTCATTTTCCAACTCCAAAGCTCTATGGGGAAACACTTAGAGGATCTTCAAGGGTCCACTCCATCTTGACTTAAGCTTTCCAGGAAATAACGGAATTCTTGAATTGAATAAAAGCACCAAGTCTCCACTCTTAAACTCCTTTTTGATGCGAGCATCATGTCACTTTTTGCTCTTTCTTTGTACAACTTAGCATTTTTATAAGCTTCAAATCTTAACTCTTCTAATTTATCAAGTTGTAACAATCTTTTCTCACCTGCTAACTTCCATTCCATGTTCAACTTCCTAACTGCCAATATGTCCAATGCTCCAACTCTAATTGTAAATGGCAAGCCTTGCCATACACGAATTTTTATGGTGTAATACCTATCGATGTTTTGAAAGTTGTCTTGTAAGCCCATAAGTTCTCATCTAGCTTCAAAGCCCAATCCTTTCTTAAAGTGCTCACTACCTTCTCTAAGATCTTGTTCAACTCTCTATTCACCACCTCCACTTGGCCACTAGTTTGGGGGTGGTAGGGGTAGCCACTCTATGATGAACATTGTATCTTTTCAGAAGAGCCTTAAATGGTTTGTTACATAAATGACTCCCTTTATCACTTATGATCACTCTTGGCACCCAAATCTAGTAAAAATCTTCTTAATGAACTTTTGAACCGCCTTGCCATCATTACTTGGAGTAGCTACTGCCTCAACCCACCTGGAAACATAATCAAACCTAACCAATATGTAAGTGTTACCTAAGGAGGATGGGAACGGTCCCATGAAGTCTAAGCCCCATACATCGAATATCTCCATATCTATGATGTTTGAAAGTGGCATCTTATCACTCTTTGATATGTTTCCCACTCTTTGACATCTATCACACTTCAACACAAAATCTTAAGCATCCTTGAACAAGGTTGGATAATAAAATCCACACTCTAAAGATTTGAGTAGCAGTCTTGTTAGCTACATAATGTCCTACATAAAGTGAGCTGTGACATTGCATCAAAATTTTAGGCATTTCATCTTTAGGGACACACTTGCAAATCACACTGTCAGCACTTATTTTATAAAGTACAGGTTCATCCCAAATATAATGAGAAAATTGAAATAAGAAGCACTTACTTTGTTGATATGAAAGATCAGAAGGAAGAATACCACCTGAGGGGTAGTTTGCAATATCTGCAAACCAAGGATAAAAAGGATTGTCTACCATCATTAAAGCCTCATCTGCGAAGCTCTCCTTGATTTTCACTTCTTCTCTATGGTGTCCCCTTTCAAGTTGTTATAGGTGATCTGCTATGACGTTTTCTTCTCCCTTCTTGTCTTTAATGTCAATGTTGAATTCTTATAGCAGGAGCACCCACTGAATGGGCCTAGCCTTGGCATCCTTCTTAACAAAGAGGTAACGTAACACCATATGGTCTGTAAAAACAATAATTTGTGAGCCTAAAAAATAAGAATGAAATTTCTCACAAGCAAATACCATCGTAAGCGATTCCTTTTCAGTAGTGGTGTAGTTCAGTTGTGCTCCTGTCAAAGTCTTGCTTACATAGTAGATGGCATGCAACCTCTTCTCCTTTCTCTGGCTAAGTACATAACCAATAGCATGGTCACTTGTATCACACATAATCTTGAAGGGAAGAGACCAATCTGGCGATGTCAAAATGGGTGCTGTTGTGATTGCCTTCTTTAACTTGTTAAAAGAATATAAACAATTATCATCAAACACAAAAGGCACATCTTTAACTAATAAATGAGTCAAGGGTAGCAATAAGAGAAAAATCCTTGATGAACTGTCTGTAGAACCTTACATGATCAAGGAAAGCTTGGATACCCTCTATTTTGGTAGGAGGTGGTAGCTTTTTAATCACTTCGATCTTAGCACGATCTATTTCAATCCTTTTGTATGAGATCTTATGGTCTAACACAATTCCCTCTTGACCATGAAATGACACTTCTTCTAATTTAAGACTAGATGAGACTGCTCACATCTTTGAAGCACTCTGTCTAAATTATAAAAAAATTATCAAAAGAATCTCCAAAGACAGAGAAGTAATCCATAAATACCTCCATGAAGTTCTCATTCATATTTGCAAGTATGGCCATCATGCACCTTTGGAATGTGGCAGATGCATTGCGTAAACCAAAAGGCATCATTCTATAAGTGAAACCTCCATAAGGGAAAGTGAAAGTGGTCTTCTCTTGGTTTTTTGGGTATACAATGTAACAGCCCGGTCACAAATATTATCCGCTTTGAGCCTTGGCCTAGCCAACCCCTCACAGTTTTGCTCTTCACGCACACTCGTTCGGGAAAACACGTTTTTTAGGGAGAGGTTTCCATAGCCTTATAAGGCCTACTTCATTCCCCTCTTCAATCGATATGGGAATCTAACATTCCATCCCCTTTAGAGGCCTAACATCCTCACTGGCAAATAAGTTTGGATCCACCCCTTGGACGCCCAGCGTCCTCGCTAGTACACAGGTTTGGATCCACCCCTTGGACGCCCAGCGTCCTCGCTAGTACACAGGCCTGGATCCACCCCCTTGGAGGCCCAGCGTCCTTGCTGGCACATCAGCCTGAGTACTGGCTCTGATACCATTTGTAACAGCCCGAACCACCATACTCACAGATATTGTCTACTTTGGACCTTGGCACAGCCAAGCCCTCATGGTTTTGCTCCTCCCGCACACTCGCTCAGGAAAACGCGTCTATAAGGGAGAGGTTTCTATGGCCTTATAAGGCTTACTTCGTTCCCCTTTCCAATTGATATGGGAATCTAACATTCCACCCCCTTGGAGGCCCAACGTCCTTGCTAGCCCACAGGCCTGGATCGACCCCCTTGGAGGCCCAACTTCCTTGCTGGCCTACAGGACTAGATCTACCTCCCTTGGAGGCTCAGCATCCTTACTGGCACATACTGATTCGAGTACTGGCTCCGATACCATTTGTAATAGTCCAGACCACCCTGCTTACAAATATTGTCCGCTTTGGACCTTGGCCTAGCCAAGCCCTCACGGTTTTGCTCTTCATACACACTTGCTCTGGAAAATGTGCCTTTGAGGGAGAGGTTTCCATAACGTTATAAGACCTACTTTGCTCCCCTATCCAAAGATCCACCCCCTTGGAGGCCCAGCGTCCTCATTGGCACACAGGCCTAGATCCACCTCCCTTAGAGGCCTAGCGCCCTTGTTGGTACACAGGCTTGGATCCACCCCTCTTGGAGGCCCAATGTCCTTGCTGGTACATCGGCCCAAGTACTGACTCTGATACCATTTGCAACAACCAGGACCACCCCGCTCACAGATATTGTCCCCTTTAGGTCTTAGCCCAACCAAGCCCTTACGTTTTTGCTCTTCCCGCACACTTGCTCGGGAAAACACGTCTGTAAAGGAGAGGTTTCCATATCCTTATAAGGCCTACTTCGTTCCCCTTTCCAATCAATATGGGAATCTAACATATAAATACTTGATTGTATCCTAAATATCCATCGAGAAAGCAATAAAAGAATGACTAGCCACCCTCTTAATCATTTGGTCCATAAAAGGTAAAGGGAAATGATCTTTCTTGGTAGCCAAATTTAGCTTCCTATAATCAATATATACTTGCTAGCCTGTAATAGTCTTAGTAGAAATCTTTTCACCATATTCATTCTCTATACTGTCATGCCACCCTTCTAGGGCACATACTGCACTTGACTCACCCACTCACTATCTAAAATGGGGTAAATAATCCCCACATCCAAAAGTTTCACTACCTCCTTCACAACCTCTTGCATGTTTAGATTTAACCTTTTTTGTCATTCTCTCACAATTTTACATCCTTTTTCTAGGTTAATCCTATGCATCACCACATTAGGGCTAATCCCCCTAATATCATAAATTTGCCACCTTATGGTTCTCATCCTTTTCTTAATGGTCTCCCTTCTCTTCTTACTCAGAATCTAATTGGCTGGATATAATGATGGGTAAATTATGGTTCTTACCTATAAAGGTGTATCTCAAATGGGAAGGTAAGGGTTTAAGATCAATAGGTGGGGGGGGGGGGGCCCGCTGAACAATTGAAGGTCGTGTGGGTGTATCTGTTCTGTTACTCATATAATTCTTCTTCTTTCACACTCTCATCCCTATGCACTTTATTAACTTCATTAAGTTTCTCTTCAACCTCCTTCACACATTCATCCACATCATCAATTTTCATACACACATTACCATCCATCAGTTTCTTCAAAGATTTTGACATATTAAATTCAACCTGCTTAACACCAATTCTCAACATAAGTTTCCCTTTATTCACATCAACTAATGTCCTACTAGTATTAATAAAGGGTGTACCTAAAATCAGTGGACAATTTCTATTAGCTTCAAAATCTAACACAACAAAATCAACAAGAATAATAAATTTGTCCACTTTTACGAACACATCTTCTGTAACTCCAAATGGCCTCTTGATGGATTAATCTGCAAGTTAAATTACCATGGATGTTAGCTTGACCTCTCCTAGTCCCAATTTCCTGAAAATAGATAAGGGCATCAAGTTAATACTTTCACCTAAATCACATAAATATTTAGAAAATTCAAAATCACCAACAACACATGGAATAGTAAAACTCCCTGGATCTTATAGTTTTGAAGGAATTTGGCTTGATGTGATCAAACTACAATTTTTCGTCAAAGTTACTGTTTGATTGTCTTCTCAAGTGCATTTGTGTGTGAATATGTACTTAAGAAACTTCTCATACTTAGGCGTGCACTCTAAAGCTTCCACTAATGAAAAAACTTGGAAAACTGAGTGTCTACCTGATGTTGTCTTACTTTTGTGGATACGGAAGTTTAGGCTTGTAGGGTGGTAGTGGTATATAAGGCCTTTCTTCTTCTTTCTCTTCTTTTACGTCTTTGCCTTTCTCTTTTTCTTGGCTTTCTTTTTGCAAACTTGGTTCCTCCATCTGCTTGCCACTTCGAAGTGTAATAGCCTTGAGTTTCCCTTGGTTTGGCCTCAGTATTACTCAATAGGCTACCTGCACTTCTAGAAGACAAAGCATTAGTAAGTTAACCTACCTGAACCTCCAAATCGTGGATAGATGAGGCATAATTCTTCACAATCTGATCAAACTTTTCCTCCATCCTCTTTGGACTTTCCTCTTAGCTAGAAAGCATCCTCTTTTGGTTCTCTTTTTGAGTTGCCAGTTTAGACCCTAAGACATCCATTAGTTTTTCCATTTTGCTCTCTATAGATCCAAGTGGTTCTTGCTGAAATCCAGGAGGTCCTTCCAATCTTGCTTGGCCACCTGTATTGTTAGTACTCCAAGAAAAATTTGGGTGGTTTTTTTTACCCCAGACTGTAAGTGTTAAAGTAAGGATTATTACCTCTTTGTGGCTGGCCCAAGTAATTTACCTATTCTATACCTCTGGATCCCAACAAGAAACATTCAGTTGAGCCATGGTTGCCTTACCCACATAACTCACATTGTACTTGTATTGCTTTGGCTGTAGATGAAGATGCTCTTTGCATGTTCCTCAACTATTTGGTAAAGGTAAAGATTTGTGCCTGTAAAGTTGTAACGAAGTCAAATGGGATCATACCTTTTTGCTCATTTTGCCCCTATTTACTCCTCTCACTTGACCACATATAATAATTGCTCACCAATTCTTCCAAAAGGTCATGAGTTGCATCAATAGTCTTTCTCATTAAAGAACCTGCAGTAACTGCATCTATGGTTCCTCTCATACTCTAATTTACACCATTGTAGAATGTCTGCAACAGGAATTCCCTCAGAAGGTTATGGTGGGACAACTTCCCTATAATTCTTTAAACCTCTCGCAAGCTTTATATAGAGACTCCCTATCACTCTGTTAAAAGTTTGTGATCTCCTTTATGATTCTTGTTATCTTGGTCAACAGGAAGTATTTCGTGAGAAATGTTTGGGCTATCTGCTCCCAAGTAGTGATATGTCCTGAACCGAGTGATTTGTACCATACTTTCGGCCGATCTCTCAAAGTGAAAGATTTTATGGCATCGTTGCACATCCCATTAAACCTTAAGGTGTAGTAGATCTCCAAAAAATTTGCAATATGGGCATTAGGATCTTCATTGGAAGCCCATAAAATTTTACACTACTCTAAAGTATGTTGAGGATTGTCGGCTTGATCTCAAAATTATTATCTTGAATTACTGGCCTTGCAACTTCTTAAAGACTAAAACCTGGCATCATAAAGTCCATTAATGTCCTCTTAGGTCCTCCTTTCTCTCCTTCTTTTTCCATATTTCTTTGTATAATATCTCGATGCTTCGCTCTTTTTAACTCTCATTCGTGTCTCGTGATAGCAGATAACTCTTTGTTGCTAAATTCAATCAATCTTCACATGCTCCTTATGTTTATGCAACTGTAAATACACAAGAAAAAGTATTGAAAACTCCTAAATCAAAGTAACCTAAACTAAACAAGATGTTAAACAAACAATCGTCGGCAACAATGCTAAAAAATTTTTGATTGAAAAACATACTACTATTTTTACGCTCAAAACTGCAAGTATATGGGTCGCAACTTGTAGTAAAAAGTAGATATTAATCCCATAAATATTGTGTTTAGGCATTACTTAATTTAGATTGATCTTTGTTTAAGAACTAATTTTTTAATGGAAATAAACTGAAAATTAAATTAAATTAAACAACTAACAATGCACAAATGATAATACAAAAATGAAGAAACTTGGAATTCAAGATTTTAACAACTAGAGATCACTTTTTCCCTATCTTATCTCCCTCCTATTTTAGTAGGTAAATTGTGCTTCACCTAAGATGTCCTAATGTATTAACTACCTTCTCTCAAGGTGTAATTAACTATCCCAAATAAAATTAAATGGAAATGATTAAGCAATCTCTTAAGCAACAAAATCAATCCACCAATTCAACTAGTTATTAAGTTATCTTATAGGTGATCAATTAATTAGCTAAGATCTCTCTCTAACTAATCAATTAACTTGATGAATGTAGGTCTATAAAGTGCCAACTCTCATTGTACAATGCTACATAAATTACCTAACTCAATCTCTCAATATATTGTAAGTTATATTTTGACCATTCATTAAAAGCTTCATTTATTCAAATCAATAAAATAGGAGTTCAACAAGAAGTTCAAAAATAATCTCTATAAATAAATTAGCCACTCATGATGGCATTAACATCCCCAACAATCAAATAATCCATCATACAAATGCTAGAAGAGAAAAAAAACAAAAGAAAACTAAATGAATTAGACTCCTCCTCTTCTTTGCCCGAATTTGGAAAATCCAACGCACTCTCTCGTCTATAGGGTTTATAACCTTATATAGTCATAAAAAACTAAAAAACAAGTGAACTACCATGTATCTTCAGGTTAGACATCCCACGATCATGGGAATTGGAAGGAATCTCACAATCGTGGGTTCTTGTGTTATAAATCCTCTACTTCTCTTCTCCTCTCTTGGTCTCTAACTTAATCACAAATGTGGCCACCCTCCATTCCTACATCAAAATGATCAATTCTTACCCTAAATCAATGTCAAACATAAAAGAATAACAATGAATATCAAACTAAACAAAAACATACAAAATAAATCCTAAAACACAACAATAATAATCTATTATGCAAGAAACACATTCCAAATACTTAGAAAAACAAACACTAAGGTACAACTATCAATTCAACGGGGATATCGACGCCGATGACCCAGTTAAGCATTCCTTTTCTAGTTTTTGTTATTTCTTTCTCTCGTTAGGAATTAATTATCTTATATTGTGTTGATTGAATTGGGTATTGTGAAAAGATGATTTTAATGCATTCATTGGATCATTTATTTATAAACCCATTAGTAGAATTTTGATATAATCTGTAATTGCTACATTTGAAATTCACGTGTAGCAACTAATAATTCGTTGTCATTAGGGATAATATAACTTAGGTTAAATGATGCATTGTATTTGGTTTTTTCTTGACTAATCGGTTTTTCTAATTTGTAATGCTACTACCTAATTGAATCTAGAGATAGTATCTTAGGTTATTCGGTAATTAGGTTTAATTAATGATTGTATCTTGATTAAACACTACCTAAGGGAAAAGTTGGGTTAATTATTAACCCACGATTAATAGTCTCTAGGAGAGGTTTGAGAACGACAAATTATGGAAAAATGTTTAATTGGGGTGTAGGCCGAGATTGAACCAAAGAACTGGATTTCCAACAAAGTCATAGCTTTCTTCATTTTTCATATGTTTTCCTTAATTGGTTTTCATTAAGTTAGTTTTATTTTATTTTCTTATTTCTAAAACCAAAAACCCCTAAACCTAAACACCTATTATTTTCATTTCAATAACTTTACACACACTCTCTGTGTGGGATCGACCTAAGCTCACCAAAACTACAGTAGTAGGTCTAGTTTATTTGGATTAGCATTACGACGCGCTATCACACAAATAACAGAATGACAATCAAGTCATTATAAAAATTAGGTAATTGACTTTGATGCCACACATTACATTGCTTATGGTGTTTAAAATCTGTCTCAACACTTATATTATATTGTTAACAAGGATGTTTTAATCAATAATAGTAATGGCATACCTATATCATCTATTGGTTCCTCTTGTTTGAAATTTCATGTTATTATATTCACACTAAATAATATTTTTTGCGAACCTTAACTAAACAAACCTAATATCGACATCTCAATTTTGTAAACAAAATAACACCTCAATTGAATTCATTTCCTAGCTATTTTTCTTATGAAGGATTTGAATATAAGACCATGCCTAGCCAAGGGGTAGAGTAGTCATAGCTTGTAAAAGCAATCATCTTTAACCATTCCTTTTAAGTCAACCATTCTTAATCCCTCTACCTCAGTGGCTTCATTGTCTCAATTATGACATTAGTGTCTTAGTCACTCTTCTCCTCTAATTTAAAAGAAAATTATAACTAGTAATTATATCCCATCTTCTTTTAATTACGTAAATCAAATGTGTGAATTTTTTTAATAATAAATTCATAAGCTTTTACTTACCAAGTCCTCTATCATTTATGATAAAACATATTAAGTTATATATTTAGATGTTATGGGACCTGTACCTGTGAATTCTCTTGGAAATTTTTGTTATTACATCTTTTTTTTACTATTTTATAAAATACACTTTTTAATCCTTTTAAATTGAAAAATAGTGTGTGCATGGTTTTTGAGAAATTAACCAAAATCATTAAAAACTATTTTCACCCAAAAATTAAGACCCTTTTATACAGATGGTGGACATGAGTATAAATTACTCTAACATTTTCTTACTCAACAAAGCATCTAACAAATGACTTCCCTGTTATATACACTAAAACATATTAGCTATATCAAACCAAACACCATCATATTATAGAAACTGGTCTTACACTTCTATATAATGCCTCTATGCCTCTATGCCTCTTTGTTTTTGTTCTCATATGTTTCAAAGTGCTACATATGTTATTAACAAAATGCCCACTCATATCCTCAATTATAATACTCCATACCATAAACTCTTTGGACAAGATCTAAAATATACCTCACTTAGAGTTTTTGTTTGTCTCTAGTATCCATGGCTTCGATCTTATAACACTCATAAACTTAAATCACGATCTTAGCCATGTGTATATCTATATTTCTCCCTACCACATCACTTTTTCGTTATTGACTATCTCAAAGTGCATGTTTATCTCTAAAATGTTATTTTATTTAAGGAAATTACCAAGCTAGGTCCTCTCATAATCTAAATATCTTAACTTCCACCTTCCCTAATTATATTTAAAAGTTTAAAAATAAAAATCTTGATAGAGTCAAAACTCTCACTAGTGAAGATCTTGATCATGCCACTTCATTTTATACCTTATTACAACATTCCTATAAACTTAAATACCACTTTGTAAGTTGTCTTAACTCTGTCTTTACTAACTCTCACTCCTCAATATACTCTAACCTAGGTTAGTAGTTCAACTTCTTTACCTCGTAACTTTACCATGCCTAGTACTATAAATTCATCCACTTCACTTAATAACATGCCAACTTATGATTTAGGCCAACCTATAAATAACACTACTTCTATTATACCTTACAAGCAGCCATTAACTAAACCCTCACATGTGATAACCCATTTCATAAACAATATCTAAAAACTAAAAAAATTAGTTTTCATACACACATGGCCCTTAACCTTTCTTAGACAATGGACCCCACCTTGTTTACCCAAGCTCATAGGCATCCTCATTGGTATGATGCTATGTGAGAAAATTTTTTAGCTCTAAACAAATAAAACATAGACCTTTGTTCCTCCCTCTCCTATATAAAACATTATTAGGTGTAAATGGGTGTACAAAATAAAAGGACACCTTGTGTAGAGCAAGTTTTACTTCTATAAAACCCTCAATAATTCACAAGCATGTAGAATCGTAAATAGAAGTATTGAGGGGTTGATCCCTTGAGGAATTAGTAAAACAAATTGAATCCTAAGGTTATCTAAGGTTATAACAAATGTGATAAAAATGAAAATAAAAGCTAAAACAACAAATTAAACAATTGAATATGATTTCAGTAAAAATGAAATTTAAATTAACTCACATAGATCAAAATCAAGCACTTAACAATCGAGAAATCACACAAGACAAGATCAAACACTTATGGGAAAAGGGGATTCATTTTATCATCAATTGTTACCTTAATTACTTTCGATTTAATTGGTATCAATCCTAGAATTTTGAAAGGTTGATTATTATCTCTCGAGACCTAATCATTAAACCCTAAATTATAGCCACTAATTGAATTCAAATTTATAATTTTTTTACAATTTCTCAATTAACAAAATAGCCCACATTCTAATTAGTTCTTAAGCAATCTAATAGACAATTGGGTCTTCACACAATATCCCTCTTCGTATAATTACCAATTTGATGTTTATGCAATCTATTAGGTTGTTAATTCTCATTACCCAACCCAATAATGTTACTATTCACTCTTTTGATTTATTACCAAAGTATGCAAAAGCCATAAACTATCATAATCCCAAGAATTCATTAACATCAAAAGCAAATAAATCACAATTGATTCAAAAATCAATCCCAAATGAAGTTAAAACATCCTTAACAAAATATTCATCATCCTTAAATCCAAAAAATATATTGGATGAAGTGAATAACAAGAGGAATAAAGAAATCAACTTGAAAAGGAATGGTTAGAGTGGTTGGCAGCAACTCCTCTTCCCTCCTTCTTCTCTTTTCCTTGTCTCTTTCTCTAAATAGTAAGATAGAGGCTCTTTTGATTATGGTCATCTTATGTCCTTTTATAGTTCTTTTGCCTTTTAGTGTAAAAACTATGTTTTACCTAGGACAAAAAGTTCAAAACAACCCTCCAAAAATGAAAATGGAAGCAAATCCATATGTCTATCTCACGCCTATCATAATGTGACACTTGAAAGTTAGCTTCTGTCACTATCGTGACCTTGGCTGGATCACTGATAGTTGTGATTTGCATTAGGTTTTAGGGTTTAAATGATTATGTATGAAGTGTTAATTTGAGTGTTTAGTGTGTGTTTTGATGTGAATTGTGTTAATTTATGTGTTTAAGTGTTTTTATGGGTTAGTTATAAGTCTTTGAGCTTAAATGTTATATTTTTGAGGTACCTTGATGTGATTATTAGTGTTTCAGGGTAAACGACGAAGAACGGGGAAGTTTCGAAGAGTTTCAGGCTAAAAACACAATCCAAAATCGTGTACAACAGGCCACAATTGTCGTGGCCTAAAGTGTACCATTGTGGCCAGGGTCTTGTTAGCTCACCTCTTTTCTATCACGATCGTGGCCTGCATCGGGCTAATACATAAACTCGAATTTTGTGAGATTTTTTGGACTGTTTTGACCCCAAATTAACCCTAGATCTTCCAAGATATAAATAGAACATTACAAGACAGAAGAAGGAGCCTTTGTAGAGCTTTCACATCAGCCAAAATTCAGAAACCCTAGAGAGCTATTGAGTGATTTGAGGAAGGAGACAAAGGAAGAGAGATATGGAGACGAAGCTTGATGGGAAGTACTTCTCGGAACAGGTGGTTTCCCATTGTCACTGCCTTCATTGATCCGTTCTGAGCGTATTTTCCAATTTATTTCAGTTTTATTGATGTATGAAATTGAGATAATTGTTGAGAATAGGTTATGTCGAATGTTGATTATTATCTAAACTCACCTTTGGGATTTGTCATTGATTTTAATTAAATTTGATTTATTGCATTTTCATTTGATTTATTTGTGATTCAATATCTGCTTTTAATAATTCGACAATAAACTAAAAAGGTGAGTCAAGTGAATATCATCAAATTAGGCTAACGAGAGTTAGGTAATTTGATAGATAAGAATTGAATCAAACCGGTGAAATTGTGTAATGAGAGATTGAGCATAGGTTTCCGGTAGGTTATTAGACAATTTTAAAATGAATTTAGGTTTCGGGTCAATTGTGAGTCGAGAGATCACAATTCCATATTTTAAATTAAGGAGTATTAATTAGGGTTTAAAGATTATAACTCAAGAGAGAGTAATCCGCTCTAAGACCGTCTACGACCAATAATTCGGTAATTGCATAATTGTTTAGATTTTCATTAATTTCGGATTAAAACCCCCTTTCTCTCAATTGGTAGTTCCTAGGTTAATTTTTGATTTGGTTGTGTGATTTGCTATTTTGTTATTATTTTCGAAATTTCATTCTCATAATTGATTGTTGATTGATTAATTTTCTACATTTATTGTTTATTTTAGATTATTGCAATTTAGTTCAACCTTAGATTTTAGGACTAGATTAACCCTCTTTGTGGGATCGATACCTTAGGTACTACGTGAACGACCCATGCACTTGTTGTATTATCGAGGTTAAAACAGTAAAACTTAGCACACATAAACCTCTGATCAATCACTTCTGTCACGATTGTGACAGTTATATCAAGATCATAACCTGACTGACTCTTTCTCTAAACTTTCTCCAACTTCCTTCGATCTTCTTCATCTCATTTCAAACCCTAAAAAATGTATCAAAATACCTCAAGTGAACAAAATTAAACTCCAATAACATGCTCTAAACCACATAACACTAAAAAACATAAATACATAATCACATTACACAATTCTAAGCCTTAACATGCATAATTCATCTAATCAAGACCTAAAAACACACTAAAACACCTACTAAAATATAATATAAACTATAACTATCAATACCCCCACACTCAAACTTTTTCTTGTGCTCAAGAAAAAATAGAATAAATACAAACTCAAACACCAAACAATAACACATATATACACGCATCTGTAGTAATGATAAAATGACATCTAACTTCACAAAACTAATTTAATTGCAAACACAATCCTTCAAGTTATTCTAACTTATTAACTTATGAAATCTATGGCTAAGCACTTCGGACTAAATATGCATACTAATCAAGACCTTAACGTTATATTCACTCACCATTAGCACTTGCACACACACATTGATAATTAGTTAGTCAATCAAAATTGTAACTATCCTTTAGTATCTTTTCATGAAAATCCATGGTATTCATAAAGATCGGTAAGATTTATTTATCAAAACACTATTTTTGTTAATTTTCTTTAACATTGACCTAGTCTTTCGATGCGAAGGCAAATATTTATGATGACTATCCCCCAGTGACTCAATTAGGTTGTGTTTTATTAATTAGCTTGGTTGGAATGTCATTCTAGCCTTTTGACGTGAAGGAAAACATTAGTGATGAATGTCCCTAGGTTACTTAGCTAGATCACATTTTCAATTAGCTACTAGCTCTATTCATAACTTAAAGGCCAGTAAAATAGTTATTTATTAATGACACACAATTTTTTCCACATTTTATATTGCCTACCTCATTTCTTTAGCTAATCTTCCTCATGAAAAGATAATAATGATGCTACTTATTCAATTGACCTAAAATTATAAATGTATGTAGCAAATTTCCTAAGGTGAATTAACTAACGTCATATCCTAATTAACATACATATTTAACCAAAGATACCTAGAACACGAATTTCACAAGCTAATAGATCTTTACAACTTAAAAGACTATGTTCAAAGCTAAACTAATTCCATTAAGTCCCGATCATTAACATATTCAGATGATTCACATTATGAAACATAAACAAAACAAAAATACGATTCAAACTATGAAAACCTAAACAAAACTAACATATGACATGCAAAATTCACACTCAATATAAAATAACAATGCAAACCTCTTGACACTTAGACAATGCATTGTCCTCAATGTGAGGAGAACAAATAACACGTAAGGTGGGAATAAAACAAATAATAGAAATATATAAAAATAAAAGGAAAAGAGGAAGGTTAGAGCATAAAACTCATCATGGCGATTGAAGTAGTGATGGTGTCAGAGGTGGGATCTCCACGCCCTGAGCAGTGAAGTAATTGTAAATTCCTTAGATGTCTCAGCATTGTCGTCTTTGCTCATTTGCTATCTCCTTCATTACCTTGGTATTGTCTGAAATTATGTTAGCATCTTTTCCTAATTTGTTGTTGCGGTAGGGCCAAGCTAGAACTGGCCTATCTTGCTTTGTTCTTAACATGGGATTTCGAGTTGACATCTTATAGTCCCATATGTTGGAACTCTAAGATCTCAACCTGCCTTAAATCGTGATGGTTAAGAAACTTAGGAAAGCATACAGTTCGTTCATTGCAGTTAACACCATAATAATCCGCAATAATAGTAACCAAGTATCCCATGCCAATATTATTGCTTCTCCTTTTCATAATAGCAATAATAATGTTAAAAATGTGGATGGATGTATAAACTTGGAAACTATTATCCATGTAGTATAAAATAAATAGCTCATTTACTGAACACTTATTACTTTCACTTTTTTCAAATACGGCTTGACACATGAATTTGTGTAGCGGTAAGTGTTTAGGACTACGAATTATGTTATTATTTGCATTTTTAATGTCAAAGTTATCCATCCTATTCATTTAGGCCCAATATCATTTGGCATGGAAGTCATCATGATGATCCACAATGGTTGATTCCAAGAATCCACTGATTTCACACAAAGTTTCATAATTTAACTCATATGGTCAACCCTGCAACCAAAACCATAATTCCTTAGGGTTATCTTGCTCAAATTGAAGGGATGTTAAAAATTCAAGGGTGAGTTCTTCATATATGACAAAGTTGAAACATATAAATTTCTCCCATTAAATTCTTCTGCCTAAGTTTTCAACCTTTTTTCTCAATCCATTTCTTTCTAATGTCTCAAAATCTAAATATCTAGGCATAACAACATTTTAGAATGAAGGGTTTGGAAACAGTTACCTTCTTCTTCCAAGTAAATCTAAAAGGATGCTCCGTAATCTGTCACTCGATTCCCTTATCTGAGCCTCGATACTTGCACTTTGCCCTTTGGTTGACTGTGTTTAGCCATCTGCTTAACTCAGAAACCCATTTAAATGAGTGATGTGTGAAGAATTTGGAGAGAGGAAGAGGGTTGTAGATAGAAGTGAGAGGATTTAAGAGTTTTGATTATAGAGAGAGAGTGAAGAGAGTATTCTAGGTAAGAAAAATGAGGTAAGAGTGAATATATAGGTTAGGAGGAAGAAAGCTGGGGTAAAATTGGGAAAGAAAGCTTGAAAATCATTTGTTCCAAGTTTGGCTTGACGTATGACACAATCGTGACTAGATATGTCACTATCATGACAAAGAGTAAATTCTTAGGGTAACTATCATGTCCAAGGATGTCATGATTAAGACAGAAACTGCAAAATTGGGTCATTTATTAGGTTAAATCATGGCTAAGGAGTCACGATTGTGAGACTATAAATTTTGATGCTCATTTCTCTTTTTTATTCTTTTCTTTGTGTCACTCCTCAATTCCTTAACTTATATTTTCATCAACATCTCATTTTTTTTCCATACACACCATTCCCATCCATTGTGATAAAAAAGGAGAAAAAACTATTTCTAGAATTTGAAAGAAACCTAACTACTAAATATGCTAAGTTATAGTTGTTAGCTTGACCTTCATCATTGGATGCACCTTTTAATTTTTTGAAAAAAATAAATTCCTTCTCTTTCCTTGGAGACCACTCCTCCAAGATACGGTTTGCAACATTGCCCATTTACCTTAAAGGTTTTTTATTTGAATTTTCCAATTCAAGAGCTCCATGGGTGAATACTTGGGTGACCATCAAAGGTTCACTCCATTACGATTTAAGCTTTCCTGGAAACAGCTTCAGCCTTAAATTAAACAAAAACATCGCATCTCCTACCTTAAACTCCTTTTGCTTCAGATGAGAATCATGCCACCTCTTCAACTTTTCCTTATAGATTTTGGCATTTTCATATGCATTGTCACAAAACTCATCAAGTTCATTTAGTTGTAGAAGTCATTTCTCACCCGCTTGCTTCCGATCAAAATTTAAAAATTTCATTGCACAATATGCTTGATGCTCTATTTCTATAGGAAAATGGCTAGCTTTACCACATATGAGCCTAAAGGGACTCATTCTGACTGGAGTTTTGAAAGCAGTCCGATAAACCTATAGGGCATCATCTAACTTTAATGCCCAGTCATTCCTTGAATTATTCACCGTCTTTTCTAAAATGCATTTTAGCTCCTAGTTTATGACTTCCACTTGTTTGCTCATTTGTGGGTGATAAGGAGTGACAACATGATGGTGGACTCTGTACCTTTTAAGGAGAGCATCAAAAGATCTATTACAAAAATATGTTCTTCCATCACTTAATTGCCCTTGGCACTCTAAATCGGTTGAATAACCATTTAATAAATTTATAAACGACCTTTCCATCATTTCTTAGAGTTACCACAACTTTAGTTCATCTTGATACGTAATCCACGTCTAGCAAAATGTATCTGTTCCCATTAGAGGATGGGAAAGGACCTATGAAGTCGATGCCCTATACATAAAAATCTTCGATTTCCAAGATGTTGGATAAGGGCATCTCATCTCTTTTCAAGATTTTGCTCACTTTTTGACATCTATCACACTGTGCCACAAATGCCTGAGCATCATTAAATAGATGCGGCTAATAGAATCCACATTCAAGTACTCAAGACATCATCTTGTTTGCACCATAATGTTAAGCATATAGAGCTTCGTGACACTACGTTAATATATTTGACATCTCATCCTCCTGAACACACCGTCTTATCAGTCCATCAGCACACCTCTGATACAAGATCGATTCATCCCACAGATATTGGGTGCACTCATGTAGGAATTGCTTCCTCTGTTGGTATGACATATCAAAAGGGGCCTTACCACTAGCGATAAAATTTGCTATATCAGCGAACCACAGTGTTGCTTAGCTGTTGAGTAACATCAAAGATTCATCAGGGAATTTGTCATTAATGTCATCACTTTGTTCAAATTTCCCTCATTCTAGACGTGATAAATGTTATGCAACCAAAGTCTCTACTTCTATGTTACTTACACTCTAATGTCAAACTCTTATAAAAGTAGCATCAATTGAATGAGTCTTGGCTTCACCTTATTCTTGGCAAAAAGATATTTTAGTGCAGTGTGATTGATAAATATGATCACCTTAGAACCTAAGAGGTACGATCGAAACTTGTCACACGCATACACCGCTGCAAGTAACTCCTTTTATGTGGTAGTGTAATTAAGTTAAGGTCCCATAAGTGTTTGCTTGCATAGTATATTGCATGCAACTTCTTTTCCTTTCTTTAACCTAACACATAACCTACAGCTTGGTCACTTGCATCGCAAATAACCTCCAATGGGAGAGTCCAATCAAGTGACATTAAGATTAGGGTTGATGTGTGTACCTTTTTTAATTGATTGAACATAGATAAACAATTATCATTAAAATGGAAAGAAACTTCGTTAACTAATAAGTTTGTCAAAGGTCTTGCAATCTGTGAGAAATCCTTAATAAAACGACGGTAGAACCTAACATGAAGCAGAAATGCTTGCACACCTTTGACATTGATAGGAGGTGGGAGATTCTTTATGACCTTCATTTTTGCTCCATTCACTTCAATTTCTTGGTGCGAAATCTTGTGTCCTAACACTATACCCTCATGCACCATAAAGTGACATTTCTCCCAATTTAACACCATATGCGATTCATCGCATCTTTGGAGTACTCTGTCTAAATTAGTTTGTTACTGCTCAAAAGAGTTTCTAAAGACTGAAAAATCATCCATAAAAACTTCCATTATGTCCTTGATCATATCCACTAAGATAGATATCATGCACCTCTGAAATGTAGTAGGGGTATTGCTAACTCAAAAGGCAGTTGTTTATTTGTAAATGTACCGTAAGGATATGTAAAAGTAATTTTTTCTTGGTCTTTAGAATAGATAAACATCTAGTTGTATCCCAAGTAACATCTTTGAAGCAATAAAATGAATGACCAACTACTCTCTTGATCATTTGATCTAAGAATGGGAGAGGAAAGTGATCACTTTTAGTCACCTTGTTAAGTTTTTGATAATTTATACAAACTCTCTAACTAGTGATTGTTCTTGTCGAAATCAACTCCCCACTTTCACTCTCTATAATGGTCATTCTGCCCTTCTTCGGTACACATTGTACCGGGCTTATTCATTCGCTATAGGATATGGGATATATGGTACCTGCATCTAAAAGCTTCATTACTTCCTTTTTGACCACTTCTTTCATGTGAGGGTTCAACGTATACTAGTGTTCCCTCACTTCTCTGCTCCCTTCTTCGAGGTTTATCCTATGCATACAAACATTTAGGCGTATACCTCAAATTTTATATATTTACCATCCTATGGCATTCATCTGCTTCTTAACAATTTCTCCCGCCTACTCTGTTGTTCCTCATCCAATTGGTTAGAAATGATGATGGGTAGAGCCTGACCTTTACCTAGAAAGGTATATCTGAGATGCGTAGCAAAGGTTTAAGATCTAGTGTTGGTGGTTTCTCTATGGAGGATGGTATAGGTGCTTTGGTTTGTACTAATATTTTTTGATGAGTCCAAACACTTGACTCCTCCATGTTAACATCTTCCTCAGACTTAGCTTCGTTCCCCTTCTTAGCTTTATTATCTGTTTCAACTTCTACTGATTTAGCCTTTTCAAAATAACTTTCTACTTACTCTTGAATACTTTTATCCACAATGTCAATTAATATTTGTAGATTGCATCGTGTTTTTGGGGTAGTTTAGTTTGTATTTAGTTGTTAATTTGATTGTTTAGTGCGTGTTTAGGTTAGAATTTTGCTAGTTAGTAGATATTTGTGTTTTAAGTGTTTTATGGGTTAGAGCATGCTTTTAAGCTTCAATTTTGTATTTTTGAGGTGCCTTGATGAGTTTGCTAGTGTTTTAGGGAAAAAAGTAGAAATTTGAGAAGATTCAGAGAAGACCCTAGAGCTAACCTAGGGCCACAACGTGGCCAGCAAGCCAAGATCGTGACAGAAGCAAGTGCAAAGAGCCACGATTGTGACAGAAGGACAAAATCATGGCCACTATAGTAACAATAAAGGCCATGATCGTGGCCTGTAGGCTTACAGATGTGGGCCTGCTTCCTGTTTTAAGTTCTTGAGGGATTTTTCAAACCTTTCAGACCTAGAAAACGCCTTAGGATTGCCCTAATCAGAAAAGAGTATAAAAGGAACATAATGCAACCCTAAAAGGGAGCTTCACCTCTGCTAGTTTTGGAAAAACCCTAAACGAGAGAAAAAGAAGAGAGAAGAGGAAGAGGAAGAGGAAGAAAAGGCAGTTTTCTGATACTATTGACTTCTCGGATAAGTGCGCTACTACCTTCTGGATTATCTGATCCATGTTCTTCTCCTTTCCGTTTTCATTTTTTCATTCAATGTATATGAATGAAATGGATTGTATGATGATGGATTTTGGATTGTTGATGATGTTCTAACTCTTCCTTTGGGATTTTAGTTGGATTTAATGTTAATATAGTCATTTTGTGTTTTATTGATTGAGTGTTGTGATTAATTGCGTTACTTGCATATTTTGTAATAAAATGAGAGGGTGAACCAGATAAAAATGATTAGATTAGGTTAATGAGAGTTTGGCGATCTAATAAACCACATGATTAATCATATCAATTATTGTACAGAAAGAGATCCCGTGTGAGACCCAATAGTTTATTAGAGGGCTTAAGATCTAATTAGGGTTGTGAGTCTTTTGTTAATTGAGAGATTGCAATTTTCATAATTTAATTAGGTTTATGATTTAGTGTTTGATGGTTATAACTCGAGAGAGAGTAACGAACTCTACAATAGTCTATAACTGACACCACGTTAACGTATTAATGGCTAGATTAGCATTAATGATAGGAAAATCCCCTCTCATAACTTCTTTCATTGTGACTTATATGTTGCTCAATTTCCCTTATTTATTTCTTAATTTTGCCAATTATGTTCCTGCTAATCAAATTCCCATATTTACTTTTCTGTGCATTTTTATTTTTTATTTTTTATGTTAATAATTTTCTAGCCTTAGATAACCTAGGGTTAGATTAGTTCACCCTCCTCGTCGGATAGACCCTTTACCTGCTACAATTCACGACCTATGCTCTTACGGTAATTGAAGGCTATAAATTGTAAGACTCGACACCTTTGATCATTAATCTTCATATAAGTGTTACTTTCTTTTAGGTTCATTAAGGCTTTATTCATATTGAACTCCAC
Organism: Erythroxylum longipes; assembly: GCA_027563885.1. Classification (NCBI taxonomy): domain Eukaryota; kingdom Viridiplantae; phylum Streptophyta; class Magnoliopsida; order Malpighiales; family Erythroxylaceae; genus Erythroxylum; species Erythroxylum longipes. The sequence continues at coordinate 15,366,608 of JAOQMS010000179.1, forward strand.
TTGATCTTTACCAATCTGAAGTGTCAATTGACTTTCATGAACATCAATCAATGCTCTTCCTGTGTTCATGAAAGGTTATCCAAGAATTAATAGACAGTTCTTATCGTCTTCAAAATCAAGAACAATGAAGTCCATGGGAATAGTGAATTTGTTCATTTGCATTAACATGTCTTCCACCACTCTAAACAGCTTTTTAATTGATTGATCAGCCAACTGAATTAGCATTAAGGTTAGCTTGAACTCACCGAGCCCTAGCTTTTTAAATATTAACAACGACATAAGATTGATGCTTGCTTCTAAATCACATAAGCACTTTGCGAATTCAAATTCACCAACTAGGGTATTGTGAAACTCCTTGGATCCTTCAACTTGGTAGGTATATGGCTAATTACTATGGAACTACAGTTGCCAGTTAACGCTACCATTTAATTTTCTTCTTAAGTGTGCTTCTTCAATAATATGTCCTTAAAAAAATTTGCATACTTGGGCATATGTTCCAATGCCTAGACGGAAGAAATATTTATTTACAAAGTCTTCAATTTCTTTATGAATTTGCAAATTGTGAATTCGATTTGTTCATTCACAATCACTGAGGATATGGGATCTTGGGTGGATATAGTACAGGAGCAACGTAAGGAGGGTATTCATTTATGTCCACATCCTTCTTCGTTTCTTAATCCTTCTCCATAAGGTAGGGTGCAGCTTTTGTCTCTGCCGGTTGTTCTAGTTCCTTCCCACTTCAAAGTGTGATTGCCTTTAATTTCTCCCTTAGGTTTGTTTCATTGTTTCTTGGGAGGCTACTCGTACTTCGTAAAGACAATGCCAACTGGCTTATTTGAACTTCTAAGTTGTGGATGGAAGAGGCATGGTTTTTTATTACTTGTTCGAATCTTCCTTCCAACCTCTTGTGAGCTTCATCCATGCTTCTGAGCTTGTCTAAGATTTTCTCTAACTTAGATTCTATGGAGTTTAGTTTCTCCCATTGAAATCCTGAGGGCACTTAAGGTCAAAATTGACCTCCTACATTGTTTGAGCAAGAAAATTTTGGGTGGTTCGTCCACCCAGGATTATACATGTTGAAGTAAGGATTATTCCCCCCTCCTCGATCAAATTGGGTTCCCATGTAATTGAGTTGCTCCATTTCATTTGTTTGCATTAAGAGGTAGTTGATGGTATCATGATTATCTTATCCACATAATTCACATCTCTACCGAATTGCTTTAACAGGAGCTGAAGAGGAGGCTTGCATATTGTTAAGTTGTCAATTTTAGCTTGCATTTCCATTATTGAGTTAAAAGTAATGGCTTCCTTCTGCTCGTGGATGGTTGTTTACTGTCTACTTCTATCTATCAACTAAAGAATACTTTTACTTACCATTTCTATCAACAATTCCTCCACTTCCTCAACCGTGTTTCTCATTAGAGATCCTCCAGATGCTACATTAATGGTGCCCCATGTGGGTAGAGTAACTCCATTGTAAAAGGTTTGCAGAAGGAATTCTTTGGGTAGATTATGGTGAGGGCACCTCCTTTACAAATCCTTATATTGTTCCCATGCTTCATAAAGCGACTGACCATCACTTTTTTTATAAAATTTTAATTTCCTTTATCAATTTTTTCGTCTTGGTGAGAGGGAAGTACTTATCCAAAAACACACGTACCAACTGCTCCTAAGTCATGATGTTTGTTGGGTTTAATGAGTGATACCATATCTTGGCTCTATCCCTAAAAGTGAAAGGAAAAAGCCTCATCCTAATAGCATCTTTTGACACTCCATCATATCGGAAGGTATCACATATTTCCAGAAAATTAACTAAATGGAGGTTAGGATCCTCATTCATTAACCTATAAAATTGCAAATTGGTCTGTAGTATGTTCAGCAAGGCTGGCTTAATCTCAAATGAGGCCACTTGTACAGGTGGTCTAGTGATGCCTTGGTTTGTAGCGTTAAATCCCAATCTCATGAAATCCATTAACATCTACTGCTAGTCTCCTTGATTGACTCGTTGATTGAATTCTTAATTAAACTCTTCTTCCATTATTTTTTTGATTTCTTCTTCTTGGTGTCTTGCTCTTTGAATTGCATGTTTTAATAAGCTGATATCAAATGCTAATGTTTCGGCGATCCTATTTAAACTCCGAGTGACTCTTGTATTCATGCAGTAGCGCAGACACAAGAAAGGCTAAAAATTCCTTAGAACAAATGAATCTAACCACTCCTAAACTAACTCCCCGGAAACGATGCCAAAAATTTGTTGAGAAAGTTTTACTGTTATAAAACCTTTAATAATCTGCAAACATATGGAATCGTAACTAGAATTATTGAGGTGTCGATCCCTTGAGGAATTAGTAAAACTAATTGAATCCTAATTTTATCTACGGTTATAACAAATGGGATAAAAATGAAAATAAAAGCTAAAACAATAAAATAAACAATTGAATATGATTTGATTAAAAACAAAATTTTGAAATTAACACACATAGATCAAAATAAAGAACAACCACTTACCAATCAAGAAATCGCACAAAAATAAAGAACAACCACTTACCAATCGAGAAATCACACAAGACAGATCAAATAATTATGGGAAAAGGGGATTCATTCTATCATCAGTTGCTACCTTAATTACTTTTGATTTAATTGGTATTAGTCCTAGAATTTTGAAAGATTGATGACCCTTGATATAAGGCCTAATTAAACTCATATATTATATTTATGCTTGCCTAAGTTTCGTTTCGATTTGAAAGAAACCGCATCTTATATCCGATTAGAATAAATCGATATTTATGTGAGTTTTCTATTTTGACTTGCTCCCCCATCGTCGTTATCGAATGAGAATGGATAAAAGGTTCGTAGGATTGACGTGAGGGGGTATGGATGGCTATATTTCTTAGAGCGAACTCTAAGCGAATATGAAGCACATGGATACAAGTTATGCCTTGAAATGAAAGACAATTAAACCCTAAATCATCACCACTAATTGAATTCAAATTTATGATTTTTTGCAATTTCTCAATTAACAAAACAACCTACGTTTCAATTAGTTCTTAAACAATCTAATAGATAATCAGGTCCTCACATAAGATATCTTTTTGTATAATTACTGATTTGATGTTTACGTGATCTATTAGGTTCTTAATTCTCATTACCCAACCCAATTTTGTTACTATCACTCTCTTGATTTAGTACCGAAGTATGCAAAAACCATAAACAATCATAATAACCAAACATTCATTAACATCAAAAGCAAATAAGTCACAATTGATTCAAGAATCTATCTAAATGAAGTTAGAACATCCTTGACAAAATATTCATCATCCTCAAATCCAAAACATACATTATATGAAGTGAATAAGAAGAGGAATAAAGAAATTAACTTAGAAAAGAATGGTTGGAGTGGCTGGCAGCAGCTCCCCTTTCTTCTTCTTCTTCTTCTTCTTCTTCTCTTCTCTCCTTCTTCTCCCTTTCTTGTCTCTTTCTCTAAGCAGTAAGATGCAGGCTCTCTTAACTAGCTTATGTCCTTTTATAGTTCTTTTACCTTTTAGGGTAAAAACTAGGTTTAGCTAGGCTAAAAAGTTTAAAACAACCCTCAAAAGGGTCACGATGATGACCCTTGAAAGTTAGCTTCTGTCATGATGGTGTTAAGGAGGCCATGATTGTGACCCTGATTGGATCACTTCTGTCATGATTGTGATAGGGATGTGACGATCATGACCTGGCTCTTTCTCCAAAATTTCTCTCCAACTTCCTTCAATCTTCTCACCTGATTTCAAAAGCTAACAAACACATCAAAATACCTCAAGCACACAAAATTAAAGTCCAATAACATGCTCTATATTACATAACACTAAAAAACATAAAGACATAATCACATTACACTATTTTAAATCTAAACATGCAAAATTCATCTAATCAACATCTAAAAGCACATTAAAACACCTACTAAAATATAATATAAACTACAATTATCAGCATGATTACTCTATTACTAGCTATAAAGCTTGCTTTTGTTACTATACGTTTAATACTCACTATTATAGTAACACATAAATGGATTGGAAACCAACTAGATGTTGAAATGCCTTCCTACAAGGTAGTCTTTTTTTATTATTCAATTTAAGGCAGAAACCATAAGGATTCATTGATTCCAAGAATCGAAATTATGTTTGCAAACTGAAAAAAAGTAATTTATGGTCTTTGTTAAGCTAAGAGCATGGTATAATGAACTGTAGTCCTTTCTCATTGCTAATGGCTTTATTAATTCTTAAAGTGACACTTCTCTTTTTATATATAATGTGGAAACTTATATTATATACTTACCTATATATATATGGATGATATTATACTAACTAGAAATTAAACTTAAAAATACGTGGATTTCATTGCTTGTCTCTATAATCGATTCTCTCTTAAAGGTCTTGGCCAACTTAACTACTTCTTAGGTATTGAAACCATCAGATCTTTCAAAAGGCTATTTCTATCTTAACAATAATATATCATCAACCTCCTCTAACACAATAAAATGCATGAAGTCAAATTGAATAACCCTCCATTGTCTCCATCCACAATACTTAAACTTAATGATGGATCTCTTAGTTATGATGCCACTAAGTATCGACAAGTACTTAGTTCTCTTCAATACCTCTCACTCACATTAGATATTTACTATATTGTTAATACCAAGTTCATGCACAAACTAACCTCAACACTTTGGCTTTTTGTGAAAAGAATCCTTAAATATCTCAAAGTAACATCCCATTAAGGTATAGTTCTCTAAGCTTATTCACCTCCTACACTTCATGCCTTTGTTGATGCTGATTGGGTTGGTGATGTGGATACACGTTAATCTACCTATACCTATGTTGTTTTCCTTCGCTCTAACCCCATTAGGTGGAGTTTTAAAAAATAATCTACTATCACCCTCTCATCCACTAAGGCTGAACATCACGCTATTTCATCCACTATCGTTGAAGTCAACTGGTCGACTAATTTGATGAAGGAACTTATCATCTAAAATGAGTCACCACCTAGAATTTATTGTGAAAACATTATAACAACTTACTTATGTTCCAATCCTATCTTTTGCTTACATTTAAAGCACATTGTTATTGATTTTCACTTTGCTTTTGATTAAGTGGATCGTAAACTATTTCGGATATCTCATGTTCATATTACAAATTAATTATCTTACTCTCTCACTAAGTCCTTTGCTCAAAAATAATTTCTTGTAGAAATTCATCATTCTAAGCTAAGTGTCCTTCCAAGACCGTTACACTTGTTGGGGCATAATAAAGATTTATTCTAATTGTTCGAAGATCATAACTTTACAATTACTTTAGCTAATTCGAGCGTAGCATTAAGCTTCAACTACAAATTTAAATATGTATATATACATGCATCATCTTTGTAATAAGCACACAACAAGAATCTTTTAAATCTTTTTTTTAATAAGTTGTAATGATGTTACTTTAAACTTCTTGTCATCCTCTTGAAAATCAAATGAAATATGATCAATATCAATTATCTTTTTAAAATATTAATATCAATAATCATCTAATAATAAATATGATAAAATTGTTATAACATTATTATAAAATTTCAAACTATTTTTAAAAAATAGTTTTTATAATTTATAGTTATAAAGGTGAAAATATTATTCAAAAATATAGTGCAATAATTTTAAGAATCATTGAAAATTATACTTATAATCATTCATTACAATATAAAATTTTGAGAAACATATGAAAAGTTTAAAAATATTATATTGATTATAGGGAGAAATAATGTATTTATTTAAATATCTATATGTGTGTGTGTGTGCGAGCGAGCGCTGTGAGTTGGTGGGTGGGTGGGTTGGTGTTTTCTTTTTTGCATTTAGTAAACATATAAGTAATGATACATTGAAATTTTAAAAAGTGCTTTTACATACCTTTGTAGTAAGTGTAAATTAATATGAGAGTCCGTTTAAAGTTAAATTCATTTCTTAAATTGCGTATTAATTTCTATATGTTGATCATTATAATAAAAGTTTAATATTTTCAAGTTTAAAGTATGATTCACTTTATATAGTCTTCTTATAAATAAACTTTTATTTATTGAATCCTGAATAATGTCTTGTCAAATAAATAAAATATTAGAAACATAATATGTTTATCAGTTGTAAATCATCAATAAAATCAAGTAAGTTACTTACCTTACTTCTATGAATTATTTATTAGGAAAATTAGAGCTACTTCTTCTAGGATTTCCTACTTTTCATAATCTTAAAATTTTAAAATTAATATACATATGCACACATATTTTAAAATTAGAGTTACATCCACAATAATTTTTCACATATCGAGTTTTGATATATATATATATGTATGTATATGTATCTATATTTTTTTCTCCAATTATAATTAAGCTCAATCTTTTACACTATTTTTTAACTTTATTTACATATTTTTTATATTTTATTTAAAATTTCATATTGAATAGAATTTTTATAATTTTTAAAATAATAAAATAAACCATTTCTATATTATAATTATAGTTTATAAATAATTAAAACACTTATAGATACTTAAGCTCAAAATAATTTAATATATTGTTAGCATTAATTTTTTATAATGAACATTAATTTATTATGAACATATAATAAAGTATTAAACAAATTATTTATCTACATTTATATTTAAATATAAATCTTAATTTCAAATTAAACTATCAAACTTCAAACAAAAAAATTCTTACCTTTTCACATATATAATAGTGTGCATGCTTGATAAGTTGAAACTATCTTAATTCAAATTCCTTGGCAAAAAGTACAAATTTCTTGGCAAAAAGTACAAATTTTAACTTTAACTTCCAAAATACATGTTAGACCTTAATATTTTGAAATGTTCAAAATAAATGTTAACATTTGTAAAACTTTCAATTTATTACCCTAAATGAACAAAAATTTTGCCAAAATTAAATCTCTATCTATTATGTGTCACATCAACAATGATACAATATAAAATTATTATTCTTATATGACATGGTTCTCGTTTTATCATATGTCATAATGAGACCCACATATATTAACTATAATTGAATTAATGCTATAACATTTTTTAGGCTAACTAAAACTAACAAACCTAATTTAGCCTAAATAATATAACTTAAAGCTAATTAACCAACATTTAACAACAAATCTAATTATAGTAACTTACCAAATTGATTAACCTTATTCTAAGTGATTTCAAGGACCAAAAAAAACCTTAATTTCTTTTATCCTCTATCTTAAAATTGATTTGCCAATATGGAATTTAATTTAAATAACCACCATCTTTATCTAAACCTTAATCTTGCAACTTCTCTATTTCACACGACTTCTTCTTCTTCTCACGCAACTTTGACAACATAAGTTAGTGGCCTTGAACTTGTCAGCTTACATTTTTGTGGTTATTTTTAGGTACACTTTTATGGCCTTGCACCTACCAAGTTTAACTTATTCAACCTTTTTCGTGGTTATGCTTTATATTGGCTTATCCTTTGTAAGAATTGTTATATGGAATTACGGATTGTTCTAATGAATGGTCACTTTAAAGGATAAAAATTTTGGTTACCATGAAAGTTTCAAACCAATTAATAATTAAAGAATAATACCTTTCCTTTAATAAATAATCTTTAAGAAAAATCACTAATTGTAAGAATTGTTATATGAATCTTTATTGCCCTTCTCCCTTTTTATATGGAATTAGTAAAATTATTATTTGATATTGCTTTAAAGAATTCATTTGCTTGCTCTAGATTTTTTATAGTCCATATGGCTCCTTTCCTTGTATCTTTGAAGCTTTTTTATTTATGATCAAGGTGAAAAATAGTTCCCTATGAATCTTCTTTAATTATAAGATAACTTATAAGGCCCATCTACAATTATATATGTTTTTTTTTTATGTAAATGGAACTTTGAAGTAACTAAGTTTGATAACTTTAATTTATAGTTAATAGTCACCCTCAATACCAAAGAATTAGGTTGTCTATAAAATTCCAAATCAATTGTTAGGTGAGCAGTTATGCCTTTTCATTAATTATTGGGTATATGTTATATATGACTATCTATTTCTATGCAAATAAGATTTTTCATTGCTATAGAAGTTCATTTTATCATTTTACTTTCTTTATTGAATTGGAAAACCACATTAGCCACAATGTCCAATCTTTACCCATCACTATCTAATCTGTAAAAAAAAAATAAAAACTTAGATGCCATCAAAAAAGTTTGATAAGGCTTTATAAAATATTTAAATGGTATCAATTAATTTATAATAATTCTTATTTTTTGTATATTTGAAAATAAAAAATGTATTCGCATAACTAGCAACTATTAATAAAAAGGTAATGATATATAGGTCTAGCATTCTAGCATTTGTATAATTTACTGCTATAAATGATGTATAGGTCTATTATGTGCTTCCTGATCAAGTTATCATCCCTTAGTTACTTACTTTGTTAATCGGTGGTTTATAAATAATACTTTCATTTTATGTGATAAGTTCCTTAGTTTCTTACTATAATGATTATAAACTAATTAATTGTAGTGGCAGCTCTTAAAGTTATGGAATCTTCATCATCTACTAAAACAATATTAAGTTCAAATACTTAGAATATGGTTAGCTATTATAGATTAAATGCCCTGTCAATAGCTTCAAAGGATTGTAATAATCTAAAAAGGAAATTTTATGGATGCCTCTAACAATGAGTTTTTAGTAGTGATTCATTAATTTTTTTATGTATAATCTATAATTTTTTAGGTTAGGAGATGTGATTTTTTTAATGATAGAAAAATAAGTTTACTAAGAGGAAAATTGAAATGATCCATAAACTAAGGAAAAAAGTATCTACATTAAAGAAGGTGTTTAAAAAAATTTTAAGCACTATTGAAACAAGTATAACTAAAGAGATTAAGGATTAATAATGCTCATGAAACAAGACATTAAAAGTTAAAGTTTATGGTAACGAATATTGTAATATTTATTATTCTTATCTGTTAACTATATTATAAAGCAGTGGCATTAAATTGCAATGCCAAAGTTCAAACTTAACTTCTATTGAATTATATCAAACTTGATTTCTATTAAACTATATAAAACTTTTCTTCTATATTTGAAAATAATGGAAGAGCAAACAAACTGCTATCATTGACCATATGAAACCTGTAATATTAGCATATAAGTACATATTGTTGAACTAAACTATATATATGTATATATATATATATATATATATATATATATATTGAAACTAACTTATGTCCATAAATTCCAATATATATATATATATATATAGCCAAAATTTATGCCAAAGGTATATATCAAAAAGTTATGCCAAAGTTAGTATATCATTGTTCAAGTAATCACATTTGTGCACATTTCTTCCTTCTTTTGCTTCAGGCTGAGAAACTTGTCACTGGGATGATTGTGTACTTCTTGATAATGGTGCTCTCCTTTTTTTCACTTCAACTTGTAACTACTATGAAGTAATATTAGAGTGTCCTTTGAACCTTAAATGCTTGGTTCAAATGACAACTTGAATGGTATATAGATCATCATCTCCAAACTTCTTTTTAATAACACGAAAGGAGTTACCAACCTAAAAATAAGCATGTAATTAGTTAATCATGTAAACTTGTTGATAATGTAATGAATGAATGTTATTACTTAGTTAACTCAGTATAATAATATCTTCAATTATATTTTTATGGTAAATTATATTATTTAAAAGAAACATATTCGTTAATTATCATAACTAAAATAAATTGATCTAAAATCAAATGATTATATATCTATCAAGATGCCTTAATTATAACTTAATAATAACAATGTGAATATCAATAAGAGAAGATTAGTGACTGCAATAATATAATTGATTCATATTATAAATGAAGAATATGAAAAGAAAAGCTAAGTTTACATACCTGTAAAGATGCTCCAATACGTAATATTGAGCTTTCTTGATTGCATTTTATAGAATTATGACTAAAATTCCCACATTTCTTACACTTCAACACTTGTCCCTTCTACGATAATTTATATAAAATTTTCAAAATTTTAAGATCATCTTTTCCTTTTCTTTCCTTTCTACATTTTTAGTCTCCCTAGGATGACTTTTTTAGATCGTGGGCATATTACCATGCATCAATTGTAGGCTAACATATGGTTATACAAATCAAGTAACCAAGTCGTCTTATAGCAATCATCTATATATATCTTAACCCTTTGTTTAAAATGATGGATAACACTGATGACATGTTTGAAGCAGTATCCATATTGATCCTTTACCCAATAACTACAAGTTTATTATTTACTAATCCTCACATATATTTTCCATCACCCTTTGAAACTTTATATGCCTCATCTAAATTCTAAACTATTCTCCATATCATTGCATCTTTTTTATTTTTAATTTTTTATAATAGTTGGTGTAATACTAAATTCTAAATTTTTACAAATTATTTCCTATATGAATATCTCTTTACCACCATAATTCTAATTGTTTTAAACATACTAATTATTGGCCTACGTTTGGCTGCTAAGAATCACCTATTGAAAGTTCTGCTTATATTATTCTCAACTACCAAGTATTTTGAGTCAAATGATTGGTAACTTCTTTCCCACCTTTCCTTAAGATATTAATGCAAGGTAAAACTGCATCCAAGTTTTATTTTGTTAAGCCTCTTGATTTGCTCATTGAAATCTTGGAAATAGGTTGACGACACAACTCTAAAACTGCATTTTCAAGTCCTTTCCTTTCCAATTCCCACAGTAGTTTTTGTATATATGTCTAACACACATTTAATGAGTTTCATTTAATAAAGTCTCCTCTATAACTTTGAACAACCCCTAAAAAAATTTAAAAGAATTTATTTAATCTTTAAAAATGATGAAGATTAATTATAAATGTATAAATATTAAATTATCTTTTGTATATTAGATATGACTATAATTCCTTCACCGTCTTTTAATTACAAATCAGATGATAATAAATTCATAAACCAAATCCATGAATTAATGTTTTCTAAGTCTATAATAGCCTATATCAATGGGTACATCCTTTCTTCCCCATCCTTCCTTACTGTAAATTGACTTTAGAACTTAATTCCTCTCCATTTAGATATTCATCATTGCCATTAAAACTACCACAATTAGTTAAATTAATTTCAATTGGTTGATGGCCATAATAAATATCTACTTAGAAATTAGCTTGTACATATTCATTATCTTAATCACCAATTTGTTCATCGCCCTGGTCAACAACTTATTTTTCATCCGAGTCACCAACTTGTTGATATACATATTCATTAACTTCTACTTTCACATCTTTAGAAACAAATCATCAATGTAATCCACCCTAATACCACCAATTCCTTCTTCACTATGACTATCTCTATCCTCTACAATGAGCTCCTTCCTTTAGTTATAAGTAATATGTCAAGTGTAAGGACTAGTGTGTCTCTAACTTATAGGTTACATATACATCAATAATTCTATAAATTTTTATAAGGTTTATAAGCCTAATGCAACTTTCATTTAATTAAACAAGTCTCAATAACCTATTAAAGTTGAAACTTGGTAACCCATAGTACACCATTTCAATTTGAAGGTACTCTAAATCCTTAATTTTCTCACATATTTACCTATGGCTAACATAATTAAGGTTAACTTTTTCAAAAATACTTATATCCCTATAAACATTTTTTAACCTAATTTGAACTTCCCATCATAAAATAGCCTCATACCTCCATATTAAGCCATTGCAAACATGTTTATAATCATTAAAACATTAAAAGCAACATAAGTTTGTATTATGAATTAAAGCACATTCCATATAATTGTAACTTATACATTATAATAGTTTTCAAAAATAGTTTCAATATAATAAAAAGTGAAGAATTTGTAACTTGTACACTATATTTGAAAAACTATCTAAATAAAAAAGGGCATAACTTAGAAAGCATTCCAGGTAATACAAAATAATGACACAACGTCACTAATAAAAAATTACTAAAATGTTAGTCTTGAGCTAGCTTCTTAGTGGTCCACCATACTTCCAACCACCTTTAAAACATTTAATATAAATTTGTTAAAAAATGTGAATATGATTAAATTATAAAAGGGTAATTTGTAACACAAAAGATTTGTCGTAAATAAAATCTAAATGCAACTTCGAAAAAAGATATATTGACTTATGTTAAGGGAAATGATTTCCACTATAGTGTAGAAACTATGAAAATAGTATGCTTATATCATTTCTATATCAACAATCACCATTCTTACATAAATAACCATCATATTTACTAATAAATGATGCAAATTTGCAAATTTTTTATATGTCTAAACATGATCTAATCAAAGCTTTTAATATTTATAAAAGGGTTGGAAAATATGTTTAAGAGATACTATTTCCTTAAATCTTAAGAAGAGATTGCTAGATTTATTTTGGTTAATGAACTTATTTCCTTAAATCTTATAAGAACTAGAAGTGATTACATGGTAGATTCTAATTATCACATGTTGCATGTATACTGAATTAATCTCTAATGATGAGAAACTTTATAATTTGCATAAAGATTTTACATTATAGATATAACATTAGCAACAGGGACTATATGTGCAAACAAAGTTTATGCCAAATTAAAACACTTAGAAACAAATGGATAAAAGCATACTTACAAAAGATTACCTTCATAATGTATTGCCTCCTTTCCTTTCTCAACTAACATAATAGAGTATCCACACACACACACACACATGCACATATATATAAGTATCTTTATCTATAACCAATAATATAACAGAGGATATCAAGACTAGACTAACGAAGGAAATGTCACGTGAAACTACAATAAGTAAATGAAAATGAATACAAGTTGATAATGAGAATTCTGCCAAAGATAAAGTGTAATAACCCTAGACCACCCACCCATAGATATTGTCCGCTTTGGGCCTTGGCCCACAAAGCCCTCACTGTTTTGCTCTTCCCACACCTTGGGAAGACACGTCTGTAAGGGAGGTATCCAAACCCTTATAAGGCGTACTTTGTTCTCTTCTCCAACTGATATGGGATCTCACATTTAAAATTGGGAGTGTGGTAAAGAGGCGAGCACAAAAGTAACCGCGACACATTGAACGATGCAGGCAGCTAACCTTCAAGCCTCACATCACGGGGGATACATAAGGGGCCATTGTTTCTTTGGTTTGAACTAGTTTGGAGGGAAATTTTGGGAAAAGACCCCCACATATATAATCCCATTAATAATGAGAGGTTTAGGGTTTAGTATAGTCTGTGCCACCATAAGTGCCCAAACGATACAAAGAAGATTAGCATGGCCTCTACGTAAGGATGCCACACACAAATCGATAAAAGTCCCAAAGTAGACAATATCTATGGGCGAGTGGTCTAAGGCTTTTAGAATGGTATCAGAGACAGTACCCGAATCGGTGTGTCAGCAAGGACGCTGAGCCCTAAAGGGGGAAAAATGTGAGATCCCACATCGGTTGGAGAGGGAAACAAAGTACGCCTTATAAGGGTATGGACACCTCTCCCTCACAGATGCATTTTTCTAAGGTTTGGGAAGAGCAAAACCATGAGGGCTTGGCTAGGTCAAGGCCAAAAAACGGACAATATTTATGGGCGGGTGGTATAAGGCTATTACACTGGTATCAAAAACAGTACCAAAATCAATATGTCAGCAAGGATGCTGAGCCCTAAAGTGGGGTGGAATGTGAGATCCCACATCAGTTGGAGAGGAAAACGAAGTATGCCTTATAAGGGTTTAGATACCTCTCCCTCACATACGCGTTTTCCTAAGTGTGAGAAGAGCAAAACTGTGAGGCCTTAGCTGGGTCAAGGACCAAAAGAAGATAATATCTATAGGCGGGTGGTCTAGAGTTGTTACATAAAGAGAAATTATTTAATAAAAAGAAGAGAATTTGCCTATATAGGAATGAGGGATGAAGGAGATGATGAATAAATAGGGTCACATGATTAGGGCTTAGACGAATATAGTGGGGATTTCCAAATTAATTTCCAAATTAGGCATATCGACTTTTAAGAATAAAAGAAATTAAGGTTTGGAAACTTACTGTAATTATGGTTTGTTGTTGAAAATTCGGTTAATTAGGGTTAAGTTACATTATTTTGGATAAATTAGGTTTATTGGTTTTAATATTTCCTAAGATTAATGAACATATGTGGATCTCACTATGACATATGGAATATACGTGGCACATCAAGACTCATACATGTAACACCCCACTCCCGCGAGACACGTGCCCGACATCTTAAGTGATATTCGAGATCGCGCCTCCTGAAAGTGGCATGCTAGAGCACTTAATCGGTCAAAACTTAGTATAAATTTTTTTAAAATACAAACATAGTATCAGGAGATCAATCATCAAATAGAGCCCACTTTATTCCATAAACATTTTCAATCATCGTAATACAATCATCAAAAATTTCAATAGCCATTGGGCCCGTTACAAAAACAAAATACTTGTCAAAATGTAATTACATTACAAAATCATATACAAACATTTCCAATTTGGAAATTTATCTCAAAATAGAAATAATCGAACACACAAGTTACAATAATTTCAGAAGACTTAATTTGATACAAAATAAAAGAAATACTAATGCAGACGGCAACTGATCCCGACCTCTATGTTGTTGTATGCCATAGGTATACTCCCGTTTGTCTAACGGGGTACTCTTCAAGCCTGAAAAATAATTTCAAATTTTGGGTAAGTTTTACGAACTCAATGAGGTAACCATCATCGATGGTTCACTCAATTCATGCAACACATCATTTCACATAACAAACGCTTCACAAAAATTACACTTTACATCAGTATCACATTTTCACTTAAGCATAGGCAAATTTGGCATTTCAATCCAACAAACATACTTAACAAAATGCATATGAAATGCTCATGAGACACTTTTCCATTTATTACGTTGTTGTGACCAAGTGCCTAACTGGCCCATATCCATTGGATATCGGGCTCATTGATAACTGTCCCATATAGGGCTCATTGATAACTGTCCCATATAGGACTCCTTAAACGTTGAGCCTGAGGCTCTGAATCACTTTCTGAGCTCCAGGCTCTTTTCACACTTTGAACTTTAAGTTCGAATCGGTGGCTACTCTGTTCATAACTCCCATTATCTGATCATGCATTCATGTAATGAAATGCATCACATTTATTCAATCAATTGAAAGTGCTCAATGTCACACAATCATATTCACTATCACATCCCATTCACATTGTCGTTAGACCTTAGTCCGACATTCAACACTTAAGTCAAGAAAACACTTATTCCGTTCAATTCACATTCAATAAGCACTTTAATATTTCAGTTATACATCACATTCATCGGATCTCCTGTCCGAAAACCAACACAATCAATCATATTCATTTATCATTCATAATAGCATTTAAGCAAACAATAATTGAGAGAAACCATCTAGGTTACTCACTAGTTGCTCCCGAAGCTAATGCCTGGAAGTTCCGGCAACGTCTGGAGGTTGACGTTCCAGTTTTTCCTCTATATCAAACAACATATACACATATATCACAATATGCACAATTATAATTGTTCAATAATGCACATGGATGAAATGAATTATGTACAATGCATGTTCATAATAATCCCAGGTATTTATCCATCAATTTCATCACAAAATCAATCTCATATCAAAACTCATCTAAGTATAATTTATACTTAGGTTTATGCCTCACTAAAATCATAAAAATCAAAATTCATAACTCATTTCTTCAATTCAGATTTTTCCTAAGACACACATTTGGGTCAACTTTCCAAGTTATTTTTGACCCATAAAATGAAGTCATTTGAGGATACTTTCTCATAAAAAATTGTTATTATATCTCTTAAGTTTCTAATGAAACCAAGATCATTCAATTTGGTTCAGTATCCTATGAGTTATGCTCAAAATACCACAGACTATGTATAATTGAATTTTTGGCTAGTTCATGATCACACCCTCAATTTGTAAAACTCATAACTTTCAACTAAGATATCTAAAAATTACAAAATTAATTCCAATTGAAAGATAAGAGAATTAACTACAGTTTTTGTGAAGACACCTTTGTCTGATTCAGCCTATATCCATTCAGTTTTTAAGAAAACATCAAGATAAAATTTCTGTCTCGGGTAGTACTATAACCTCAATCCAGACTCAATTTTGCACCAAAATTTGAAAATCTTAGAGACATAATTAACTTTATACGTCTTCAAGAAAGTTGTATAATTATGTCTCTAGTTTAATTTGAATTAAGAATTACCTCATTTGGACATCTACATCTCAAAATATCATCAAAAAAAACAAAATATGTTCGGAAGGCATCTCCCGCGTATCGCGATCGCGACTTCCTTAGCGGCGTTGCGTTCGTCGCAATCACAACCACGACGACTTTGGCAGTGTCACGTTCATCGCGTCCGTAACGTGTTGTGACTGCGGTGCCTTTGGTAGAGTAACGATCGCGACCTGCATCTGGCCGAAGTGCCTCCTTTCCCTTTTTTTTTCTTTTCCGAACTTCACATCCAATTTACACTTAGAAAATTAGGTTTTTTTGGCAAAGTCATATTCTAAACAATTACTCATCTATGTATTAAGATTATAAAAAACCTAAGTTAATGAAATTTGGCTCAGTATTCTAAAATTTATACACAATTTACTCCACACTGTTCAGAAATAGAGATAAAATCTGAAACTCA
>JAOQMS010000179.1:15383471-15397030 GCA_027563885.1 Erythroxylum longipes
AATTTAATTTTTAATTCAAATTATGTTTTATTTGGAATAGGAAAATAAATTTATTAAAAATTATTTATGAACCCGCGGGCTTTAGTGACGAACCATGTATTGGTCGCTACATCTGACGTTTGTCGACCAAATATAATAGATCTTAGCAAATTAATTAATACTACTCCAGAAAACTACAGTAAACAATAAATAGCATCGTTTACCTAAACAAGAAAAATAGCGTCATTTTGTATTAGGTTTTCAATGACAACCACAATAAAAGGTTACTCCATTCTCGTTCAAGCCGTCAACATTTCTCAAAATCCTCTCTTCTGTTTAGGTTCTGTATTATGGCCATCACCATCGAAGAACCATTATTAACTGAATTAGTATTAATCTTTTGTTCTATTTTCATCAACGAAGTTGTGCTAAGTTTAACTTACACCTTTAGGTGTTTATTGTGAGTTCTTAATGTATGAGTTGTGCTTATGGTTGTGTTTCGAACTTAATTTACTGTTTGTCTTTGTTATTTGTATATAGGTTGGTTTCTTCCCAACGACCTTTAACAATTCCCTCATCAAAGCTCGTAACTATTTGATGAAAGGTCTTCAAGAGTATTTTACTTTAATTCATTTCCATTAATAGTAATATAGCCCGATGTAGATAATACTATATTTTTGTACATCAAGAACATAGGCATGTCTATTCTACTTTAAATTTTAAATTTTGCGTGTGATACAAACTACACAATAGATTTCTGAAATTTTAGTAAGGGTAAATTTCACGTCATTAGGCACATTGAAGATGTGTAAGTACTAAACTGGATTACTTTCACTTGTCATCAAAATTGGAATTAAACATATCATAATTTTATTCTAAGTCAACATTTGCAGAATATACCTCTTAACATTATTAATCAAGAAATGTCAACATGGCAACTAGTTTCGGATGACCCTAATTCATTCTGTTGGGAGGAATGTGACAAAATTGTCCCTACTGAAAAAATAAACAATGTAGAAAAAATCTCCACTTCATACGCTAATCATCGTTTGCCTTCCATGGCCGATCTTCTGCTTCAAGGTGTTTAGTATCATCCAAACAACATCACTTTCCTTATTATGTATATCTCATTTACTTTTATGAAGCTATTATATATATTTACATTTGATGGTATATACTACATGTTTTTTTAAGCTTCCTTGAATCTCGAAGATTACATATATGCCCATGGAGGCAGGAGTGATGTCACAACGATTTGTAAAGGATTAGAAAAATCAGTTGTTTTGTAAAATTTGTCAATTTCACATACTTCGTCTGGTCATTCACGTATGGCATGTCACCTCAATTCTAGTTCATTTAAATGTTTACTAATCTGACAATATCTAAGTTTTATACTAATTGTGTTTTAGGTAAACCGTTTCATAATGGTAGTTCATCTAGAGAACTTGTCTTCCATACTAAGTCTAACGACTCATTTACTGCATCCTCTACAAGTTTAACTATAGTGGAAATGTTATTGCAAGAGGGTATGAAAAACCCTACATTTGAGGGAAGAACTATTACTGTTTCAATTGGTGCCTTCGAACGTGCAATGACCCTTCTCGGGAATCTAGACATCAGGGACTCATTTACCTTTACCGACTCTCATGTCACTTGAAATCCAAAACATAATTATATCATTGTCATTTATTGATGCAATCAACTGGACTCAGCTTTAAATTTGATTATTGTTGTATTTGTAAGAATTTATCAAACAACCTCCCTACTAGTTAGGGGTCAAGCTGCATACTACTGATTGTGGACTTTTATTGTTCTTGTTCTATAACTGTATTAATTGTTAAACTTCTAATTCAAAGTTCATACTACTCTATATATCATATTATTATATTGATACGATTATTTAAATTTTTTATAACTAATTTTTGCAATATTAGTAAATATTAATGATTAATTAATACTATTATTTAACACTTATAATTATATTGTGTGTATTTTTTTCAACAATGGGTTGTAAACATTTAAAACAAATCTCCAATAAAAAATATTTAACTATAATAGATTATAAAAATGTTAGTTTAACAATTTTAGAAAATGTCAGCCCTTTGGTGAGGATTTAGGCAAATGGTCACCAAATGTGTTGCAAATTACTGTAGAACTTTTAGTGACGATTTCTAGAAATCTTCATCGAATGTGAACCATTTAGTGACGATTTTCAGAAATCGTCATTGAATGTGGAACATTTGGTGACGATTTTCAAAATTGGTCATCAAATGTTGATCTTTTGGTCACGCTTCCAAATATCATCACCAAACAGTCACTTTTAGTGACAATGTAAAAAATGTAGCAAAAAATCAAACGTCTTTTTACTAATGATTTTGTATATCGTCGCCAATTGTAAACCCTTTGGTGACGATTTCAGACATTGGTCACCAAATATTTAACAAATTATAGTGACGATTTCTGAAAAGAATCACTAAAAGTTCATTTAGCGACGAATTTCTAAAATCATCACCAATTATGGATCATTTTGTGACGATTTTTGGTAATCAATACTAAATGTTCACTATTTGTCCACGATTTTTATCATTCGTCACGAAATGTTGTTCCTTCTGTGATGATTTTTTAGTTAGTAACTAAAGGCTTAGTTTTAATGACGATTTTAAAAATCGTTGCGATATGATAACTTTTTTCGACTATTTTTTGAACGTTGCAAAAGAAAAACATAGCTAAATGTCTATTTTGTTGGAGTGACAAACTTCTCATTCTACAAGATATTCATACAATCCCACTTCGTTTCTCTTCCCATACACTTAGTACGTGCCTTAGTTCTTATCTAAAAAAGAAAGTAAAATTAAATAAATAAGTTCCACATGTTTAAGACATTGAAGAAATTAAAAGATAAATGATTTGAGATAATTATTTCAAAATCACATTGTTCGTTTAATTGGAAACATTGAAGAGAAGTTTGGAAAATAAGGAAAAGAAAAGATTTTAAGGATCTAGAGAATAGTAACTCATGCCAGCAAGCAGAATGAAATATTATAAAATGACAATGGCAACAGAATAGAGGGACAATCCAGAAAAAAGGACAAAGACAATACCTTAAACAAACCCACCTGCAGTAATTAAAGTAAAATTAGTTTATTGTCAATTAAACTATAAGATATGGTCCATTTAATGAAAATATCTTATAGATAATACTAGTTTCTGTTCAATGAATTGAGCACAGCTACTTTTTCTTTATCCTCTTTAACAAACATTTGGTATGATTACAAATATAACTATGAGAATCTGAATCTGTTTTTCGATTGATGACACTGGA
Organism: Erythroxylum longipes; assembly: GCA_027563885.1. Classification (NCBI taxonomy): domain Eukaryota; kingdom Viridiplantae; phylum Streptophyta; class Magnoliopsida; order Malpighiales; family Erythroxylaceae; genus Erythroxylum; species Erythroxylum longipes. The sequence goes on from JAOQMS010000179.1 coordinate 15,386,773, forward strand.
TATTTTCGAAGATATTCAAATTGAAGAACGGCCATAGTTTTATATTCCCGACATCATGAACTCTGGTATTTATCCCTATCCATTTCTGTGATTGTTGGGAGAGTTTAATATGTTCTCATAAAGAGCAGAATCTGAGTAAGCCACCAATGGCCTAGGTAGCTTGATTCGGTGTCTCCAACCATGCAGTCTGTGCCTGTATTTACGACTCCTAGTTTCTTCGTCGCATTCACTTTTCACTTCTTTTCTTCCAAAGCTTTCCTCGCTGCCACTATCATCTGGTGTGTATACAAATGGTCCAGAGTAGTCATCAAGATTAGGAAGTGCCTCCAAGATCCTGACTACGTCACTCATCGTAGGCCTAGGCTTAGGATGATGACTCAGGCATTTGTATGCTAAAGCAGCTGCTTTTTGAGCCCCTTTGATGGAAAATTGGCCTTCAAGTCTAGGATCCACAAACCTTTCAATCTTGTTTTGGTCCTTTAACATAGGTCTTGCCCATTCCACAAGACTCTGTGCTCGACCTGGGCGGGTTTCATCTATCGAACGTTTACCAGTCAACAACTCAAGCAGAACTACCCCAAAGCTGTACACATCACTCATTGTTGTCAAGTGACCTGGAATCATTATATTGTTTTAGGTTAGATACTTGCATCATAGGATATATCACTTGCTCGTAATACAAAAGTTGCTTCCTAGATAAGGTATCAGATTTAGTACCAGTCATGACATATTCAGGGGCAGCATAACCTTGGGTGCCCATTACACGAGTTGTTACATGTGTTTCTTCTCCTTCAGGACCATCCTTTGCAAGCCCAAAGTCTGAGAGTTTAGCTGTGTAATCCTACAAGGAGAGAAACAAGAACCAACTAACCAATGTGGCTACATGCCATATACTCGCTCGTATCGTATGTTAACATTCTGAGTAGAATCGTAGCTCAAAATAAAGGGCTTACAGAGTCCAGTAAGATGTTTGAAGATTTAAAATCCCGGTATATAACTGGTTTGTCGGATTCGTGGAGGAAGGCAAGGCCCTTGGCTGCTTCTAGTGCAACTTTCATCCTAGTTTGCCATGGCAATGCGGCAGAGTATCCTGCACAATATAGACAAATGGCTTAACAGCCTCAATTTGCAGTGCCAAAACTGATTGATATGGTTTTTGTCCACAGGTAATTGTTAGAACTATATAAATGTTCCTGTTCCATTGGTTAAAGAAGTGAATATACAGAATTGGTCCAACCAAGAGTGATTTAATACATAATTGATGCTGTATGTTCTTTGATCAAAGTCTTGAATTATGCCGGTAGGAGATGAATTGAATTTAATCAACTATCGCCACACTCTAGACGCTAGATTAAATTTTCAAAAAATTTGGACAAGCTAACAAGCAACATACTTCTGAATAGCTGATTCTCCAAGCTGCCTCTTGGCATGTACTCGTAAACCAGGAGTCTCTGTTCCTCCTCCCAGCAATAACCAATCAGCTTAACAAGATGGGGATGCCTCAATTGTCCAAGAAAGATAATTTCTGCCTGCAGGGAAAACATCAGAGGTGATTGAAGGTCACCTTTGATAACCATTTTGCATTAAGATTCTCGACAGCAATTTCATATGATCAAATCACAGTACTAATTTAACAATCTACAATATATCCTAGATCCAGAATGACTGAAATATAGCTGCATATGTTATTTGGACAGGAAAATCAAGAACATGAAACTGACCATCCACTCCTTGTGACCTTGCATGCCATCTAAATCCAGTATCTTCACAGCTACAGGCTGCGCTTCCAATCCAGGCCTAAGCTTGTCATCTACAAACCCCTTATATACCGGTCCGAACCCACCTTCACCAAGCAGATTACTCCTTGAGAAATTCTGTGTTATGATTCTTAGCTCTGCAAAGCTGAGAACATGTAGTTTGGAGCCAGCGAAAGAATTTGATATATCTTCAACACGGAGTGGTGGGCTGGGATTGCTGAGGTCTGAAAGCGATAGCCTTCTTAAAGAGATTTGCTTTAGAACCTGGTCTTCACATTCCTGTAGCGGGCTACTCTTGTAACAACTTGAGATGATACATTTCCATGTAGCCTTTTTCATGGTCATCTTGTATATCAGCAACACTGACCACCCGCAACTTCAAACCTAACCTTTACGGGTCTGATACTAACATGTAAAAACTAGGGGTTATTAACATATATCGTCTGCCCTTCAATGAGAAAAACAGAGGAGAATGTGAGGTGAAAGCCTTCAAGCAATGTCTTTTTATGTGGAAAATTCTTTAGCGACTCCTTTATGTTATTTCACTCACCTACTGCTCCTGAAACATGTACACACATATATACACAGAACCACTGCAGATGGCCGCTAATAATGGCTTCTTTAGTCTATAATTCGTTACCAAATTATAATTTTTATACTTTTTGCATATAATTAATGAGGTTCATATATTGCACGAAAAATGATATTTTATGTAATTATGCGGTCTAGTTATGAGTCTTTGTATTAGTTAGGGAGAGAGGACTTCGCCGTCCCTATGACTTTTCACAACATCAATTAGGCAAAGAAAAAGCAAATTAATTGAAGTGGCTTTAGGGTCTTCCTTGTCCACTTCTTTGTGTCTGTTTTGTCTTTATCAGTTGATATCCCCTTACAGCTCTCTCTCTTCCTCTATGTTAAAAACAGAAATATCACTGTCAAAGGAAGAGAGAAAGGCATAACTAATGCCGTGGGGTTTACAGGGTCAAAGGTGAGGACAGCAACCAAAACGGGTCTATAATCCCCTTTCTCTAAAACTTTTTTGTTGTTGTTTTGTTTGGGCTACAAGCAATGAGAGTCTTAAGATTATAACATGTTTAATTTCCTGTTTAGAAGAAAATTTTCAAGAAAAGATTTTGACCTCATCATTAAGTGAAGCCGTCATAAGCAGAATAAAAAATTGCTGTTGGCATGACCAAGAAGCTGTATGTAAATTAATGAACGTGAACCAACATAAATGAGATAGACACAATCCTTTGTGTTATAGTTATCGAGAAAGTCAAAGACATATTGGTACCAAATGTTTATGGTTTATCCAAAATCAGAAACATTGGTAAAGCATCTTGTTTTCTCCTCATTAACATAGAAGATGATAGAACTAAATGGTGTTGCAGCCAGGGACCTATTGTTAAAGAGAACTAGTTGGCAAAAACATCTACCTAGTGAATTTGGCAAGATTATTACGCGCTTCTACAAAAATTAAAGACAACACATTGTTTATGGAGGTGATAACGTAATATAATATGACATCTTGTTGGTTTGTCTGAACAATTAATCAAAAGAACTTGGATGTTTATAAGGAGGAAGAAGAAGAGTTGCAGATATGTACTAATTGAGCTAAAGTTCATCACACCGTTATACATTAGCGAGTAGTGATGAACCTGTAAATGTAAAAAAAAACTTGAGGTGAAACGTGTTAGTAAATAAATTAGAAGAAAGAATGAGGATTCAGTCAAGAACTGAATAAATTTTCAGCCGTTAACACGAGAATAAGTTTCCAGATTAAAAACAGCAGATCATGATTTCAAGGATTCATTGCAGATGTGTGATATCTTCAGTTAGTGGTGGGGATAAGTAGGGGTAGGATTCAAAATTAAGAGTATCGCAAAAGTAAGATAAGCATGGAACATAACTTCCTTCCTTGAGGATTCTCCTTCAAGGTCAAAGTGTGGCTGCACCTACGCACTCATAACTTCCTTCCTTGAGGATTGTCCTTCAAGGTCAAAGTGTGGCTGCACCTACGCACTTTCTTTTTCTTTCAATAATGTGTAGCAGGTGAAATTACAATGTTCAAGGAGTTGCCTCATCATCTGCAATGCACGCATCATTTTATTTATTGAAATTAAATAAAGGGCATGGCTCAGGACATCAAGTTGTTGCCAAGCGTCCCTCGAGGTCCGTCTTCGTACCCCAAACCCATAAAGAATCATCTCCTCTAATAAAAGCAGAATATCGATCTTCTTTCTCACGGAAACAAAGGGAGCGGTTAATTTGATATGTAATAACCCAAATGATTGAACACTAAGCATATGATTGGAGTATAGTATTATTTATAGGCATATCGTTGCTTGCAAGAGTTCATTGAATACTACTATATTGGTTAATAGGTATGTTCTTGCACTTTATTGGACATGAATGCGTATGCGTTCTTCTCTCCAAGGATTTAATTTGAGGTTCAATGTTTGGCAAGCATATACAAAACTTGGGACATGTTTATATATAAATGTGTATGATTGCAAATCTGTGAACTTGTGGTGCAAAACTTTCCGATTCACTTCAATTATTCATAGTTACATGCACATGCTTTGACATTTAAAATATATGTGGAGAATTTGGAGTAGAATGTCTACTTCAATATTTTTCACGTCATTTTCAAACTTTTAAGAGCAAATTATTCAACCTACGTGTTTTTATTTCATGGGGATGGTTTAGTTTTTATCATTTCTTTTTTTTTTTGGTTTTCTGTTGTGATTTAACTAATCAAATTACCTTACACACATTGTGATTAGTCCAATATTTGAATTTTCTTGGGTGGAATCAATATAACACTTACTATTCAGACAGCGATAGGAGAGGATAGGAGACACATGCATTTGTGTCCAGCCTCCCAATGTCACAACCTTTTGCATTCATACGGTTTCTTTTTTAGACAGATTATTGCTTTGTAAAATAACATACACAAATTTTGTACTGTAAGACATTGTTTGAATTTAACGGTGAAGTGACGTTTGACGGTGATAACAGATAATCTTCCTAATCCTCGTCCAATCTTTTTGTTGTAATTACATTTGATAAAATTGTAGTTGTCACTTATCACTTCGGTCTAGATAAAATACAAATTGACCATTTAGTTTAGATCAAATCAAATACAAAAAGTGATAAAATACAAATTGATCATTTAGTTTACATCAAATCAAATACAAAACTCATACACCTTATCTCTAAATGTGTATAAATATATAAAATACATTGTAATACAATACACAATACAAACAATTAAAGAATAATTTTTAATATATTTTCTATTTTATTAATAAAAATTTTATTAAATTTTTATTTTATTATTAATTATATACAATTTTATTAATAATATAAAAATATTATTATTAGGGTAAGGAGAAATAATATAAAAATATTATTAATTATATATAGGGAGGTAAGGTTAAAAGAAATAATTGGTATTAGAAAAATTATTGAGGGTATATTAGGTAGTATGTATTTATTAGTTTACATTACATCCTAAACCCCCCAAATCGGAGGTTTCTTATTTTTATTGTTTAGGATGGAATAGAGCGTAATATGAAACCCTCCTCTTTCATCCCATTCCATTCCATTCCATTATGAAACCCTCAACCAAATGATGGAAGTGTGTTACGTTCTATTACTAAACCTCCAACTAAACAGACCCTAGTTTAGAGTATGATAGAGATAATAAAGGGTGATAATATTGAAGGGAATTTATACAAACAAAATTAAATGCAACTTAGTTCTTCATAGTATGGGTCCTTCACACCATAATTCTATTGGTACCATAACTTTAACACCTTTTTTCTTTTTTCTTTTTTATTTCACTTATCATGCTTGTAACATTTTTTAAAGCATTCATCATGTACCAAAAATTGAAGAAATAATGGATCTTTTTAAATTTTAAGTTTTTAAGTAATCAAGTAAATATAAATAAAAAATAATAAAAATGCTTAAAGAAAAATAAGGTAAAAGCTATTAGTGTGGTTATAATTAATGAAAGGGCTAAGTCTTAAAAGTTTTTACTCCTAAGAGATAAAATATAGTAGGATAATAAACAAGAAAATAAGTTGAAACAATGGTTGAATCCAAATGTTGTTATCATTTCAATGCTTCTAATTTAACAAATGTGATATCAGTATGAATAATAAAAGCGAGTTCCAAAATTATCCAACTATGCATGATAACACATAAAAGAGTAAAAGAACTTAAAGTAATGATGTATTTGCTCTTAGGCTCAAAAGCTCACAAAAATGGTCTTGTGTCTAAATAATATGCAATTTTCATTCAAATTAATTATCGCGATGATTATTAAAAATATGAATTATAAAAGTAAGTTTATTCTAACTTTCATTCTTTTGCATATTAATTTAATTTAATAATCAACAATAATCTAAATTATTGTGGATAGATTTTAACTAACTTGAGAAATTGGTTAATAAGATTTAATAAAAAAGGTTATAACAAACTTAATAAATCCCTTCCCTAAACTTAAAAGTATACATTGTCCCTAATGTACACAATTGAAGCACATAAAAATAAGATAACAATAAAACATAAAAAATGAGAAAGGTTTGAATTGGTACTGCCCTGAATAAAAAGATGTTCAGACTTCTGAAATGAAGGAAGATCCATCCCATATTAGATACATCCGTCCTTAAAAAATATAATAAAAAAGAATAAAAAAATTAATAATAATAATAATAAAATGATGATGATGATGATGATGATGATGATGATGATGATGATGATGATGATGATGATGATGATGATAATAATAATAATAATAATAATAATAATAATAATAATAATAATAATAATAATAATAATAATAATAATAATAATAATAGTAATAGTAATAATATTGATAATAATAATAATAATGATAATAATAAATAAATAACATGGAAATCAAAATAACATAACATAAAATAACACTACAAAATGTTTAGAAAAAAAAGTAAAAAAACAAAGAAAATAAGAAAATACATAAATAATAGGAGAAAGAAAGAAAAACAAAATAAAGCATTTAATAGAAATCAATAAAGTCCTACGCTAACATTAAAAAATGGAAACAAAATGAAATAAAAATGAAACCTGTCCTAATTCTTAGGTTACCTCCAAAATAGCACTTTTTAACATTGTTAGCTCAACCTACCTTTCATGCTTAAGGAAACTTATAAAGATTGAATTTTTGTAGTCTTATCGTAGGTTCCACAACTTCAAAGTAATTTACCTATTGTTTCCTATTGCAACCTTTTTCCTTTTACAGTAGACTCAATGAGATTTGTTGCTTACCTTGATTGAACGAGCTCCTATTAGTTTAGAGTTGGAACGGTTCCTTGGATCTCCAACAATGTCACGTAGCTTACGCAGAAGATAACCCTAATTGGGTAATCTTTCGAAGACTCTAGAAAAGTAGTGCAAGGTTTTACCTAAGTCGTGTACGTGATGGTTCAAACGTTGCCATTTTCTTGTCCAATAATAGGTGAAAACTATGGCCTTTGACTAGTGATAGGTAATTTTCCAAATTTTAAATTAAAACCTCTTATCCTGCAAGTATATAGATCGAAAATTGCAGTATAGACAGGTATCATCCCACAGGGATTGGTTGGTCACCAAAATGATTTGAATTTTGTTTTATTCAGGAAACTCAAATGATTAAATTTGAAAGGTCCAAAATATAAAAATTAAGAGTCATACATACACACTTTAGGTTGTCACAAAAGTAAGAACACAAATTTAGAAAATGGTGAATCAAAGTATCAATTTAACAACTTAGGATTGTCATTACCTAACTATGTATTCTCTCACTTTAACAATGTTAATTATGTTTAGTCCAAAATTTCCTAATTTCCTATTTCTTTCACTCTCATTACTTAAATCAAATAAGCCTTGTTTAATGAAGTAAATGAATTATATAAGCTCTCACTTCCCATTTTTCACTTAACCGTTAAAAGGATATGAACAAATTTTTGGATAGCCTCTCTCCAAATGGCAAGTTAACTTGATATATGGAGTATTCTTGCTATAAGCCCACTCTCATGGAACTTACTAACATATTTCTTAACTCCATATCTCGGTGTGAGATAACTATGGACAGCCATATATCATAAACATCAAACACATTCATAATATTGAATAAAGTGAGGTACTACATAGTTTAGGCAATAACAACCCTAATAACTACTTAGAAATCCATCAAAATCTCAATGAACAAGTTCATAAAGTATCCATACATCCTTCTCAATCAACAAAATACAACAAAGAAGCAAGAAAAGAGAAGAAGTAAGGCTTATATGTTGAAGAGCAAAGCTGGAATTCTATAGTGGCAGCTTTATGTCTCCTCGAAATCCTTTGATTCCACCTTGAATTCTCTTGGTTTTTCTCTCAAAAATGCTTTCTTCTCTCTACCTTGGATGTCTTGCATGACCTCCTACTTTCTAGGGTTTAAAACTGAGTTTTTATACCCCATTTAATGCTTAAAACGACATAGGAAGGAGGAAGTTGCCAGCTGGAATTTTCTAGAATACTCTGTTTTCTCCTCTTTCTTTGTATCAAAAACGAAAAACATAAAATAATAATTGTATCATGTGAAATCTTAACATTGGTGATGGGTCGGTGTAGGAAAATTTCAGCTGTCCTTTAGGTCACATGACTTGCTTTCTCTTTGGTTCTTCTATCCTTCCATCCCTCAAAACCACCTTTAAACTTGTTGATTAACAACAAAATTAATCACTTAATCATGCCCAAAACACATGCAATTAATACCAATAATGTAAGAAAAAGACACACAATAATGCCATGCAAATTTCATGCGAAACCTAATCTTAAAGACCTAATTCACACACATTCATGCATATTCACATACATTCACACATAATCATGTAATTATATGAAATTGTTTGCAAGGATACATGCGCTAAGTCTTACTATTTATAACCTTGGTAAATTTCGCAAGCTCACGGATTGTTCGTGTAGTACCTAAGGTGTCGATCCCATGAGAAAGCCTAATCTAGTCCTAGAATCTAAGGTCGTCCTAAACTACAATATTTCTAAACAAATAACTAATGCAAAAATTAAATCAATCAACAATCAATTATGAGAAATTAAAGTGCCGAAGTGTAACAAAATAGCAATCACACAACCCAATCCGAAACTAACCTAGAAATCACCAAGTGAGAGAAAGGGGATTTTGATTCGAAATTAATGGAAACCTAACCAATTATGCAATCGCTAACTTAACTGGTCTAGACGATCCTAAGGTGAATTACTCTCTCTTGAGTTATAATTCTTAACCCTAATTGATGATCCCTAATTTAAATTATGGAATTGCAATCTCTCGATTTGCAATTGGCCAAAAACCTAAATTTGTTCTAAGTTGTCTATTAACCTACAGGGAATCTATGCTCGATCTCTTGTTATACAATTCTATCGGTTTGATTTAATTCTTAACCTATCAATTCACTTAACTCTCGTTAGCCCAAATTGATTATTTTTACCCAGCTCACCCTCTCAGTTTGTCGCCAAGTTATTAAGAGTAGAATTGAAATCGCAATTAAATCAACAACAACACAATCAATTGATTTTCATCAATCTCAAAATTCAAGATTCAAAAGTGAGTATAAACAATAACTCAACATTCAACACAAACAAATCTCAACACCTATTTCAATCCTATACATGACTAAAACTGAAATAAATGGAAAATACGTAGGGAACGAAGTCGGGGAGGTGGCAACAGCAGGGAACCACCTGTTCCGGGAAGTACGTCATGTCTAGCTCATCTCAGTGTCTCTCTTCCTTTGTCTCCTTCCTCAATCTTTTGATTTCTCTCTAAGTTTTCTCTCTAAATTGGCTAAATCAAGCTCTCTTGCACGACTCTCTAGGCTCTCTAAAGACTATCGCATCTAACTTGTAATGTTCTATTTATGCTTTTAAGGCTCTAGGTCAAAGTCAGGGTCGAAATGGTCCAAGAAATCTTGCGAAACATGAGTTTTTTGTCAGCTCGACGCAAGCCACGATCGCAGCCCCATGTGCACTATCGTGGCCAACTCCTTAACCTTTCTGTCATGATCGTGGCCCAATGTGCATAATCGTGGCCTGGATGTAAACTCTCTGTGACAATAGTGCCCTCATGTGTATGATTATGGCCTGGCTGCTCTAGCTTGTCCTTGTCTGTCACGGTCGTAGCCAACTGTGCCATGATCGTGACCTACGCTTTTGGCCTGAAAACTCCTCGAATCTTCTCCGTTCCTCACCGTTTACCCTGAAACACTAACAAACCCATTAAGGTTGTTAGGCCCTGAAATATTTTGTTGAGTTAAGTGGGATATTTTATGGAATTTGAATTTTGGCCTTAGAATGAATGAAGTTGTTAAATATGATTTAAATAAATTATGGGGTCATAATAGATTTATTATTGGAGTTAATTATCATGTTAATGTTAGTAGGATTTTATTGTATGGTTTAGTTGTATT
>JAOQMS010000179.1:15397130-15429088 GCA_027563885.1 Erythroxylum longipes
GAATTAACCCTTATTAATCAATAACCTGGATACGATCTCAGATTTAATTAATTAATAGCTTTACGAATCAAGAAAATAGACAAACTAGACAACATACATACGATGTATATTTAGCCTAGACAATTATTTTTTCTAGAACCATGTCCCTAACGTAGTAGACAAAAATCCTAGTCGTAACTTTTGATTAAAAGAATTGAATATCAATCTGTTTAATCTAGTGATTGATTGAATAAAATCACAAATTAGTTGCGCACCTAGCTGTAAAATCAAACAATCAAATAATGATCTAGAAAAATAATTAATACTTGACTAATAAATTGATTGAAATAAAGAACGAAAGTCTCACAACATTCAGAGTTCAATAACTAAGATTCCGTAAACCAAGAAATAAAAGTTTAGTTACCCAACATCACAATTTTTCCTAATTATTTGAGACTGTTCCTGACGTTGGAACTGTTCTACTGCCAGCCCTCTTTCAACCGCGATCTCTATTTTTCTCCTCTTTTTCATTTTTTACGCTACTCCTTTTCTCTATTTGCTATCTGCCATCAGCCCCTATTCTCATCTCTCACCCAACTCTTCTGTCGTCAGCCCCTCACTATTGCTTGATGTGACAAATAAAAGCCTCCCTCCACCTTACTATTCACGTCTTTAAAACCTACGCTTAACCCCCCTCCAACGACAATGTTTTGGGCTGAATGATTTTATGAATTAATTCTTGGTCCAAAGGTACTGTTTACACCTTTTAAACCCAAGTTCTATTCCTGTGCTATGTTGTTTACCTTATAATTCCAACTTGCTGCATTTCATGCTTCTGCATGAGGCCATGTCTACTTAGGTTCAATGCCTAGTTCAGCTCTTTTTGTCCCAAAATCGTCGCAGTTTTTTCTATTTGGTTCCAAAATACACCTTAACATAAAACAAGATTAATTCCCATTAAGTATAACTTCAAATCTCAAGAACAAAGAAAATTAACACACAAAAAGATAAAAAATAAAGACACTAACAAACTCCCCCACACTTAACCTTTTGTTCGCCCTCGAGCAAAGTAAACACGACCATCAAATTCTATCAATTCGTTTTCAAAGAAACCAAGCGCATGCAATCATTCAAAATTTATCTAGTCAAATGTCAAGCTACTACACACATCATAATTAGTTTTCATCAGTGCACATAAAAAAACTCAACTTATGAAACTATCATTCAAAGATAAGCATAAACTTACAATGGATTTTTCTCACGAAATTCACTCATTTCACTCAAGTGTTTATAGGTTGTGTTTCACTCAAAACTCCCCATAGGAAATCACACTATCATAGGCTTGCAAATACACCAATTCTCTACTTCAGTGATTACATGCTAAATTAGATTTTAAAAAAAGGGCTTTATTTAAGGTTGTAATGGGGCTAAGGTTAAGGTGAGTCAAAAGGGTTTTGAGGGGTTCTTCACAAGTAGTCATAAAGCACTAAATATACAAAGGGACAACAAATGTATTTCTGATAATTGCATGTAAATAACTAACTACTCAAAATTATTGCTACTATACTTGATCCTTTTCTTTTTTCTTTTTTTTTCTCTCTCTTTTTTTGTTTTTCTCTTTCTCTTTTTTTTCTCTTCTTTTTTTTTAATACTAAGGAAACAATAATCAATAACAACAACTAAATACAATGTGCTTTATAAGTAGAAGTATCAGTAAACTCGTCTCAGAAAAAAATATATAGCCAAAAGTCCCAAAACTAGCTAACTTAGTACTTTATTAAACTTGTGACTAGGTAAGGCTAATGGGGTTTAATGTTTTAAAATGAGGTGTTTTCTTTTAGGAAACAAAAGGGGTAAAGGCTCAAACAGGTTTGCAAGGGTAAATAAGATAGGTGGGTCATTTAAGTCAAGGATTAAAAGAAAAAGGGCCTTAATCATTTCTATCTAGCATGCATCTAATAGATTCAAACCAGTTCAGAGCAAGTTCTAAAGGTAATCACCTAAGGAGTATCACACGCACAAAGAAATGAAATGACTTTTGAATGGAGTCATATAGGCTCAATTCTTCACATAGGCTCAATTGAAAATCCATTATGCTTCTATACATTACCTAATCACTCAAGCTTCAATTTTTTAGTAAACTTATGTAACCGACTACTTTAATCAATCAGCATGATTCACCTTCTATTCACCGACTACTTTAAGAAGTTTCTCTGTTAATGCATCAAGGTGTTGGTGGAAATGGCGTTTGAAACTTCTACTGCTCGAAGAAGGCAAGCTAGTTGTGCTCCAATCTGTCTAATCTGTGCTCCATGCGTTGTAGGAGTGATAAAATAGTCGGATCACTTGCAAAAGGATGTGTTACGGTGGAGTGGTTTATTTTGGTGGCTATAAAGGGGGCTTTAGGCTGTTAGTGAGTGGTCTATTGATTGGGTAAAAAGGAAAGGGAAACTGTCAAAATCCCTGTAATTAAATGCCCTGTAATGGTGAATTAATTTTTGCCAAAATCCCACCTTGAACTAAAAACGAAAGTAATGCCACTTAGGAACAAAAGTGTTGTATTTTATGATGATTTGTGTGCTCACCACTTAGAAACGAAAACCGCCCAAGGGAGATGTGTAATGGACAATTAATAGGTTAATGGACAATTGTTTAATAGAATTTCACAAAATGGGCCCAAAACAACGAAGTAACATTAATGGAGAATGAAAAATGCAACCACCAACGTAGCTCCACCTTTTTTTTTTTGGAAAACTAAGATAAATGAAATGAAATGAAAAAATAAAAAAATAAATTAAAATAAATCTTGAGGTGCCTCTCAAGAGCGCTTCTTTAATATCATATATTAGCTAGACGAAAAAAATTATTAACTTACTTAGAGTAAACTAACTCAGCTAGTTTAATTTCTTCCGTAGTTTCAACCTGTAAATTCTCATAATACGGTTTCAATCGGTGTCCATTAACTTTAAACACTTTAAAAGTGTTCAAATTCTGAATTTCAACTGCACGATGTGAGAAAACATTAGTAACAATAAATGGAACTATCCAACGAGATCGTAATTTATCAAGAAAGAGCTTTAATTTAAAGTGATAAAGAAGGACCTTTTGACCTATAGAAAATTCTTTTTTAATCAACATTTTGTCGTGAAAGGCCTTAGTCTTTTCTTTATAGATTTTAGAACTCTCATAAGTTTCATTACGTAGCTCTTCCAACTCTTGCAATTGTAATTTTGGATTAATTCCAACCTCAGTTAAATCCAAATTGCATTGTTTGACAGCCCAGTAAGCCCTATGTTCCAATTCTACAGGTAAATGACAAGGTTTTTCGAATACTAACTTGTATGGCGACATACTAATAGGAGTTTTATATGCTGTCATGTATGCCCATAACACGTTGTCTAAACGTAAACTCCAATCCTTCTTGTTAGGATTAACCACTTTCTCCAAAATTGATTTGATTTGCCTGTTAGAAACTTCAGCTTGTCCACTTATCTAGGGATGGTATGCATTTGAAGTTCAGTATGTAACACCATATTTCTTCAGTAAAACCTTAACAATTCAGTTACAAAAATGAGTCCCGCAGTCACTGATTATTGCTCTAGGCACTCCAAACTTGACAAAAAATGAGACGTAACAAAATCAATGATAACTTTAGCATTATTAGTATGAGTAGCCTTAGCTTCAACCCATTTTGAAACATAATCCACAGTAACGAGAATATATGTCTTACTTAAAGATGAAGGAAAAGGGCCCATAAAATCAATTCCCCATACATCAAAATTTTCACATACCAGGATATTCGTGAGCAGCATTTGGCCTTTTGGTCCTAAACCACTTGTTCTTTGACATTGATCACAAGATTTGCAAAATATATAAGCATCATAAAATAGTTTAGGTCAAAACAAACCACATTTAAGCACCTTACAGGCTGTCCTTTTAGGACCAAAGTGTCCACCACATGCCAAAGAATGGAAAAAATTCAATATAGAAGGGATTTCATCATCAAATACACATCGCCTAATAATTTGATCAGAAAAATATTTTTACAGATGTGGCTCATCCCATGCATAATATTTAGCCTCTCTTTTGATTTTATCTTTTTCAGCTCGTGATAAAGTACTAGGTAAAGACTTGGTAATTAGAAAATTAACTGTTTCAGCATACCAAGGTGTTACTTGTTGTGTGGCAAATAAATGTTCATTTGGAAATTCATCTTTCATGTTGTCTGAAGTTGTGTCTAGACGGATATGACTAAGGTGATTTGCAACCAGATTTTCAATTACTTTTTTTATCTCGTATCTTTACATTAAATTCTTGCAGTAGTAGAATCCAATGAATAAGACGTGACTTTGCTTCCTTTTTAGATGACAAATACTTTAACGCAACATGATCTGAATAAACTATGACTTGTGTGCTCAATAGATATGAACGAAACTTCTCTAGCCCAAAAACAACTGCCAATAATTCTTTTTCTATTGTTGAATAGTTTTTCTGGGCGTCGTTTAGCATCATCAAAGCATAGTAAATCACTTGCGGCGCTCTGTTCATCCTTTGCCCCAGAACAACTCCTAACGCATAGTTGTTTGCATCGCAGATTATCTCAAATGGGAGACTCCAATCTGGGGGCTGGATTATTATAGCAGAAATGAGCTTCTCTTTTAATTCAGCGAATGCTGTCCTACATGCTTCATCAAACTTGAACTCCACATCTTTTTTTAAGTAACTTGCATAAGGGTTGAGTGGTCTTCGAAAAGTCTTTGATAAAGCGTTGATAGAAACCTGCATGTCCAAGAAAAGAACGAACTTCCCATACACTTACAGGGTAAGGAAGAGATTTAATGATTTCTATCTTAGCTTTATCAACCTCAATTCCCTTAGAAGACATTACTTGGCCTAAGATTATCCCTTGATCAACTATAAAATGGCATTTTTCATAATTCAGAATCAAGTTATTTTCAATGCAACGTTTCAAAATTTTTGCAAAGTTAATCAAGCAAGTATCAAAAGACTCCCCATAAACTATAAAATTGTCAATAAAAACTTCAATACAGTCATCCACATAATGAGAGAAAATACTTACCATACACCTTTAGAATGTGACAAGTGCATTACATAGTCTAAAAGGCATTCTTCGACACGCAAAGGTGCCAAAGTACATGTGAAAGTCGTTTTGTCTTGATCTTCTGGTGCAATAGAAATTTGGTGATAACCTGAATAACCATCTAAACAACAATAATGAGTTTTCCCTGCAAGTTTTTCAAGCATCTGGTCAATAAAAGGAAGTGGAAAATGATCTTTACGAGTAACAGAATTTAATTTTCGGTAATCGATACAAACCCTCCACCCATTTTGCACACGGGTGGGCACCAATTCACCTGACGTGTTCTCCACCACGGTTACTCCAGTTTTCTTAGGAACCACTTGTACTGGACTTACCCATTTACTGTCTGAAATTGGATAGATTATTCCAGCATCGAGGAGCTTCAGAATCTCCTTCTTGACTACCTCCATCATTGGTGGGTTTAATCTTTGTTGAGGTTGTCTTGTTTCCTTAGCTCCATCTTCCAATAGAATTCGGTGCATACAAATTGATGGGTTAATCCCTTTCAAATCAGCCACAGTCCATCCAAAAGCTTCTTTGTAATTTTTCAGCATACCCAATAATTGTGTTTCCTGCAAAGATGTTAGTCTGCTCGAAATGATAATAGGAAGAGTTTCATGCTTACCTAAATACATATATTTCAAGTTACCTGGAAGAGCCTTCAACTACAATTTTGGTGGCTATATAAGAGATGACAACAACTTCGAATTATTTCTAGTTAGCTCCAGAAAATATACCTGTTCCTCCAAGTATTTGCTTCGCTCTAAAATATGGATACTGGTATCCAGCTCTTCAAGAATGGCAAGATAATTGACTAGTGTTTTTCCTTCCTAAATATCCAAGCTATTTTTCAATGCAGTCCATAATTTATCTTGTCCATCTAAACGGAATGTTTCCTGCACTAAAGTATCAAGAAAACTCACAGAAACCAAAGATTGATCATCATTAGGAAATTTCATGGCATCATAAATATTGAACTTAATCACATCACCATCAAACTCCGTAGTTAAAGACCCATCATAGACATCGATTTTTGTTGTAGAAGTTTTCAAAAATGGTCTTCCCAATGAAATTAGGACTGAAGTGGATAAATCTTCATTACCCATCTGTAAGACATAAAAGTTAGCAGGAAAAATCATATTATCAACTTGAACTAGGACATCCTCAAGAACACCCTTTGGATAGGCATTAGATCGATCGGCAAGTTTTTCTTTCAGAGGCCCCATATTCAAAGATTCATAAATAGATTGAGGCATAACATTAATCGATGCACCTAAATCAAATAGTGCTTTCTCAATTTTCAGATTACCTATTTTACAAGGGATTGTGAACATACCTAGATCTAGACACTTATGAGGTAATTTCTTTTGAAGCACAGTAGAAACATTTTCACCCAATTGCACCTTTTCATTGTCACGTAACTTTCTCTTTGAGGTACAAAGTTCATTAAGAAATTTAACATAACGAAGAATTTGTTTAATAGCATTAAGCAAAGGAATATTGACCTGTACCTTGCAAAAAGTTTCCATAATTTCTTTCTGTTGCTCCAATCAAGCATACCCTTAAGAAAGCTCTCATGTATTCCTTTTTATGGACCAGCACACCTTTCACAATCACAATAATTAGTCACGAATACTGTTCAGAAATAGTTATTGCCGTCCAAGTGATCACCTAATCCTCTCAACCGTCTTCTTTAATATTTTGTTTTACATTACGGAGTATCTTATCATGCCATATATGCTTTTAAATGGTATGAGTTCATGATTTTTGGACTATTTAAATACAAGAAAATTTTGTACAACTATGAAATTTTGAGTAACATTGTCGTTATCTCTTTTTATAAGGAAAATTGTACGTATCTAATATACAAGGTTTTTTATTTTGTGAGAGTTGAAAAAAGGTCACTGATATACACAACTTTCCTCTTCTTTCTTAACAAAAAAAGTTTGAACATGTGAATTTTCGGTTACAAAAGATCAATTAATAGGCTCTATGCTAACAACATAAATTTTAATAATTGTGCATTAATTGTCATTTACCCACCTTCACTTTAAAAATTAAATGGATAGATTCATGAACTCGAATTAAATGTGGCAGTTATAATTCATTCATTGCTCCAAAAGTTGTGATTATGCAATAATTCTTAAAATTCCTAATCAAGATTTTCTACTCATAGATTATATTGTATCCTTTTAGAGGAGAAAACTACCGGATTGTCATAAAAAATTAATCATCAAGTCAAAGACAACCACCCAAGGATAAATTAAGTTTAGATTCAAAGCACATCAATTTTGAATAATAAAATACTTTGAATTTGAAGCAGGTCGATTAAATATTAATTTACTCAACATAGTTCCTCAAAGTTCAATGAAAGCAAGCGGATTAAAAGAAAATGGTTTATACGCAAAAAGCAAAAATCAACCACTGTGTCCAAATCGGAAGTAATATCGTGCTGTACTGAACGGGCTGAGCCTGAGACTCTGCTCATGACAGCGTACCGATGTATGAGAGTATGACTTAGTTTGAAAAACCAACTTATTCCTAATAAGTGCTTATATACTTAGGATTCCTATTTTGGTAATTAAATAATTAAATAATTTATTAATTTAATAAATTATTAATTATTATATAAATAATTAAAAAATATTATTATTCCTATAAATTTAAAATTATAAATAATAAAACATTAAATTAAAATAAGAAATATAAATAAAATAAGTTTAATAAATAAAATATTTCATAAAAATATAATATTTGTCATATTAATTAAGACTATAATGAAAAATAATACTTGTAGTGAAAGTTATTAATAGAATGTTAAATTTCTACTAAAAAAGCAGTTTCTTATCGCAACTCTTTCGGCTTATTGATTTTTATAAAGACATTATACTTTTCATTAATTTTTTATTGTTTATCACATATTCAAACATATAATTGTATTTCTTCGCAACAATACACACGTCTATACGAATATCTTAACAGTTCAGAGTCAGAGTCATGCCAATAAAGATGCAGATGTGAATCGTAACATCGCAGACGATATTAGAAGTCTTTGTATGGCCTACCAAATTTTAAAAACTTTTTTCCGTTAACAATGCAGAGAGTTAAAAATGTAAAAAAAAAAAAAAAGGGCTGAAAACAAGCAGCTTTTTAATAGCATTATCTCATCTCTTCCCTCCTGTAATCAACTTGTTTTTAAGCAAGGATTAAAATAATTCAATCAAGTTGTCGATTAAATTGTACAAATTTTTAAATATTTTAATTTATAATTTAATTTAATTGAATAATTTATTAATTGATTGATTAATTTTTATAAATTTATAAATTCTTATAAACTAAAACATATTCTCATTCAATAATTTTTAATTAAAATTTTAAATTTTTTGATAAATAACTAAATTTCTTTATCTTATTTAAAACATTTGTCGTAAGTTTTAACCCTTTTATTAGTAGATTGACACACTACAAGCACAACCACACTCTAACAAAGGACTTACGATGGTATTCTCTTTCCTGAGCATCGCGTCCCTCTGCGGCTCCTATCTCCGTCGCTGTTTCACCGACGTTGGTCTTTCCCGACAGGCCTTAGACATTGACAACGAAACCACCATCCACTTCTGGGGTCCCAATCGAACTACGTCAACCAAACAACCTTTGGTCTTACTCCACGGTTTCGGCCCTGTCTCCATATGGCAATGGCGTCGACAGGTAACAATAAAAAAAAAAAGGTCTCTTTCTTGCCCAAACTAGCTTTTTACATTGCAGATTCACATCGCTAATTGAGCCTGTCGCAATAGTCCGGAGCACCAGTGTTTTGTCTCTGTTGTTTGGAACCTTGCTTGGTGGATTTTGACGTACACGGTTGTGCAGGTAGAATTCTTCGCACCAGACTACAATGTCTACGTTCCTGACCTAGTGTTTTTCGGGGACTCGACGACCAAGTCAACTGAAAGATCAGAGATATTTCAGGCGAATTGTGTAGTGAAATTACTTGATAAGTTGGGAGTGGAGAAGTACTATGTGATAGGGACGAGCTACGGAGGGATGATAGCATACAACATGGCACGGTTGTGGCCGGAAAGACTAGCCGGGAAGGTGGTGATAGCAAGCAGCGGCGTGAACATGAGGAAGAGTGACAACGAAGAGTTTGTAAAGAGAGCGAAGCAGGAATCTATCGGCAACGTGATGGTGCCACAAAATGCTTCGGAGTTGAGAGCTTTGCTAAGTGTAGCTGCTAATCGGCGACTTCCTTTGGTCCCTGATTTTTTGTTGAACGATTTCGTTAAGGTGACATCTCTCTCTTTTTGTTTCTTCTTGTCTCATTGTTTTGACTTTTAGTTTCCATATTTCTTTTTTTGGGTTTGATTCTCTTAGGATGTGTTTGTTAATATTTTGGAGACCAAAACTCCCAATGTTCTATTTTGACACAAATTTATTGCTTCTTCCAGTGAGCGTACACTCTTTCTTCATTTGATTGCTTTAAATGTTTTGTTTACGATGTATTGTGCAAATAAGAGTGCTGATTACTATTTTGAGCATAAAAAGTGCTAGTAGAAACTAGTTACAGTGAAAAGAACTTCCTATTTCATACAAAGATATTTGCTTTCATGCTCTCTGCTCAGCATCTTCCTGGGCCCTGACGTCCATGATGATAAGATGATGGTAAGTTGGTTGGACAGATAGCGAAAACTTAGATCGAGTTAATTAAAAGGGTGCACAGGAATTCTGAGTTTGGTGCAGAATTTGCTCATTTAACTTAGCAATTGGAAAGGTTTTATTTGATTAGTAGTTGTTTAATAAAATAAATGGTCCTTTGAAGCATCTTATGCTGGTGTTAGTTATTTGCTTCTGGATTGTATCAATTGCGATAATCTGGACAAGGGTTGGTAATACTCTGATTCTAGTCTAGCATATCCCTTTCAGAAGAAAATTAGTCATATATGATGCTCGAAAAGATGAACATAAAAAAAGAAACTAATTGTATGAGTCGAAAAAGTCAACTTGCTATTACAAGAATTGCAAATCCTTAAGGGAATCCTAAAATGTATATAAACTACATGTTATTACACAATCCTACAAAAGGCGATGCTCGTCCTGAAATCAAAAGTGTTATATGTCAGAAGCAACATAAGCAGTGATTTCAATGATCTATAAAAAGTCAACCCAAAACATGCTTCACAGCAGTAAACAGGGAACCAATGTTCGTTCATGTGGGTGCAGCAATTGTATGGAGACAAGAGGGACGAGAAGTTGGAGCTTTTGAAAGGACTGTCCATTGGAAAAGATGAGACCCACAACATTACTCCACTTCAACAGGTGCCTACTCCTTTTACTTGTGTTTTACTTCATAGTACAATTAATATAATTTCTGTAGGTACGTATACTTAACATGTTCTATTTAAGTGATAGTCGATTACTTCTAATTGTGTTTTGTTGCCAACTGTAATTCAGGATGTCTTGTTGGTATGGGGCGAGAATGACCAGATATTTCCTTTAGAGATGGCTAGAAAACTCGAGAGGTTGGTGCCTCACTTGGCTGATCTGTCTCAATAATTTTTCTATTTCATGCTCTCAACTTGTATGGCTGATACGTTCAATACGTTGCCTTGATTGTCGTCTGGCTGTCAGCTCAAGTCTTTATAGGCCTCAAGTTTGCCAATCATTTCTTTAGTACATTCTATAAAAGAAACAAAAATAAGCAAAGAAGCTTTATTTTACTCGAATATGGTTATTTTTGCTAGCATTTCCAAAAATGTTACAGAAAATACCTTTTCGGTATACCTACTTGAATTGGTTGGTTTACATGGTCCTTCTGCTAAAACATAAAGTAGGGTTTGGGTTGTGACGGAAAGAACGTATAGTAAATTCAGTTGTTGGTTTTACATGGTTACTTGCGCTCTGATTGCAGAATAATTGGAGAGAAGGTAAAGTTGGAAGTAATACCGAATGCATCTCATGTGCCTCAAATGGAGAAGCCAACCAGATTCAACTTCATTGTCAAGAATTTCATATCTGGCAGTTCATGAATCTTCTTCTAGAGTTAAAATCCTATTGTGTCAGTATTGCATATAGATTGGAGTAGGTTTTTTTTTCAAATAAATTCTGCTTGGTGCACCAGAAATAAAAGTTGTGGTTAAGTTTGTAATACTAATATTGTGTCTTTCCCATTAGAAGTTCGGATGTACCTAAAACTATCTTAATCGCATTGCGATCCTTATGGATGGAAATTTGGTGTAGAAGCAGAGTATAAACATTGGATTATCTATATATCATATGGTGTAAAATATGCTTTTACACACTGGGTTTCTGTTTTCTGGTTTAAATTTGCAGAGAATACAAAACGAAAGCTATATCTAATTATCAACTAGAGCATTGGTTGTAGAATCCCAAAAAAAAAAAAAAAACTAAGAGCATTGGTTTCAAGATATGAAAACCTAAGCCTCTTAAGCCACCAAAGGTTGCATTTTTGTGAGAATATTTAGGGGATTGTGAAACCCAAAAAGGAATCCTTTTGTTTACTATCAATTTGTAATTCCCTTAACAAATTAAATTATGAACCAACTTGCAACAAGTTGGTGGTCGGTGTGTAGGGGTTTATTGGGCTCTATTTGGACATGGGTTAGGCTTTCTCCGTCACAAATGGTGCTTGCTTTAATAGAAAAAGGTATATTGAAATTGGATTTTGTGACCGCCATAAATTGAATTGAACGCGTTATAAAAACACTTTAATGGGTCAGTCATTATTCATATTATAGATTAGGAGAAGGTCACATTCAATTTGTTACATGTGTCCGAGTCAAAGTTGAAAGCGTTATAATCATCATATTCATGCCAAAGACAGGCCCATCACAGACACCACTTCAGGAGGCTAGAAGACCGGACCGGACCGGACCAAAGCGATGGCATTGGCAGTTTACACTTGGGAACAGAGTTTTGCCAATTGCCACAGTGTGCATGAGACTTGCACAGTACAATCTTTTGTAATTAAACATTTAAGGACTACCGATACTATCTATCGTTTTCTTTTTATAATCCCAAGTCCTAAACAAGACTCAAATTTTCACAGAAGAGAAGAGACCGAGACTGGGAGACCAAGCATAGGCACAGTTAGAGAGAGAACGAACCAACATTGTGGTAGGGGCGTTTCTTGCAGCTTTTCGGCATTCTTTCTCTCACTTTCTCTGTTATCCCTGTTCCCGATTTGGCTATATCTTATCTTTGACACCTTTCTTCTTCTTTTCTGTAGTGTTTTTTTTTTTTGTAGCTTTAGTACTGCCCAAAAAAAACTACAGTAAGCATTTGCTTGCATCAATTCATAAAGAGTTTATTTTCATAGCTTATGCTATAGTCTATCTAATACTGGTCTCACGAAAGTAACGAGGGGGCAGCCAATTCATCTACCAGCTGAAACAAATCGACCAAAATCCATCTTCTGACTAGGTGACTTTACGTGGCGTAATTTTGTCTGCCTTGGATATGCTTAATTTTTTTTTTTTTCTGGTTCTAGATCTTTGATTTTTGCTGGGTTTGGTTGTTCTTGGCGATCTGTTTTGTTTATTCTAACTTGGGTAGATCAGCTGTATCTTCTGTTGCATATTGTACTTTCTTTTCTGGGTTTGGTTTTGTTTCACCTTGTCTCCCATGATCTTTATCGGGGCACGGTTGTAATTAATAATATTTTCATTTCGATGTGATGAAATGAGATCGATCTAACTAATTATTTTTCGTTTTCAAGTTGGTGCTTTTTTGTGATAATCGTTGCTTGCTAAATTTTACTTTTTTCCATAGCATGTATAATTTGAAAGAAAATGAACTAGTACATGGAGGTGACCTAATCGGTTCTGTTAAGTGGTCGAAGAGAGATGATCAAACAGTGTACTAATTGAAAATATACTGTTCTAGAATTTAATACAGGTATATTAATGTGTTGTTTACATGTTTCTTAAGTTGGGTTCACGATATTGACGTGTGATATTGTATATTTGCTAGTCCTGGATGATCTATCTGTTTCATATCTTTGGTCATTCATTGTTGTTTACGCGCACGTGGGAGTTCATTTAGTGCTTATTTCCCAGTCCCATACACCTATCAAAAAATCATTATAGTTTGTATGGCCTGTTTTTGGCGTTTTAAGTAAAACTTGCTTTCTCACCCTCAAGTTACTTTATATTAAAGGTTTATCCCTCTCTCTACAAGTCAATTAGCCATTTTTTTGTGATTGTGCAATATAGCGGTTACTTTAACTCTTTCCTTTATAGTTGGGTTTACCAATAATAATCTTTCGTCGTGCTTGATAATATCACATTTGTTATGTTTGGCTATGGTGGATTGATTATTGAGCTTAAGCTATTCTACCAGGAATATCTGTCATGCCCTTGTTGCCAAGTTGTGGCAACCTGATCTGGTGAAGCTGACTAACTATGAGACTTCTTTGTGGAAGGCAGTCTAGAAACTGTCTGCTGCCTGTTTATTCTTGATTATCCCCGTGTATTCTGCCTATTGTAATAGAGAACATGGGTTTACTCTGCAGTAAACGGCATCACTACAATGAAGCAGATACTGAAGAGAAAGCACAGGTGAATTGTGGCTTATGAGATTCTAGTTTCAACACCGTTATGTCCATTTCTATTGGAGAAGCTTTAGGAATCCATCTCATTAAGTGGTTGTTATTGACGTAGGGTAAATAGAAGAAGTATCAATTAGTAGCTAAAATTCACAAAATCAACTTGCATCACACTTTTTAGTTGAAAGCTCAAGTTTGTAGAAAAATTTCGTATTGCTTGTCATTGAAGGGCTGAATATACGCATATTTATAAAGAAGTTTTTAGGACCTTTATTTTAGTAGGAAAGTGTTCATAACAAATTTAAATCCTATTCTAATAAAAATCTTGTAAGTCCTAAATAACTAGGAATGGTTGAAATTCTCACAACTGCAGTAGGAGATTGTGTGTCATCATATCCATGATAAATAGTTAAGTCCGCAGCATTAAAAATGGGACTAATTCCCTTATTACTTGATAATTCCAAAATGTAAACATTAGCACTTATTTCATTGATGATCTTATAAGGTCTAGTACTCTATGAGTGGAGTTTCTTATATTTTTCATTCGAGAAACACTCTGGACAAATTCTAACCATCCCCATATCTCCTTCATTGAATTCCACCAATCGACGATGTTGATTAGCATATTCTTTATAAGACAAATTGTTGGTTGTTATCTTTTGTTGTCCGTCGTCAAAGATGTCTCTCATGAATGGTAAAGGAACCAAATCAATAAGCTTACTTGGTTGAACTCCAAGACTATCTCAAAAGGACTCTTACCAATTGATTTATTTATAGAACTGTTGTATGCAAATTCTGCCATAGGAAGAATTAGGTCCCAGTTTTTCATATTGTCTTAAATTAAACATGTTAACAAATCTCTCAAGTTTCTATTCACAACCTTTGTTTGGCCATCGATTTGGGAATGGAAAGAACTTGAAAATTAAACCTTAGTGTTCAATGTTTTCCATAGAGTTCTCTAAAATAACTCATAAACTTCACGTCATGATTAGATATGATGGTCAAAGGTAATCCATAGAGACGTACATGTTTGAAGAATAGTTTAGTAGTGTGGACAACATTATAAGTTTTGACCCATATATTTGCAGAGGGTTTCATAACAAAATCACATGGCTTCTCTACATCATAGGCATCAAGAACATACGTATCGTTACTTCTTGTAGTTAGATGCACGAACTTGCCATTATTGCTGAATTTTGACTTTGTAGTGTGCTCACAACTTCTTTATTCATATGTTGTATTAATTGTGCATCGTCGTTCAAGACTACTTCTTCATCAGCACTACAACACAATCTTTATCAAAAACATCAACAATATCATCAAGTTTTGAACCATCAAACTCCGAAACCTCAAGTAGTTACTAGTTAATCTTTTTAGCTTCATGTTTTGTTATTTTAGCTTATTGTCCTATTCTTTCAAGCTGTTACAATGTTGTTTCCTCTTCTTGTTTATGTGTTTGAACTACTTGTTCAATTGTTTCAACTTTAGCGTTTGCCAAAGAATCTACTCCGTTCTTTTTTTCTTTATCTTTAATTCTTTGATCATCTCTTACTGTCAAACTCTCCATGTCATTATCATCTTCCATTGCTAAACTCTTCATATCATCAAGTATTTGAGCACCTTCTACATGTAGGCTCGAATCCTTGAATTGATCTACTAAATTTGAGGAATCAAAATCAGTACATGATTTTTCAGCAAAGATTTTCTTGTACACTGCGTGCTGTTGATCAATATTAGTCTTTTCTTCTCGCTTATCACTAAGTTCTCCATGTTCAACATCAAGTATAGGTTGTTCGTTGATATTTTTTTTTTTTGTTGGAGTTTTGACTTTTAGGGAATGTATGTCAACGTTGTCTAGCCTCTCTTAAATTTGCTGAACATGTTTTCTTATTGGAGTTGTTACATGTAAGTGAATTTTTGGGACACCTTGTGAATGAGGACCATCGATACCCGATTTTTTACAATATTCAGAAGTATTTCACTTATTTTTTACAATATTCAGAAGTATTTCACTTTCTCTAGCTCGCTGAATATTCTTCTATATGCCCTTTTACTACGTATCATCATTGTGAACCAAATTTCTGATACCAATTTGATGTAGGACAAATAGAAGTACCAACTAATAGCTAAAACTCACAAAATTAAGAAATATGACTGACATTAGGCTGCTGAACTATCAAGTTTCAGGTTTGAATTTCGGCTAAGAATACTGAAATTTCATATTGGGTATAGTTGGGTTTTTAGGGCTTGATTGCTAGAAATTTAGGCTTAGAAGTTCAAGGTTTAATATGTCTGGAATTTAGATTTAAGATGGTTGGAATTTAGGTTAGGTTTGCTGGAATTTAGTAAGGAAAGAAACAATAGAGAGTAGAAAACTAGGAATCACTCTTAGAGCCTAAGAATCACTCTTAGAAGAAAGCATCACACCTTCTAATTAAAAGCTCAAGTTTGTAGAAAAATTTCAGATTGCTTGTCATTGAAGGTCTGAATATGCACATTTATAAAGAAGTTTTTAGAACCCTTATTCTAGTAGAAAAGGTTTCCGAACAAATTTAAATCCTACTCTAATAAACTTTAAGTTCTTTTGCATCAACTATTCTTGTATTGAGGCTTCATCTAATTGCTTAATTGCATCTATAGGCTGCAGAGATTGAAAGACGAATTGAACAGGAGACAAAAGCTGAAAAGCACATTCAAAAACTTCTACTGCTTGGTACATATTCTGTGGTATCCACCACGTTTTTACTTGTAAATGATATCTATCTTTGAAGTCTTGCTTAGTAATCTAAGTTAACCAAAGATTTTAGAGATTTAGTTCTTGAAATTGGTGCACACAATATGGGGCACCTTTCATGGTTTTCATGGAGTGGAGCCCTCTTACATATAATTAAACAACAATTATGAATCTGCAAGTTCTACATTTCTTTTGTTCTTAGCGTATAAACAAAAACTGACTTAAAAAGTGCCATATTCATAGGTTGTATAAGGATAAACCATTTGATATTTGCTTTCTACGTTCTTTTGCAACAAATGTCCTCAATTTCTCCTGTTCCTGTTAATTTCCTGTGAACTTATTGTTAGATGTTGCACTAGCTTTCTGCTTTCTTGGATGAATCATGAGTTCATACGTTAGTCAAGCTTAAAAAGCATACCTACTATTAGTCATTTTGCACATTTTTTCTCAGCATGAGTTTTGAAGTTGAGTTTTCCATTTCATGCTTCATGCACGTTTATTTCTTAGAATTTGCATCACATGGCCAGAAATTTCTGTTTATTTTCTCATTTTCTTATTTACTGATGTGGCCAACCTTCCCTGCTCAAGGTGCTGGGGACTCTGGGAAATCTACTATATTTAAACAGGTCAGAAAGAATGGAGCCTCCTTGTTAACATGAACTTTCTTTCCATGTAATTCTAGTGCATATGCGTCTCTGATGCATGGTTCCTTTTGCAGATTAAACTTTTATTTCAAAGTGGGTTTGAAGAGGGAGAGCTAAAAAGTTATATTCCTGTCATCCATGCCAATGTCTATCAGACAATAAAAGTATGCTATACTTCAAAGGGTGTGTTGGTTATTTCCCTTTTTGGCCAACACGAAAAATAAGTAAAGTGAACTACTGATATAGAAAACTTTGGCTAGTGCACGTTTGAATTATTTTTTAAATGTGTTATTCAATTTCTTTCTGCAGGTACTGTATGATGGATGTAAAGAATTGGCTCAGAATGAAGCAAATTCGTCGAAGTATGTAATATCCAGTGAAAATAAGGTTTGAATTCATTTTGTATCCATAGTGTTGCTTTCAAGTGATGTTGCCTCTTTTAATTTATTTAATTTCATCACAGACCCCCACAACCTAATTCCGTGGATTCACTTACGCAAATACATATAAAAGAAAACGAAGAACAGATGCAGAATATATGTGTGCACAGCTATTTATCTATATGCATGTCAAAATTTTGTTAAGTTTGGAATTTGGAGCCGGCAGCTGCTTTAGCCTTTGTTACTTATTTAGACTATCATGATATTTGATTGATTTCGTTAGCTCCATCAGATATTTCTGTTTATTGTTGTCAATGAAGAATGTTTCTTTGATATCAGGATATAGGGGAGAAACTCTCAAAGATTGGAGGCAGGTTTGATTACCCCCGTCTCACCGAAGAACTTGCACAGGAAATTGAAACTCTGTGGAAAGATGTTGCAATTCAGGTAGTTGATAGATTACGTAATGGTTCATACTTATAAACTTCTACTTATTTTGTTCCTTTTAGCCTTGTTTTCTACTTAATATATTTAATATCTCTCCGTGCTTGTAGGAAACATATGCCCGGGCCAACGAGCTCCAAATTCCAGATTGTGCCTACTATTTCATGGAAAATTTGCAAAGATTGTCTGCCTCAACTTATATTCCAACAAAGGTATATTCTTTCAGTGTCCTCATAATCTATCGTGTTATGAACTGCTTTAATCCTCTGCAAACTTATAAAAAATCTGATCATTTTGCAAACTAAGAGATGTGAAATAAGAACATGGTCTCAAGGCACCCCATGTTTTGTAATATCACTACGTTGATTGCTACCCAGCTTAGTTTCTATAGACTTCCCGTACAGTGTGGAAAAGGCCATTACTCCCACCAGATTGCTGATAGCAAATCCTGTAATTAATTGATACCTTTTTATGCTTTGAAGAATCTATTGAGCTACCTCCATCAGCTGTTCTTGTTGTCCTTTTTTCGTTTCGTTCATGGTGTTGAACAGTAGTCTAAGAGTGTTTTAAGCCTTAGTCTTGACATGTTAGAGGTTATTTCTCCTCGGACTTTAAATGTTTATACAGTGGACTTTTCTTTTTTAGCTCTTAAATGTAGATCTTTCTGACACTTCATGTATTTGGTGTTGTAGGAGGATGTTCTATATGCAAGAGTTCGAACAACGGGTGTAGTAGAGATTCAATTCAGGTGAAGTTACTAAGATATTTTTGTTTGATATTTATAATGCCTATGTTTCTTGACTTGCCTTGCTTTACTCCTGTGGCTTTTTATAGAACAAACTCATAGTTCAACCAAGACGTATGCAACATGATATTATTCCTTTCAGTGTAATTTTCTTTGACCTTATGCCGCAATTGTGCAACAGGCAATGTTTGGGGATAAATATAGATAGTCTCTCTCTAGTTCCCAAATGTCATTATGATATGATGAAGATGTTCATGTAAGCCTTGAGCATGAGCTTCTTCAAAGTCTAATATGATCCAATAGCTTTCTGGATTTTATCAGTTTTGCTTGAATGTGAGCTATAATCTGCTCCATGATATCTATGTGTCCAGAAATGTGAATGAACAGCCCCATAAGCTTTCATTTGTGCATGGTAAATCTGAGCTTTTCAGCTTGCATCTCATGTTGAGTTGATTTGGCAGCCCTGTTGGAGAGAACAAGAAAAGCGGTGAGGTATATAGACTTTTTGATGTTGGTGGCCAACGAAATGAGAGACGTAAATGGATCCATCTATTTGAAGGTGTTACTGCTGTAATTTTCTGTGCTGCAATTAGCGAGTAAGATTTCTTGTTTCACAACTGGTATGGCACCAAATGGTTATCAGGCTTTGGGCATTGGTGCTTTTTCCCGTTCTCTGGATCTCATGTGTTCTCCTTTTATTTATTGGTGTTTGAATCATTAATTTCCTAAAATTGCCATTGTTTACCCATTTGAAAGAAAATCTGTTGTTTCAGAACTTTCTGCATGGCAAGTTTCCGACAACTTTGTAGGGTGCCTCACCATTATCACCACGAATTGACTGGTTAAATAGCAACTAATATTTTCCGGCAAATGTTATGAACTAATAAGCTTCTCATCGTATGTGTCAAAAGCGCATAACTTCTTATTTCTGGTTGCTCTGTTTCCATTATTCTATAAATTTGGAGCCTTTGATGCTAGCTGAGGCGACACAACTAATCTATTTGTTAACAATCAGAGGTAATATCATTCTGAAAAGGCACTGATTTGATTATGGTGCTTCAGGTATGATCAAACACTCTTTGAGGATGAAAACAAGAACCGTATGTCAGAGACAAAGGAACTTTTCGAGTGGGTCTTGAAGCAACCATGTTTTGAGGTTTTTCACGGGGCTTCTGCTCTCTTCTCTCTGCTCTTAGCCACTTTATTTGTTATTCCTTCTCTTCCAGTTCTCATTTTTCCTTTTCATGACATTTGTTATGAGATGAGCTTCCTTATTCAGACGGTCTTATTAGTGTTCTATTGTATTTCTGTATACAGAAAACGTCCTTCATGCTATTTCTAAACAAGTTTGATATATTTGAAAAAAAGGTTCTAAAGGTATGTGCTCATGGTCTACTCATCATATTATGAATGAAAATTGTCACTAGTTTAGGTCTTTCATGATCTAACTTCTATAGGTGCCACTGAATGTCTGCAATTGGTACAAGGATTATCAGCCAGTTTCAACAGGAAAACAAGAAATAGAGCATGCATACGAGTAAGAATTTGTATCTTACTGCTTTATCTTCTATACAAAAAATGATCAGTACCACCATCTAAAACAGTTGGACCAAATTGTTATATTAGCTTATGCGTCAAAAATTTCTGCATTATGTTTCCTCCAACTCTATATCAGTCAATTGGCTGCTTACTTGCAGTCCTGCAAAATGGGGACTGCATGCAGTATAGTAATGGCCAATATAGGGTCATTACCTATGGCAGTTTGCTAATTATTGAATGCTTGTTTTGCAGAACAATTAGTTATATGTTCAGTGGCAGACTGACCATTTTTACTTTTAGTCCTTCATTGAGTGTCTTTCTTGGTTCCACGGAAGAGACTTAATAAGCGTTGCCCTTACTCTTGTTCTTCAGGTTTGTGAAGAAAAAGTTTGAGGAATTGTATTTCCAGAGCACAGCCCCTGATAGTGTAGATAGGGTGTTCAAAATTTACAGAACAACTGCTCTTGATCAGAAGCTTGTGAAGAAAACTTTCAAGCTAGTTGATGAAACTTTGAGACGCAGAAATCTGTATGAAGCTGGTCTATTGTGATTGAAAAAAATATTACTTGGACACTGAAGATAAGAATTTTGAGCATCCTTGGCAGTTGGCACAAACACCTCAGGATCATATATTCACACGCTGAAAGTTTTGCGTTTTTCAATCCACTCCCACCTTCAGTTGAAGGAGATGATTTTTTTCACCTCATATGATTTCATTACCTGGTGATTTGTCAGGATTTGTTTTTTTTCTTTTCCCTTTCATGTTTTATTGACCTGAATCGGTATTGGTTGAACCTATTAAAGTAGCCTTTTGTATTCTTTTTCTTATGAATACCACCAGGTCATTTTGATATTCATTCTCGCCCTCTTGATTTGGAAGAAAGACTTAATTGCAAAATGTCATTGGTACAAGTACTGGAAGGAAATTATAGTTCTAGTAGTGCTAAGTATCAAACCATTGGAGCTCTATCAGTGATAGGCTTTCCTTGCAGCTCTTGCCAAGTGACCATCTAAATCGAGAACTTAAAAGAGTTATTGAACGAGGAATAGATTATGGGTCGTTGACTAGTATAACACCTTAAGCTGCTGTTCCATTCAATAAAAGTCGTATATTGTTCCTATCTTGAATGTACTTCCAGCCTTATTTTTAAGCGATCGAGATTAGAGGTATAGAATTGCAGAACCAGTTGAGCAAGTATCGTTCTTCCCTTCTGTATCTCCATTAGATTTAACATAATTTTAACGGTCCAAGATTAACAGCGGCATTAGGACAAATGCCATTGCTAGAGATAACCGGTTAGCAAAGTTACGAGGTTGCCCTTGTGCCAATATGTACGATGAAAAAATAGGCCAAACACTCGAACCCAAAGTGGGGTTATTGATGGACACTATAATGTTATGTGACAGTTCATTACAAGTAGCTCAAAAATGAATGCATAATCTACATACAAGTAGCTCTAAGAAACATAAAGGAAAGAGACAAAAAGGCAGAGACGTTTAATGATTTTTATCTTCTCGATTTATAATCGAGGGAGTCTATCAGCAAGTACTTAAAAGTAGAGACGGGATCTTCTGTCTAATCTTATTCTGTCTAATTCTGTCTGATCAAAAAATGTCGTCGTTTCTGCTTAAATTTTACAAACTCTATTAATCTTCTAAATTTCATGGCTTATGAGTCAAGTCGACCCTAGTCGACACCCTCCTGGTCTTCATCTTCATTATCACAAAACTAAAAATTTTCAAACATTACCCCCTCCCCCTAATACTCACCCCCTAATCACAAGTGTGACTTATAGCCCTTAAATAATCCCTCCCCTAATACTCACCTTTTCCTTGTTTCCGGATCTCATTTGGGCATTCTCCATCTTCTACACCCGTAGCCGCCATGCTACCGCCGCTCCTCACATAGTCTCCAGTCGTAGTCACCACGCAGCCACATGCCCTCACATCCAGCCAGTCGCACCATACTGCGCTTGCACGCAGCTGCCGCCCTTCTCACCCGACTCTCCTCTCTTTAACCTTACCACGGGTGCACCCCTTGCCAACGCACCCCTCACTTGCCCAACGCACGTCCGTGTGCCATCTTCACCTGACCACCACCACGCATGCCCTTACACTTTGTTGTACTGCAAGCCTTACACCCTGATGCACTGCAGAGGCACACATTCTTGCCACCCTTGTCGTCACTCCACTTAACATTGCATGTCCTCACCTCTCAGAGCAACGCACGCCTATGCATCCACCACACCAACCCAGCAGGAGAACACACACCACCTATACTAACGTAGCCAGATATGCCTCCAAGAATGAAACAACCCAGAGTTCTCTCGTCTCCACCACAGGAGCCAAATTCAGGTATCTCGTGTTTCAACTTTCAAACTAGAGAGCACCAGCAAGGTACGTCTTTCTTAAGGATTGTCAAATTATTCTGAATAGATTTTTAGATTCTCAAGTACTTATTGAATTGAGAATATTTGATCGAGTACATAAGTTCCTACGAAATATAGGCTGGGAGTAAAAAATGAAAAGAAGATGTGGAAGAGAAGATGACCAAAAAATGAAAAGAAGAGGAGAGAAGCAAAAATGGAAAGTGTTAATTTTGTTAAGTGAGAGGAAAGAATGGAGTGTTTTATGGTTCATTGTTTTGTATTATTTTAAATGCTCAATTTTTGTTGTAATTTTAAACTGCAATTTTCCTTTTGTCCACCCTTAGCTCGGCCCCATTACAACCTAAATAAAGACCTTTGGATTGATGCTTGTGTTTGATATGAGTGGTGGAGATTAGATTGGTAAGCAAGCTTATGGTAAATGTCTTACATGAGATGACCGATGAGTGAATATATATCCTACCTTTGAATGTTTGAGAGGATGGAGAGTGGAGTGAGTATCTATTATTATACTTGTTAATAGTTCTTTGAATTGAAGTGCTTGTTGATTTTGGCTAAACATGCGAAGAATAGCTTGTTCATGGAGTATTTTGAGTTTTAAGTTCAGTTGTGTTTATTGAAATAATCGTTGATATCTTTGACTATTATTTGAGAAAATTGTTGTTTACATT
This sequence comes from Erythroxylum longipes, assembly GCA_027563885.1. Taxonomy (NCBI): domain Eukaryota; kingdom Viridiplantae; phylum Streptophyta; class Magnoliopsida; order Malpighiales; family Erythroxylaceae; genus Erythroxylum; species Erythroxylum longipes. Next base: position 15,420,318 of record JAOQMS010000179.1, read on the forward strand.
ATTTTTTTATACTCTAGTATTCTTTATTTTTCTTGAGGACAAGCATAGTTTAATTGTGGGGGAATTGTTGTGTTGAATTTAGTTTGATTATATTGTTGTCATATGTTGAAATTGGTTGCCATTTAATTTAAAATTGATATGAATCGAGTTAAGTTGGTGTGGATGTTGCATGAATCTCAATTGGATTAATTTGTGAATGTGACATTAAATTAAACAAGAAGAATGAAAGGTTTAAAATGGCCAGTTGCATAGTTTGACCATGTCATGATTATGCAAGTTAAGTCATGGTCGTCACTTAAGGCAGTAAGTCACAATCGTCACTTAACTTGCACAGTCGTGCAAGCTAAGTCACGATCATGACTTGTATGCACGACCGTATAAGTTAAGTCACGACCGTGACTTGCATTTAAGTGACGAACACAAACCCTCAAAATCTCAGAATACTAATAAACACAAGAACATATAACCTGTTGTTTTCTTTACATTCTGCACTAAATGAATGACCTTTTGCTTGCATTCATAAACAGTAAGATTCACAGTTTGAGCTAACATTGCATAAGAATTTAACTCCTCTAATGTACGAAAAATGTCATTTTGAAATAAAGTTATATACAGTAACTCACTAACTATTATTTCCTCTTTTACAAATACAAAACTTGTCACTAAGGCATGGAAGAGAACAAGCACAGTTCTCATTACAAATGTCAACTCCCAAATTGTTTAGTTTAATTCAAACTCCCAAATTGTCAAAACCAAATGTTTATTGTGCCTATCAATCAAAATGCATTTTAATTAATTAATTCAATTATTAATAAAATGTAACGTTAACATGAAATGCAATAATTGAAATTAAGAAATAAACGTAAACAAGAGTACCATAAGTAAATCAGTCATGCGCATTAAAGGTGAGATAATAACAGTAAAACTTTGTTTACTTGTTTCTGCATGAATGGCCTAAAATGACAAATCATTAGAAGATTAATAACAGATTACAAAAAGAAAATATTACATATACAACCTGAGAATATGGTCCAGACAGTCCAGACATAGAATGATGATGAGTGTAAACCATATTTATGTTATCCATAGAAACACCAAGTGGTTGCATTTGCTATTTGTCATAACCAAGTGGTCCAGACATAGAAAATTGAAATCATTAGAAGATTACTAACATATACCAAAAAGATAATATTACAAATACTACCTGAGAATATGGTTCAGAGTCTCCAGACATAGAATGATGATGAGTGTAAACCATACTTGTAAAATCCATAGAAACACCAAATTGCTGCATTTGCTATGTTTCATAACCAAAAAAAGGAAAAAAAAATCAAAACAAGTAAAACAACACGTGCATCATTTTTAATTAATAAAAGCTAACCTGAACTTGATGTAATATCGGATGTTGTATGGTGGAAACATTAGAGGTATATTAGGAAATTTCTTCGAAATCCTGAATAGAGTATTTAAACCAAAAAATACTTGAAATTATCATAATATAAATTGTATGCATTAAAAGGTTTGAAAACATAAAATCAGCAAAAATATAACTTAAGTATTGGAAAGGGGGTATGGGTGTCGAAGCTGCCATATTTGTTGAAGTCTTGCATTTTTTAACATACTTTCTTTTCCTTGAACTTTCTCTAAGCCACCCTTCAATCTTTTACTTAACGTAGGTTTGTCTTTATTTTGACACCTCTATTCATATTCCTTTCACTACAATTAATCTCACATTGATTGAAGAGATTCATTTCAGGATTTGACCATTGGGTCAACTTTTCATCTTGTGATATTAGGTTCTCTTCATCAACTAATTCTTCACCTTGCAATATCTCATCAACCATCTTCAACATGTTAAGAAGGTGATCTTTCACAATTTTACAAGTATCTCTCGTCTATATTGCTCTTGTAACCAATTGCATGCTTAATGCACACAATTCTTTGTACCTCATACTTGACAACATTTTAGCATCCAATTTACTTTCATTGATAGTCGAGCTTTTACTATTAAGGTACCATGTTTCTGTTTTTTGTGTCCATCTTTTCAAATTATACTGACTCGGTATTCTCAAAATATTTTTCAAGGTAAAAACCTTCAAAGCATGAGAACATAAAATGCCAACAAACTCAAACTTCTGACAACTACAATGGACTTCATCATTTGATGAATCACAAGTGACCATATTAAAGTAACTCTTCCCTATAAGATTGATCTCATATTTGGTAATTGTACCATCTTCACCAAAAACGATGAAAACTAGAATCATGAGAATTATTCCATTGATCTTGAAAATATTTAAACAGTTCTGGTGTGCAGACACTAGCTGCATGCTTTAAAATTTGAACAAGTGCTAACAATGCTAGAGTGCTTACATTAGTTCTAAAATCAAGTTTCAACTCATCAAATCGACAATCATCAATAAGCCTTTGGAAGTGATTAAGAAATTGTAAAAAGTTATACTGATAACTCACGTACCTTTTTAAAATGAGATTCATGCTCTCACTTCGTTGCGTGGTGGTCATGTTTGCAAAAAACATTTGCATAAACCAAAGCCAATTTTTCCTTTATATGAAACACACGTTTCAACCAATCATTATTTTGAAGTTCATATTTTTGCAACATCTCATTCCATGCATTGAAAAAATCTTCTTCTTTTTCAAAATCATATATGCATGAGTTGAAATCCCACGAAAAATCTTTAAACTAAGAAAAAATACCGCTTAAATGGATTGCAGCATTTTGATAAATGTGCTAGATATAAAGTGGATGACCCTCACCATTTTTCTTGTAAGTAGTTTCGAAGCAAAAAACATCATCAAATTCTAAGTAATCATTCCTCATCTTTGCGTTTGACCAAAATATATTAGTTATCAAATCATCTTCATCCACTTAAATGGCTTAAAAGAAATTAGGATATTCAAATTTCATTTTATACAAATATTCTAACACGCCACCTGTATCTCTCTTTTTCATATCTCTTGTTTTTTTAGATCTTAAATAATTCTTATATTCCTTCAGAATAAAGCCAAGATTATTTCTCTCACCTGCTTGTCTCACCATAAGATAATGGGATTCTTTTGGTGGAATTCGCACATCATTAGCCATTTGAATTTACATTGCTACAATAAAGGATATCTACTTCTATGCAAATGTGTTTTGTTAGGACTTAAAAGATAGCGATTGTGATCCTCAATAAATTGAATCACTTGAAATTTTTCAGTTTTCACACTTTTGACTTTCATTCTTGCCTCACAACCAAATCTTGTTTCTAAATGTGGAGCTCTTACATACACATGTCTTTTGCAGGCATCCTTTTACCTTCAACACTACAACAAAGAAGCCTGTTAATCAATTTACCAGATTTATCTTTGTGACTTTTGTTCCTTCTTATTCCAAAGCCGACATGTTTGATATACATTAAATAAAATTGATAAGTTTGTTCTTCCATCCCAAACTTTATGCCAATTTTTGGTATTAACTCTCTTGAAACAGATGAGTGGACTTTGTTCAAACTCTCCTCAGAATTTGGATGCACCAAATCAGTTGACTTCATATTACTATTCTCATTGCCAATGCTAATTTCATCATTCTTATGCTGCTCCTTCTCAAGTTCATATTCTAATCGACGGTATGGAGTAGATCTACTTTCTATCATTTTGTTTAACACTACATTCGACACCTCTCAAATTCACAAACGACATATCATTATGGCTTTGTTTTCATATAACATTATTAACACAACGAAAAATAAGTGTTCACAAACTACTAGGAATGTTAGATGGTTAGATTAAGGATCAAAATGTATCTTAGTTTGCTCTGTATAGCTTATTTAATTCCTATAATCAAAAAAGTGATTAGAGAATGAAAGTTTCCACATTGTGTAGTTATAGGTTCTCATCTTCTCTCTGGTTGACCAACTAACACCTAAAAAATTGTAAATTCTTCCTTGTAAATAAATAATATGCTTTAGAAGGCCTTATACCAACTAGAAGTCAATATTATCACTAGGCAACTTTGAATCAAATGTTTGTATTTCAAATTAACTAATCCGTAATGTTAAACAACTCAACCTTTACAATATATAGTAATTATCACTCACATAGACGTATAAACAGAAACAAAAGAAGTTAGAAAGGAATGACGTCTATGCATTAAAACAATCAAAGTATCTTCATAAGTTACCTTTAAGGAAAACATAAAGACTATCTTGAGCTTAAGAACCACTAGAGGAGTCACGCATTAAAATACCTTATAGCTCTCCACATTAAAAATAATAAAAAAAGTAAATTAACAAAATGATGTCTTTTAAAACACAAATGGATCAACAACAAAGTCATATTATAGAGACTTTAAAAGTGGCAGACATAAGGGGCATCCATGAAAAGGTGGTTTTGGCTCTGTTGAGCCATTATCTCAAGAAATATTTAAAGACAGAGAGAGAAGGAATGATAATAAAAAATAACTAAGAAAATCTACAGATGAAAAAACAAACGAAACTTACATGAGAAGAGACTTGAAAGTCATCAAAACCTTATCTTTCTTCCCCTGTCACTGGTGGAGAACAAAGAACAATAAAAAAGTTGTCTTAATTATATATAATACTGTCTTGCGTGATCGATGTGTTTCTTGGAGCGACACTAGATTCTCCACAATCCTGGTTTTTGGATATATTTCAAATCGTCTTGTTCCTCATCTTCTACCAAATGTGAGAACATAGTTAATTTGCGTTGTGAAAAATTACACAGAGAAGGGGAAAAAAAGCTTTGAAAGATATGAAAATCGGACAACAAAGAAGCGTAGACACAAGTGAATGGGCATCTTTTGTGAGATTGCTTTGGTAATAACACACAACAGCCATTTGGTGTTTCTATGTTATTGTTTACACTCATCATCATTATGGTACTCTTGTAATATTTGTAATGACTATATTCTCATTTAGTATTCGTAATATTGTCTTTTTGTAATTTGCTAGTAATACACTAATGATTTGAATTTTCATTTTAATTCATTCATGCAGAAATAAATAAACAAAGTTTTACTTCTAATATCCCACTAATTTAATTATGGTACTCCTTTTTACGTTTATTTCTTAATTTCAATTATTGCATTTAATGTTAATGTTACATTATATTAATAATTGTATTAATTAATTAAAAATGCATTTTTTATTGATAGGTACAAGAAACATTTTATTTTGACAATTTAGGAGTTGGTATTTGCAATGAGAAGTGTGGTTGTTATCTTCCATACCTTGGTGACTTGTTTTGTATTAGTAGAAGATGAAATAATAGTTAGTGAGTTGCTTCAGGTGATTATACTAACACTAATAAGCTAAATGATAGTTTTTTGTTTCTACATAACAAATCCAATCAGTATCCAATTGGTAAATTAGTATTGCATTCATAAGCCTTTTGTAAATTAAACATCCAAAAAGGAAAAAGGACGTATAACAAAACAATTCTTAGGCAACAACAATCTCCTTGACAGATTCACGCCATGTATAATCCCTTGTTCTATCTTTATCAACTATCTTGATCATAAAGTTTGGTGGCGCAACAATCAGTCTGGATTGAATCTCCATTATGCACTTGTTAACCAAATCAATAGCTTCTTCAAGTGACATGCCACTATGGTAATGTCGTTCTATCGTGGCGAGAGAAAAATATGATATGTAGCCAAAAGCTCTCCTATCAACCTTGTGAAGTGTAGCAACACGTTGATTGCGGAAAGAAACAAAGCCATATCCTTTCGAGCGACCAGTTTTGTGATCCCACATAACCCTCGCATCTAGAAAAGATTAGGAACTTTATCAAGAAGAAAAAAAGAAAAAAAGAATGGAAAAGAGAAAGACAAGCTTCTAGTGAACTAGACAATAACAACAAAAAGTGGTAAAATACCAAAAGAGCATAAGATATAAGGAAGACAAAGAAGGCACTCTACTTTCCAACTTATTTTAGTCGTCCAAATACAAACAAACAAACATAATCCCTATCCACTAAATGCATTGCAAAATTATTTGCATTACTAGGTACTTCTTCTATATAAGATGCAGGCATCATAAGATATAGATTGATTTCTTAACACAGCAAAAGGAAGGGTGGATGGTTGCTGAAAGTAGGATATGGAGTAAAGAACCTTTCTAATGTAATTAAAAAAGCATTCATTAAAGCAAATATTAAATTCTACAAAGGGAAATTACATAACTATGCCTCTGTTTGCTGGAAATTTGAGAAGATCGAACATTCACTTTTCTTAGAGAGTCTACATGAACTGAACCGCTACAATTTCCTTCAATCACAGAGTGAACCTACAAAAGTGATATGGCCAGACATTTAATCCATCAAGATTTCTGAAGCTACAACCATGATGTGATTAAATGAAGGCAAAATTGTATCACACCATCTTTGGAAGATTAAGGAGATGCCCAGATAAAAGATACATAGACATCTAAAGTAAATTACCATTATCAAGAATAACTTGAAACCAAAAGATACATCTTTCATCTGCCTGTTTTCAAGTTATCATATCCTACTTTATATGGATCCATACATCGATACTCATTAATCTTATTCTTCCCCTCCAACATATTGATTTCAGAATACTTCTTCCTTGGAGGTAGGGAGGTTAATGTTTAGAAAGATGTTAAGTCCATGACTTAACTTGCACGACCTTGCAAATGCAAGTTTAGTGTTGTGACTTTGGATTTCTCCTTTTAAAAGGGGTATCTGAAAAGTTTCCAACTGAAGCATCAAGATGGTAATTTTGTATTGGTTTTGGATCAAGAGTGGTGACTGCTTAGAGAGGCAGTATTTGGGAACACCATAAAGATTCCATGGATTTGATCAAACAATTAAAGAATGGAAATTGTTCATGAAAGTTGATACATGTTTATATAAAGTGAGTTTGTTGTGAAAACAAATGATATTGAAAAGCAAAAGGAAAAAGCTACAGGATATTATCAATTCAAGATAGTACAACTGAACTTCATAAAGAATTTAATCCAAGAAAAAAACAACTCTATACAGTTTAACCAAATACACTTCGAAGCTCCAGAAGCTACCTTTGGCAAAGTAAACATCCATGGCACAAGAAGAATGTTACTTAGTTATGAGATGGAGAAAATCCACATGGCGGGACTATTTTTCTCAGTGACGGCCTTGAGAACACCAAGAAATTTATAATATCAACTTTCACATTATCACACCATTTCAAACTTATATCCCTTAATCTCCTACAATTTATAGTTTTGCACTGCTCGAGTCACCCCATTTGTTGTCACATTAAGGCAACCCTCCAGGTCTAATTGCATCAATCTAAGGCATTTTTTTAAAATCACTGCCAATACTTCATTGTCCATTCCTGGTCCCTTTTCTTACAATATCTCCAATTTAGGAAGTTCAAATTTTAAACCAATATTCTTTTTTCCAAGACATCAGTTCACCTCCAAATGAATGATTTCCCTGTAGTTTCTTAGAAATTCTTTGATCCCTTCTTCTGTGATAGAAAGACCATAATTGATCTTTAGCACTTCTAATCTAGGGAAAGACAAGGCAATATCTTTTATGTATTCATCACTCAAGTTATTATTCCCTGTCAAGCTTAAGAGACTTGACTCGACGATTGATCGAATATTTCACTTTATATTCAACACCAAGTTTAGTCCTCTCCATTATGAGATATTCCAGTGAAGGATAGTTTCCCATAAGTGTAAAGAAGGTTGAGTCTGTTAGTCTAGAGCACAAATTGAGGTTTATAAAGCTTAAGTTACGAAGATAACTGGATGGCTCAATAATGGACTGGTGTGTGAGGAAATTAGCCGCTTCAATATCTAATTATCCAAGTGATTGAAACTTGTGCAGCAAACAAGAGACTCCGACAAACGAGAAATCATAACATTGGGAGATAGTCAGCTTGTTGATTGGAAAACAAGATTTTTCAATTAAACTAAGTAATTTATCAGAGATAATCGAACTTGAGAGATCAAGCTCACTTAAACATTTTGCAAAAGAAAACACGAATCGATAGAAGGGATTCCAATTCCATCCAACAAAATTGAACTCAAACCAGAAATACTTCGCATAACCATACTAATCCCATTCTGAGATAATCACTACTTCAATAAGTAACACGCAGTTCAAAGACAACGCAAACATTGACGTATCTGTAATAAAATGATTATCAGAAACATCTATCTTACGCAACTTCTTAATCTTTGTTGACAAATCAAGTAGCGGAAACAACAACCCAATTTCCAAAAGATCACTATCTCGAAAAAGAGCCAATCTTTAAACAGTTAAGTCATTATGAATTTCAATCCTAACTTTCGCACACCGATCAAAGCAAAGTGGGATTGGCTAGAAATATAGAGGGATTCAACATGTAATTCACATAGAGAGATTAAGTTGAGAACCGAGTCAAGATCTCGTAAAAGTCGCACACTTTGATGTGGTTGAGATTCGAGAATCTGGGGTATTATAAGGTGTAGGAAGGGGTCGAAGAGCGGCAAGACGGTGAGAGGAGTTCTAAGTGACGATGATCTTTTAGGAATTTGGAGATCAGTGAAAGCGAAGGAATTTGGGGAACCTTAGTATTGAAAAGAAGGGGAAAGTTCGAAAATTTTTTATTTTGTGAGAATGAAGATGAAGACGAGGAGGATGTAGACTGGGATCAGCTTAGCTCATAATGTAACACCCCATTACCCTAGGGTACGAACCGGGACGCCCGTAGGTCATTCCGATACGAATCCTAAGATAAGGGAGCGCTACGTGCG
>JAOQMS010000179.1:15433294-15470933 GCA_027563885.1 Erythroxylum longipes
ACAAATTTATTCAATCAAAATGTATAATAAATGCACATGTAAGAATTAAATGAGTACTATGCATGTTCATGACGATCTCGGTGTCAATTAGAAATTTAACCGAAAGATTTACCTAACCTATTCCAAAATGACCAAAATACCTTTCCCATAAGTGAGGGGATGTTACACATAAGCTATGAAATTTGGAAGGTTAATAGAGTTTGTAAAACTTAAGCAGAAACGTCGATGTTTTTCGATTGGACAGAGTTAGATAGAATAAGGCTAGAAAGAGGATCATGTCTCTTAAAAGTAGGGATGCCAATGAGTCGAGCCAGGCCAGGTCAGGTTGGGCTAGGAGGTTGGATAATTCGCGGGCCAACCCTACCCATCCTTTTTTTTTGAAAAAAATTTACAAAACAACGTCATTTTTGTTGTTTTAGCTGGGCCACGAGCCGAGGCCGAACTATTTTGGGCCATTATTCGGTCAACTTGTGCAAAAATTAGACCGAGTTGGGTCAAAATTGATATTCTTACTTAAAAGTAGTGCCTTGGAGTTTAGGTAAATTGGACCATTACTCAGTTCAAATTTTAAATTATGAATTTTGAGTTCATCAGTAATGCATGGAGGCAATTATAACAAACTAAGGTAATAGAATCTGGCAAAAGCAAAAGAAATCATTCTGGCATATCTACTGTTTCAATTTCATATATATCAAATTTGAAAATCAGAATAACAGATCTAGTCAAAATTTAATGAGTTAGGTTTACTTACTTTTTCTTTTATTAATTTGCAATCGAATATTTATAATTGATTCGATTAGAATATTAGAAAATAAAAAAAATCATGATTGAGTAGTCAACTTATTATTCATTATTCATCAATTAATAATAAAATATTCATTAATTATAATTAATAATCCAATTATTTTATTAATTAAATTATTTATTTTCATTCTATTCTAATAAAATGGAGAAATTAGACGAGTGAAAACTTTGAGTTGACTACAATACAATATAAAAGTTTTCTTCTGCCTATGATGTTGAGTTTGATTATAAATAATCATAATGGTGTGGTACTTAGATTTGTTCGTATATTCCAAGTCCGTTCTTGGATGGAGGGCGTCTCATGTTCCAACTTTTCTCCTCCTACTACTTACTACCTAATTAAGGACGTAGCCCCACGTACCGAATGCCTGAATATAGAGAGTCACTCCCTGCACACCGTCCATCAACAACCACTCAATGGATCTTGCCTCACCATCAAAAACCATAACCGAAAATAAATAACAACCCTGCAACTATTTTGATATCATCTCTTGCTATATATTGAACTCCTCCATCATTATATAAAAATAACCATCTAGGCCTCTCATTCCTTCCCTTCTACGCAGGCCTTTCTAGTGCTCTTCTTTTCTTTTCCCCTTCTTCTTGATTGTGGTCTGCGTAGAAAAGGATTAGGTCTTCCGTTGCCTTGCTTGTAAAAACTTCAGTTACTTGCCTTCATGGCCAACCTAACGAGATCATCTGTGGCCATTATAGTGGCATGGTTTTCACTTTTTCAGGGACTTTTGGTGGGTGTTAGCGGTCATTTCAATTACAAGGACGCCCTTACCAAGTCCCTTATTTTCCTAGAGGCTCAAAGATCAGGAAAGCTTCCTCCAAACAATAGGGTACCTTGGAGAGGAGACTCTGCCCTTGACGATGGTAAACTTGCAAATGTACGTTTTCTCTCTTTTTCCTTTCTGCGTGAAAATAAATGCTAGGATTAATAAGGAATTGTATATAAAAGCACAATGTACATACACATGTATTCTGAGTTCTGTTAATGATGTGGGCTTCTCCTGAAACTTTGTGCGTGTACAGGTTGACCTTGTTGGAGGATACTATGATGCCGGAGATAATGTGAAATATGGGCTACCACTGGCCTTTACGGTTACCACGTTATCGTGGGGCGCCCTTTTCTACGGCAAAGAGTTGCGTGCCGCCGGCGAGCTTGAAAACGCCCGAGCCGCCATCAAATGGGGCACTGATTATCTACTAAAAGCCAGTTGTAAAAAACGTCGATTGTACGTACAGGTAAACAATGATGATACGAAGTTATCTAATGACCTACAGTTTGTTTCTTTTTCAAAAGGGTCCTAGCATTTAGGTCAAGATATGATCTTTTATGGTTTTGAAGGTGGGAGACCCAGTGGCGGACCATAAATGCTGGGTTAGACCAGAAGACATGCAGACACCAAGAACTGTGTTGATGATTGACGAGAAACAGCCTGGAACTGAGATTGCAGCTGAAACATCAGCTGCAATGGCTTCTTCTTCTATTGTTTTTAGACACTGTAATCGAACCTATTCCCGTAGCCTGCTCAACAAAGCCAAATTGGTACATGTCTCCTTTCTTCGGTTCATTTGTTTATATTTTTACAACACACGCAAAAAGGCAGATGGTTGAACTTAATCAATCTTCCGGTTTTTGTAACCTTCAGCTATTTGACTTTGCCAAATCGCACAAGGGGACCTATGATGGCGAATGTCCCTTCTATTGCTCTTACTCGGGCTATAACGTAATTATTCTACCCTCTATCTACATATATACTAATGTACATATGCCTTGTGAAAATGAATATGGAAATACAATATGCATGTAATTGGATAATTTAAAGCAAATGTTTGTGGTGAAAATGGATGCAGGACGAACTTTTGTGGGCAGCAACATGGCTGTACATCGCCACCAAGAAACAAGTGTACTTAAAATACATTATAGAGGAATCTATTAGTGCTAGTGTTTCTGAGTTCAGTTGGGATCTTAAATATGCTGGTGCCCAAATTCTTCTCTCTAAGGTTACATACCCTCCATCTCTGATGCGATATTGTTTGTAGCTATTGAGAAACCTGACAATATGTGTTTCTTGTGAATTGTGATGCAGTTTTTCTTCCAGGGAGAGAAGGGTCTAGTAAATTTCAAAAATCAAGCTGACAGCTTTATATGTTCAGTTCTACCTAATAGCCCATACCATCAAATATATCGCACTCCAGGTTCACCACCTCTTTCTTTTTATAGAGCTACCACTTGACGGCTGATAATAAAACGCCATGAATGATAAATAGATAGAAACATTTTGTTTCAGGCGGTGTACTTCACTTAAGAGATGGAGCCAACACTCAGTACGTGACAGGCACAGCCCTCTTGTTCAGTGTCTACAGTGACACCCTTACCAAATACAATCAGAAGGTGTGTTGTGGAGACAAACAATTTGATGGAACCTGTCTCATGGATTTTGCCAGGCAACAGGTATATAGATATATTCAAAAACCTGACGACTTCAACTACAACTCCAAGATTCTTACTTTTAAATTTGTCTATGTGAAGATGGATTACTTGCTAGGGAACAACCCTGCACAAAGATCAATGATGGTAGGCTTTGGAAACAATCCACCAACACAGGCACATCACAGAGGCGCTTCAGTTCCAATGTCAGCACCTCACAATGCAGTGAGCTGCCCCATGAGCTTTGTGTATTGGTTCAACAAGGACACACCAAACCCCAATGAACTAACTGGAGCAATTCTTGGCGGACCTGACAAACACGACAACTTCGTCGACAAACGTTGGGACTCCCCCAAAACCGAACCATGCACCTACGTGAACTCCCTCGCAGTCGGTGTTCTCGCTAAGCTTGCGGCTCATTAGGGTTCTATCTTTTACAAAATATGAAAATGATAAAAAAGAAAAGTATGGGTTTTTGGATTTTGATACGGGGAATGGATCACCCCGACCCTCTTGTACAGAAGAAAAATCTGTAACTTGAACCTTATAATTGATTTTACCGCCTGACTTCATTTTGCATTAAAACAACATAAGATGTTAAATCCAAATATGCTGCACAGCACACTGTTGAATCACCACCTTATTGTGGAAAGTGGATCAAAATTAGGTTATTGTTTTGCTTTTGCTAATTAATCAGATAATTCTGAGAAATTCAAGGTTATTTGTTTTTATCTTCTGGTCAGTTAGAATCTTCCGGAAGCGTGGGACACGTGGGCTTATTATTGAGTGGACCCCACACATTGCACGTGGTTTCCGCTTCATCTTTTAATTTATTATTTATCTCCTCTCTCCCCGACAGACGCCTACTGCTGCTTCATAACTTCCGCCTCCTTTTTTGGCCTTTGCCCTTTTCCCTTATCTAATTTTACTTACATAAATAACAAAACAAAAGAACAAGTTTTTGTTTACTTATGTTCATATATAATAATAAAGATTCAGACTTTCATCTTTATCCGCTTTTGCAGAAACTAGAACAAGGATGCCTCTCATATAAAATAAATAAGACTTCCGAGTTATGTCGTTTCTCTTTTAGACACAACTCATCATCTTAGCGTTTTTGTTTTCTATGTCTATAGCGTTGGATACTAGCAGAGGGTCGATGATTCAGCTGCCGGCTTTCTGTGTGGCAGCAGCGGCGTCGATGTTTGACTCGTCTCCGGACGCGGATGAGGTGATCGGAGTTGAGGGTGAGTGTAGAACGTCCTCGACGGCAACGTCGTCGATCGGGAAGAACAGCGATCTAACCGACAGGGGCTCGTCAGATGGCGATGAAGGCGAGGATAACGAGGTTCAAAGCTCGTTTGCTGGAACACTTAATTCTATGGATTCACTAGAAGAAGCCTTACCAGTCAGGTGTGCGTCTGTGTATGTGTGTGTGTGTGTTGTGTGTGTGTGATTCGGTTTTTCCTCTCTATTTATTTATTTCATTTTCATGCAAAAGTTTCAATTCGTATATGTTTATTTTCAAGTTATGAGGATGAATTTGAAAGTTTCAATTTGTGATATATTTGGATTTTGAATCTGGTCATGATTGATGGGGAGAAAAGGTTGGAAAAGAAGAGTTTGTTTATGATGCAACGAGTAGTAGTGCTGATTTTGGTTCTGGAGAATGGTTTCAGCTCTTCGGGAACATATACACGGGCCGACTTTGAAACGTTTTCTGTGATCATAATTTGGAACTTTGAACTGATATTTCTTCTTTTTTTTTGGAAAGAAAAATGGTATTATTTTTGCATGATTATACCATAAGATGATATTTAAATGAACAGGTATGAGTATTCATCTTCGGAGTTAATGAGATAGGATTTGCTACAGGAGAGGCATATCAAAATTCATTAATGGCAAGTCAAAATCCTTCACAAGTCTGACGGAGGCCACCTCATGTCCCTCCATTAAGGACATTGTGAAACCAGAAAATGCTTATGCGAAGAGATGGAGAAACCTACTTGCTTATAATTATTTGTGGGAGAAGAACCGAAGTTTAACTTATCGAAGTGGAATATCCAAGAAACCGATCACCTTAAGTCGTAGCAGTAGTACCCTGGCACGGGAAGTTGCCATTAGCAGCTCGGGTTCCAACTCAAGGTCTCCTTCACATCTACCAGGCATCCTCCAATAATCCAGCAATGCAACGCTATTATAAATTCAAGTTCGCAAAACTATGATAAAATGAAACACTTTGGAATTAACAGCTGCCCCAATTCATCATACATGTATAATTTGTTGAGCTTGAAAGGAAATGGTTCCTGTCTTTCCAAGTTGCCCCCTTCAGCACTGGGAAAATGTCATAAAACAATACCCCGGAGATCCGTCTCCTGAAGGCATGTAGTTCTATGTTAAAGTACCATTTCTTCAAAAGAATCTCAATACAGACTGTCTTTACAAAGGAAAGGTCTCTTCCTGGGAATTTTAACATATATACAAGTCTTCACAATGGACGTACAAAGAAAGAATGAACATCATATAAATAGAGGCTAGTCAATCACTAAATCCTAGCTTTAATCTATGGGGAACACAAGTACCAGTCGCCAACGAAATGGTTTCAGATAAGCTGCTTATGTGGATCTTACATGGGGTTTTCGTGTAGGCTTCAGCGACGGCGGAATAATGGCCACCTCACTGCGTGGTAGCATCTGCATAATAAGCTGGAGTTGAACTTGAGGTCTCTTTGCGCGTAGATCTATTCATCTACTTTTGATGCTGGGAGAGAAACTGAGCACAAGGGTATTCCTTCAGACACTCGGGAAGTTTAATACTAGAAGGATCTATTGCAGGGATCGCCATATCTATATCTTCAGTTGAGAATGGAATGCTGAAAAAGATGGTGATCAAGTATGGATCATATGAGGAGATGCAATTATTTTCCAGAAACCCAGCATACAGAAGTCTCGAAGCTTAGATGGAATGATCAACATCAAATATTGACAAACATTTATAATCCTTTCTTTTGTTTACCGGTATCATTTTCATGCTTCTAAAGCTTAATATATTTGCTTTCAATATCAATTGACTGGTTCAACATCAGTTATATGCAAACTTGGTATAATTTTAACTTAGTAAGAAAACACTGGGGACGTTAGTGTCTTCCCAGTCTACTCCACTACGTCCTACTTTCTTTTAAAAATTACAAACCCTACTCGGACGAAAGACGATATAATGGACTTGGCACAAATCCTGAAGGCTTCAGCCTAACGTGTCCATCCTATTCAGTAGTATTCATCGCATATAATTTGGATCAATGAAACTTACCTTAAATCGTCATCCAGCAAGAAAGAATTAGAAGTTAAATTCTGATTGTCTTTGTTCAGCATCTCTCTCATTTGCCCAACTACCTGCAATCAGAAATCTTGAGAAACTGAGATGGTTTTGACCAAACTAATCGTGTACTTTTGATCATTCACGGTACTTGCCTCATTTGATACACTCTGAGTGCCATATTTATCATCCCAATACATAGTGCTTATTCTGTATATTTGTCGAACTGTCAATGCCTGTCCAAGAAATAAGACCAGGGTGGTGAAATTCTATTAACAAAACAATTTTCCATTCTGTGAGGGAGGTGAAATGTGAGAAGACTAGATCATACTGGACAAAGATCTTGCATGATTTCTTCCAGGGATTTTTTCCTCTTCTGGTGAATCACCTAAAGACATTGCAAAATGAATTAGCTATGGGCAACTCATTATCCATGGGTAAAATAAGAAAAGAAAGGCCGTCTACCAGAAACCCAACAGCTTGCCTAATATACTTGAGCTCATGCCAAGAGGTTCCTGCATACTGCAAGTTCACTAGATCAATATCTCAGCCTTCAAAATAATTTGAACTAGATCTCTGTTAAAAATAATCACCTCATCTGTTGCACAGACTATCCATTTCTCCAATTCTGCCAGACCAGATTTGATATATTCCCCATTGGAAAATGTGCAACACTCTCTTCGCAGTAGAAGGCTAAGAAGAACAATTAAAATTTTCGTAAGCTACTCAAATGATGAAAATACAATTCAAACAAATTCTTTTAAATCACTCACCTGTTGAAAAGTGATATATTAACAAAAGAGAAAACCTGGGTAACGAGCTTCCGAATGAAAAATGATGGCACCTAAATGTGTGTTTAATAGGTCAGTATAAATCTCACAAGACAGTACATATAGCACAAAAAGAAGACAAGAATTAAAGGTCAAGCTAAAAGAATCAATTCTGATTTTCTCCTAAGCAACAGAACAGCATAAATCCCATCAATTTAGTATCAATTTCACAAAATGGTTTTAACAATTGGATGCAAGCAACAAAGACTAGTTAAGAGTTTCACTTTTATAGTTCCAAAACCGCTAAACAATGTTCTATCTTTGCAAGTTTGCCACTCTGCACAGGTGAAGAACATGTACAAGCAAAAGGTCACAAAAAGTAATTACAAAGTGGGGTGCAAATAAAAATAAATAGCTAGAAAAGTAAAAAATGAAAGTATCACACATACGTGATTGTTCTGTAAACGTTCCATGAGAGAGTCCAAAAATCTAATGATGCTCTCCCACTGAGTGTTCTGTGTTTGTTGAGGAATTCCACCAGGTGATCTAGAAGATTTCCCAGCATGACGAGTTGATTTTGGTGCCTTAACAACAAAGTCAATCAAAGTGCAGTTCAAATGCCAGTACACATATCCACCATGAATATCAGAGTAGATTTCTGTTATAATTCCATTAATCAAAACTGCAACCTATGTGCATTGGGAAAAAAAAAAAAGAAAAGGATTTCCGCTCATTTTTTCTTGCTCTCAGAATATTTGCATTGGAATAAAGAAAAGATTGGTTGTTGTAAGCACCTATATGCTGGATTGAACAAACTCACCTGAATGCATGAATTCAATAATGGAGACAGTTCTTTCTTCAAATTGTCTCTAATCAAGCCAAATATCTTCTCCACACAAGCAGTTAGTTGTTGTTTAAACAGTATTGCAGGATATCTTGCTTCCACATGCGATAAACCATCCTCATATCCAATGTATTTGAGAGGAGATTTCACACCCTGGCAACATATTTATTAAAAACCAGCTAGACTTGGTAACTATTTGGTAGGAAACCAGTAGTATAAATTTTTAAAAAACTGAAAACTAGACTACAAAGTGATGGCAATTTGGGTTGTGAATTACTGTAGAAAATTCTAATGAACTCAATCATCTGCAATCCACTATAAAAGAAAAATAAAATTAATAAAAATTTCCATGTTTTGATTGGTAGTGGATAGGGTCATGCAAATACATCATAGATGCAACAAAGTAGAAAAAAGCCAAGACAAAGAAACTGAAGAAATAACAGTATACCATAGCAAGATTGACCAAATAGCACTCGTCCAATGAATTTTGTTGCTTTAACTTAACCTGTCTTTTGTTTATTTACAGTACAACAATTTTAGGTCTCTGCCCAGGATTACAAACATATTGAAATTGACCAATAGTTAGGAAACCCTAAGGTCAAAATTTATTATGTATATACAATTAGTATATATATCACAGATTCCTCATATTGGTACAAACTTACATGGATAATCCTCCCAGGTAATCCAGAAGATGCAGAACGCTGAGAAGCTGTGGCCAAAAAGCCGTTCAACCGCAAGTTTCTCTGCAGAAGGCACAGAAGTGCTGAGGTATTGGACAGCCAATATGGCAACTTGGTGTTTTCATCCCCATCCTGAAATATTCTCAAAGTATTATTTCACGTTGTTTGCATACTATAAACATTGAAGATGATGCAAGAAACAGTAAGTAAAGATTAGAACATGCACAGTACTACACCAAAATGCCAAAGCACAACCTCTCGATTTAAGATCATGGAAATTTATCTTTACTTTGATCTTCATAATCAAAATCAGCAAATTCAGTATTCAATCTTAATGCACAACGTAAAAAATCTTGGATATGCCATATGTTAGGGTTACAGTTTCATGAAATATCTAAGTCAATCACAAATGATATTTAAATATCAAGATGCTATCAAAGAAAACAAATTCCGCAGTGCATGAGACAAACATAAAACTACACAAAAAGGCAGTGAAAAACTTTAACTAGATTTTAACAAGAAAGCAAGACATTAAAATATCAAGTTTAAAGCATAAAAAGCTACATCTAAATAGAATTTGAAGTTTCAAGTAGATCGAAGAAGTTAATAAATAGAATAACATTGTACCATAACATTAGTCGAGTACAAATCCTCAATTATGCAGTCTTAATAACATAGATCCTAAATTCACATAAATTATGTCTTAAAATTTAAGCCTAAATTTTCAATTTCTCTTCACACTGTTAATATCTGAATTATAAAAAAAGATGCACTTTATCTAGTTAGGATTGCCATAATTTTTTAATTCATGATTAATGTCCAACAAGAAATTGTCTTCAACCATTAAAAAGATCATGAATCGTGCAAAGAGTGAGCAAATAGCTAGTAATTTCACATTGTGATACTATTTATTTGAACAAAGGAACTAACCTTGAGAACTTCATTAATTCCCTCGATGATACAATCAAAGATAGCTGTCCTCTCTGACTCAAAAGCATGCCAGTGAAGAAGACATTTATATATGATGCAAGCTGCCACTGGTTTGCCATCAACAAATCCAAAATCTTCTTTGATACATCTTACAAGGAATTCATAGTTCTCCTGAGCATATGCAGTAAGATATGATGCATCACATCAATGATTGTTCTTAAAGCATTAAAATCTAAACAAGCTCTCCATAAATTCACAGAAACTCTGGAACTTTTCAGGCTTCACAAAAGGATAAACCTGGTGTCTTTCTGCAGTTAACTTTGATCGGCGAGATTCCGATAAAGCATGAGAAAAGGGTGCAATAAGTTTTGAAGGCGTAGGAGATTCCTGCAAGACAATCCCCATTAATGATAAAACGTGAAATTATGTGCAACCAGGTCAACAAAAGAACTTGCAAAGTCATATCTTACAAATGAAGGCTTCCTTTCACTGTTGGCGAGAGCAAGTGTGCTAGAGTATTTCTGTTCCATCAACAGAAATAACATAATAGAAAGCAAAAGGTTAGGAAAGAGCTATCACCACATCCATGGTTAGGTGAGAACAGCAAAACTAGTTACCACATTGATGTGATGATAATCAATTACAAATAAGTCAAACAGCATATCAGAGACATAAGCGCTGTTCAAATGTAATTTCAGGAACTCAATTATAATGACAACTCACTTCAGAAAATGTCCTCAGTGTAGTAGTGCGGTTGGCTTTTGGAGATGCACTTAGTGCTTTTTGCCGAAGGACATGATTCTCATCCTCTAGATTCGAGAGCTTTTCCTCGAGACTATGATATCAAAAACCACAAGTATAAACATATAGGGATGATGAAAACCACAAAAGCAGCAATCAAGAAAACCTGCTGAAGCTAATACAGGTGATATGTGATATATAATATCCACTCAAATTGAATAGATGGATACGAACGCCGTCCAAGTAACTTCTGAACAATAGGCAATACATTTTGATAGTAGCTTTTAAGATCAAGAAACGTACAATACTAAAACATGAGCATTATACAAGGCAACTGATTAAGCAAATAACTCCGTGCACCAAGTAAACATGTCTAGTTATTTACTTTCTCCAAGCCAATACCTTTTAACACTCTGTTGAAGTTGGGAACATTTCTCTTCAATTTCCTTCAACTTTCCAATGTTATCATTACTATCCTTTTGAGCTTTGATGAGCTCAAGCTCCAGAGACGAGTTCTTCTTTTCTAAAGTGTCCAAAGAATTCTGCAGACAGACAAGCACGTAAAACATTCACCATGAAACAGTAAGGATGCAAAGGTTGCTTGCTACTTAAAATACCATGTTATCAAGTAGCAGAGAGCTAAAACCAAACTGCTAACCTTAGCATTGTATTTCCTAACAAACTATTTGAAGAAAATTAAAATCCAAATTGACATGGTATTCAGGTTCTTGAGAAAGAAATTTCAATCTTCTATGGATCATCAAGTGCTGAGCAGGGTACCTGTATCTAAGGACTACAGAAACCGAGCCTTTACATAACAAAGAAATGTTACCTTTAAAAAGACATTTTCTTTTCTCATTTCAGACATCACATTAAGTTCCCTCTCCAAAGCCGATTTTTCCTTTGTTGATAGATCTAACTGATTTTGTAAAACTGCATTCTTGTTGCATTCATTAATTGTAGCCAAATTAGCTGCATCAAGCTCCAGAGTCATGGATTCCAATCGTTTTTGAAGCTTGGAAATTTCAACAGACTTAGCTTCATCATTGGACATCTGCATTGCACTTAATAGGTATTAGGAGATTAAATAGCTCACATAACATATACAAGCAACAATAAAAAGTGATACCCGCAATCTTTTCTCCAGATGCAAACGTAGTGTGACATCTTCAATCTGCTTCTCAAGCTTATTCTTAGCTAAACGCAAGGCACCTGCTTCATTAGCCTCCTGTATGAAGCAAACAAATAAAGGCATGTTAAGTGCTTGACATTTTTTTTATTGATAAAAGGAAATCTATCAATACCCTCATTTCATAAATAATTCGACAGGCCAGTACCATCAAAATTTTGCAGCAAATGGCTGTATAACATAATCAATAAGCAGATAGCTAGAAAAGAACCTTTGAGGGTTACAAGAGGAAGGAGATGTCACCAAATGCACTAAAATATCAGTGCACCTTAAGAGTTTACTTAAAAGGTATTACAAGTAGGCTGGCTGATGTATTATCATCTTTACTTACAACTTCAGTTTCTAATCTTGAGAAGTTCACATTACAATTTCTCCTAGTAAAGCCTCACACTATGGAAAATACATAAAAACTAGTGCTTCTCTAAGTAACCTGTACCTCATATTTGTCCTAATTTAGCTTAAGCACAATAAAAGATATCAAAGCTTTATACTTATATAAGAAGTAAGAGATCACGCACTTGTTTCAGCTTCCGCAACTCTCTTTTTGCCATCTTTTGCCTCCAGCGGCACTGTAGAGCTATGATATAAGTCTGATGATGTCGGAAGGCAAAGCGGAACTTGTACATCCTCCAACAAGCCTGGACATAGTATTATATTACAAAAAAACTAAAGTACGGAATCCAAATAGATAAAAGCACCAAATCCAGCGAGAGGCAACACAATAAAATATCAAAAGCTTTTCAAGTGTCCATTTTGATGGCCCTAGCATACTTTCCCCATTTGGACTGGACGCACCTATGGTTCTATCCAATAAGAGATCAATTCTACTAATAACAATCATACACTAAAAATGGTACAAGTGCTAAACCAAAATATACGCCTTTAAGCAATTAAGATTACACCAGAAAAAGATTAAAGACTATATCCAGCCAAAACAGCAACTAAAGTTACAAGATATAAGCAATACTTACCTGTATCATGGTTGCAGCTTTATGTCTCTTAGTGTGTAAAAATCTTAGGCGAGCCAAGAAACCATGAATATTTGACTGTATGATTATGCTAGCAGAGAACAGTTTCAAATATGCGTGCCTTAACAGCCACATGCGAACATTTCTCTGTATTGTAACAGCAGCTGCTGTGTCTCGTTTTACAGCATAGATCTTCCGAGCAAGGCATCCTACATAATATCACCCACTAAGAGCCAAGAAAAAAATAACTGAAAGAGGGTAAATCATATATAGAACTTGTAGATCTGAAATGAACCAGTATAAATCTGGTCAAACAAAATCTAACCAAGCATAGACATATTTAGATGTATATCCACCAATAAAATATGCTTTATGATAGAATTGAACCCCACACTTATAAGGGGAAAGGGTTTGGCAGAAGCTAAAAAAAAAAAAAAAAAGCTGAGATGTATATTTATGCAGTATACCATAAAAGGAGTAAAGCATCCCAGATAGGGAAATAACTGAAAATGATTAAGTAAACAGAAATATGTAGTAAACAGAAATATGTAGTTCATTTTCATTTAGCTCTAAAGCATGCCACAACTTTACACTTCAATGCGACAAGAAAACTGCCAGACTATCAGAAATCTTAAGGGAGAGAACATCATTTCAATGACTGGATGCTAACTCATATAAAGACAACAGCTCAACAGGAATACCAAACCTCTGCAAAATGCTTGGAATGAAAATGCAGCACTTCTTATCAAGATGAAATTGCGATGTGCAATAAATGTTCGCAACCGACGCTGAATGCATTTTGCAGCAACATCAAGAACCTCAGCCCGTCGAGAATCTAAAATGCCAATCTGGCCAGCCCTGAGAAACACTTTCGTCCTTCCCAACTGCAAAAGAGAAATAGTGGAAGAAATTAAAACAAAGGACAAAACCACCAAAATAAATGAAATCTGATATGTCAAGTCTTTATATATGTACCTGATAATTCTCCAGCTTTAACTTTTGCAGAATTCTCTCTGTCCAAGTTTTTTCATCATAACTGCAATAATGGAATTGCATGGGTGATAAAGTATGATTACAACAAAGTATGACATGCCATAAGGAAATTCAACAACAAAAAGTAAAACATGAAATGAAGTATTATTTAGGTAACTATATAACATGTTCAAATGCCCACAAAAATTGAGCACATAAACAAGCAAGTTTTGCAATCTCTCAAAGGTGTAGCCTAGAATCTTACACTATAATATATGATAGAAGACATAAGGATCACAACAATGAGTACACAAAAGATAAAAATAGTGAACAGATTTCTTCATAACTATCAAAAAGATATTTCACAAATAAGCATTGACATAAAAAAAAAAAAAACTAACATTCCATCTGAAAACTCAAGTGCCAATATTCCAAAGCGATCCACAAACTCCGTATAAGTTCTTCGAGTGGGATAACCTGCCAGACTTATCCGAACAGCTTCCAAAACACCCTGCACAAAACTAGAAGTATATTAACATTGATGTAGTTAAGTACAGAAATACGGAGATAATATAAAGAAATGACACAAAACAAAATTTGCAACATCAAAATTATCAGCAATGAAAATCAGAGGCAAAAGTTTTCATCAACATCAATAACAAAAAAAATAAATCAAGTAGGCGTACAGCACATTGGCATCGTATAAATATGCAAGATGGATACCACTTTTTGACCATGTAACATATAGTCACCATTTACTAGCCATGTCAATCGCCATAAATCATGTCCAGATATGATCACACTCTTAAATAGTGTTACATAACATGCATGAGCTGCTTGAGAACTTTGAACCTGCACCTACTTGTGGCATTACACCATACACACTCCTCCATAGACATACTTCTTAAACTGCTAAACACCTAATTTGAAGCATTAGGGCAATTGAAATGACTATATTTTGTCTTCTAAGGTTTACTTTCAAGCCATTTTGAGCAATGAAAGTAGTTTGTCCAAATCTTCCCTGCCCTCATTAGCAATAGTTAAACTCATCCATAAGGGAGACTTTGCAAACTGGGTAATATCAACACAGGAACTAGGACACGCATATGAAAATTTCATGAATTGGTACATTACAGATTCATAGCCGGTTTCATGATGATTTTTTCATTGTTCTTAAAATCTTGCAAGTAGCAACATTGCACATCTCATAATGCAATCATGATCATGTTGTATGGTACCTGGTCAAAATTTCCATTTATTATAATTTTGGCACATCTAACACTACGATACCAGTTCATGCACGTCTTGCATGTATTAAATTCCATTTAAAAGCATTAGACTTGCATCATGCATCAGTATGACCACTCTTCCAAATAATAGGTGTACAATCATCAACCATAGGCATTAAGATCTCTGCTAACTTCCACTAAAAATTTTAAGCAGAATTACTGACACCCTTAATATAAGAACCTTGTGCTTCATGTGAACTAGAACATACTATTCCCAGCCTTGAACTCTTTCACACTAAGCAATGTGTCTTAGAATCCTGGATAAAGTTATGGTCAAATGACTTCACACTTTTCCATCCATCATATATCCCATTTGCAAAAGTTCTCCCCTAAGACTTTCCACTATATGCTTCTTGTAGCTCAATCATCAATAATAGTTGTCACCAAATAACAAACGCAAAAGCCCTAATAGATATACAATGTCTATAAGGAATTGTAGGGATGAGGTAAACAAGGAAACAAAGCCAACTAAGAAACATGAAGATCTAAAGTTACAAACCCCACAACGTAGTTGATGCAATATGCTTAGATTTTCAAACTTCTGAGGTCTGTTCAAAGAGTTTGGTTTCACACAGCGTACATAATGTGGCTCAGTTGTATTTAGCGTCTCCATAAGAGCTTGAAGTTGTTGCTACAAAAGAAATTCAAAAAGATTTATTGTGAATGCACAATACTTTAAGATTAGAAAAAAAATTTAGGAATATAGAAATCCATTCCTTTTACTATGGTGACAAACATCAAAATAACATAGAAGCTTTTGACTAGAAAACACAACAAAAAATGTCAAACAACAAGATACTCATCCAAGAATTCTACATAATGTGGAGAGCAACATCCAAAAGGAAAACCCCAAAAGCACTAAAAGGCAGTTATTTAATCAAACTTTCTATACTTTTCTCTCGGTAAGATATAGACAAAAAAAAATGAAACCAACCCTATACTGGTTAAATTCATCTAGCATCTTAAACAACATAGACAAATCATAGTTGAAACCAGAGCTTTTTGCTGTCACACATATAGCATATCAATCAATAGTTAATGTCATGTAGTTATCAAATGTAAATGCACCAACTTAAGACAAATAATACATTACTCATGGTCTTTACATCATTAAGGTTCATGTTATCTTTTTGTAGTAAAAATTGCTTAACGAATTGATGTCTAAATACAGGAGATCCCCGTACCTTAAACCTAGATGCCACAGATGAAAACTTGTAGGATGATCTTGATGACTCCTCCGGAGGTGAGGGGAAAAGGGCAGCAACAAAAGGGCATTTAGATGAAGACAACAAATTGCAATGTTCTACCACAACATAATCCCGGTTTTTATCTAAGAAGGTGTTTGTTTGATAAGTGACCTACAGCACAAAGGCCACATCATGTCATGATTCATCTATTTAGAGAGAACCTGTCAAGAGAAATTATACATCTACATAAGACATGCCTTGCCAGCATAATGAGAAATGGTAAAATCTGTTTCCGAAAACTTTGCCCTTCCCAACCTAGAGTGTGCCCGGAAATTCTGAAAGAGCTTGGTTGAAAATGTTTCATGTGTTGACTTTGGGAACATGCTGCATAAAATTAAAAATCAGGATAAGGATATACTGCATGCAAAGATTTCTTCAAAGCAAAACCCACCAAGTTATATTGAAGAACTCAAACTGTACCAAGCTTCATCCAAGAGAGCAATTATCCCAATAGGTTTCTACAAAAAGTTATGCAATAACATTAGACAAGCTTCCAAAGTAAGAAGCACTGGTATTTCACTATTTTGTGAAGGTTCACTTAAGTTCTGCACCTAAGAAGAGAGTTACAAAGGATGAATAATTAAATAACAAGCATCTAAAACATCATAGTTGCACATCACTAAGCAAAACTGGACTAACAGATCTAAAGGGAAAAAAGATCTATATATATATATACCTATTTCATCTAAATTGATTGCAACTTCCAGAATCTATTAGTTATATAATTTTAGCAACCCCAGTTCATCTAGGAGTTAGTCAAAAATTGCAGCAAAAGAATCCTATCACATCCTATCTTTGCTATGATGACACCGTCACCAACTTAACTTCATCATATTGGAAATTAAGGAACGGTAAAACAAGCTAAAATTCAAACAAGTTGTACATAATAAAAACAAGCTAAAGCAGATCAGAGTGGACAGATGAAAAACCTTTTCGATTAAATCTAAAACATCTTGGTTGTCTATAAATTCAATGTAGCTCCAATTAATTTCTTCTTTTCTATATTCCTCCTGCTCCATCTTGAAGACATGCTGAAATTTTGATAGAGAAATAATTTAAGAGCAGTCTCAATTAATATCATCTAGTCTTTTATATTAAATAAGTCCATACCTCATTGAAATGCTGTTGAAGTTTTTCATTTGCAAAATTGATGCAGAACTGTTCAAAACTGTGAAAAAGGAAACACTAGCCATTGGACAAAGAGGAGAAAAATAACAAGACAATGATAAAAGCTACAAACAGCTAGAGCAAAATAATGAAAGTGAAATGCTTGAAGAAAAATGGTAAAAGTCAGATGTAATATATAGAGATGAAAACTTAAAACAATGCCCAAGATCATAAAATTTACAGCAAGACAAACAAATATTATTAAGTAATAGCCTATAAAGATGCCAAAATACAGGATATTATGCGATGTTACAACCATTTGATACAAGAAACCAATCAACAGAAAAGCTGTACATGTTCAAAGCTGCCTTCTATTTTAATTGTCATTCATGTGCACACGAATTGAAGATAATTCTTCGAAAGATCAAGGAAAAAAACCATGACATGCTACAGTAAATTTGTCTTGAAAAAGTTTATACCTTTAAAGAAAATAGTTAAGAATTGATGCATGCAAAAGAATGTACCTATTATGTTTGAAGCATTCAAAACCATAAATGTCCAGCAGTCCAATTTGTATCTGAGAAGATGGATCTTGCCCAACAGATCTGTTAATCTTATCAACAAGCCTAGAAGAAACATCAGAAACAGCCTAAATTAGATTATACAAACTTAAACATGAAACACTAAAAACAAATTTCCGTATAATGAGTATTCCGAACTACCAATCAAACAGCCTAGAATAAACAGTCTTGGCCAAAGTATCCCGACTAGCAATTGCAGCATTGCAATCAAGAGCTTTCACAATATTTCCTTCACGAGTTTGAATGGTCCGAGTACACAACGTTGCCAGCAAGATCTCCATATCACACCTGATTAAAAAGTAGCAAGTAGTATCAGAAGCCATAGGAACAGCACCATGATATATATAACAGGCTTAATATTTACTATATTGAATCAGATGAGTAATTTTCAACAATACAAAAACAAGCTCTTCCTTATCATACTGTATACAATGTGGAAGTTGACTACACCACAGTCTAACCATACCCACAAATCATAGGAGTCATACAAAACATCTTCAACAAGTTCAACTATAACAACCTGGCATTCACGTTTTCCATTCTTACACTGATAGAAAGAAGTGCAATCCCTATGTTTAAACTTTAGATTAATACATTTTGTCAATATGAAGTATAGGGGGTTGAGCAATATTGATCTCAAAACTAAATGCAAATGAGAAACTCAAATCAGTGTGGTTATCAATGATTTCTTCAAAATTACTAGTCCAAATTACTGAACAGGGATAACCTACATAAAAAGATTGGCAGCCATCTCAAGATGAAAGCTGGATTTATGATCCTTCAGAACTGAAGAATCGTGCTCCTTTCCAGGAGAGAATTCTACATTCCCAAGATGCAGAATTGCAGCCAATGTGCGAAAAATAGCTTCCTGATAATGGACTCATAAGAAAACATAAAGATTCAAATATAAATGAAGAACAGTGATAATTCAGGAAAGTGGGAACTCTGTGCAATTGATTTAATATTGGCAAACCTGATCTTCATCACTGATACCAACAATATCCATTGCCCTCCTTGTCTTTGAGTATTCCTCAGCATTACACACCCCATCTAATTCATATGTCTTACTTTGATTTAAGTAGTGAAAGTGGCTTGGATGATCCAACTTGTACTTCTCTGCATCCTACACATGTTAAGACAGTCCAAAATAAAACATCAGTACACTTGAATTTCAATTAGCCAGGGCAAATCACATAAGCACACACAGAGAAAGAACTGACACTAGGCATGCACATGCACCCCAACTCAAATACTCATCAACACAACAAAAATGGAAACAATATTGCAAGTCTTGAGTGTAGGGCGAGAAAGTGGGAGATTACCCTTCCAGATGCACAAAGTTGATAAAAACAGTGATAATTTCTTTCAGGATCTCTGATCTGAACTACACGAGATCGCTCTAGAAGATAAGTTCTAATTGCAGCACCAGAAATTCTACCATTTGCATCAAACTGAATCTCAACGAACTTGCCAAAACGACTGCCAGAACAACAAATAGTAACTAAGAAGCTAACCAACTGAAGATGAGAGAGGAATATAGAACCAGTTCACCAAATAACTTATATAGAAAACACAAGTTAACCTGCCTATCATATGCAACAATAAGTACACCTTCTCTATGTTGGGGGACAATATGCAATGATCTCCGCATCAATCCAAGTTTCCTACTAGTTATCTTCTCTTCTACCAAGTTCCCTACCTTACCCTCTTAATCTATGCATTCAAATGCCCTGTTTCAATTTTTTCTAGAAACTTCCTAATCGATTTAACCATGGACAATACAGAAGAAATGAGAAGAACAGAAAATGACAATGAATTCAGCGATACGTGTTGTTAAAAGTATGAAAGAAAAGATATGTCTAATACAAAATGAGACAGCAATTAAAATAAAAAATTGATGCAAGCCATGCATAGTTGGAAGTACAATCTCACCTTGAATTGTCATTTCTAACAGTTCTTGCATTACCAAATGCCTCCAATAGTGGATTTGACTACATTCCGCAAAAATACCCAGATCAGAAACAAATAAGGAAAATAAGATTTCAAATCCTCCAAAGAAGGTATAGAATCATCATCTGTTTTACTGTAGAGTGTAAGAACTCAAAACATAAACAAATTAGCATATAGATTATGTTTTAGCACCTCCTAAGCTGGTCAAACTTAAAAATAATCAATCTAAAATGAACCATCTAGCAATAAATATAAACAATAATGTGGCAAAGATGCAAAACAACATTTTGGACATAGACGATGAGCTGTCAATTAAAATCAACATTCATCCATCATCAGCTCCTAATTTCCAGCAAGTTACAGTGTAATGGATAAACAGAGATGATTGAGTAATTAGGTTCAAGTCTTACTTCAAGTACTTGCTGCTCCACCGTTCTGTCGTCACCAGCAGCACGGCCACCTACATAAGTGAGATACTGCATAATGAGTTTAGTAGTCTCAGTTTTTCCTGCTCCACTTTCTCCACTGACAAGTATAGACTGACTTCTGCGCTCACTTATCATTGCTCTGGATTTGAAGCACACCAGAAGCTTACTTAATTTCCACACATGGTACAACATGCATCACACACCAGTACCAGACTTGATATTACAAACCTGTATGATGCATCAGCTACAGCAAAAACGTGAGGGCTCAGCTCCCCAAATGGAGCTCCCTTATACTGCTCCATCATATGTACATTATAAAGATGGGGAAGCTTGGTGAATGGGTTGACAGCTATCAAAATACTTCCAGTGTATGTCTGTCGTGGAACAACATAAATTTCAAGGGAAGAGTGTATTATACCAATGCTACATAATAAATAATGCTACCCCATTAAGACATAACAACTTCACCGTTGACAAATCACTTCAAATATTTTAGCTATCAAAATTCCAACACAAAAATGTCCAGTCTAAGATGCCTAAAGAGATATTAGTGTAGCATGTCACTTATTGTTGCTTTAACTTCAATGAATCTGAAACAAGTATTTATATCTAGCAACTTCGTTAAACTTTTTTTAAGAACATGAATATTTCCCTTTTCTTAATGAAAAGGTGTTGTTCATATCAGCTTTAACGCAATCTGACTAATCCACTTCCCCATACCACAAACACAGGGGTCCACGCTGTGGCTAGAATGTGAAGACTTTTATTCAAACCAGTATCCTATTAGCCAAAAATAAAATGCTCCTCGCAAACTTGGAATGTCATCTGTCAAACTCAAGAAATTCAAATTTGAAATTAATACCCAAGTACCCAACGTTCCACAGGATATTAAACTCCTGAACTAAGCTTACAATTTATCGAGAACTCAAGAAGAGCATCTCCAATAAGCAAAAGAGAAAAAAAAAACACAATTAATTGACACTTGCAACCTTTACAAGCAAAACACCACGTGTCTGAACTTACATAAATATCATTTAGAGCATATCTTCTCTCGAGATTGTAAAGCACTCCAGGCTCATTCAAGTACGTCAACTTAGTCATATCATCCACCCCTCCATGTTCCTCATCATCAGCATCTCTCTCATAAAGCTTCTCCGGCAAAGCCAAAACCTACACCGCCAACTACTCAGGAACATCACAAAACGAAAACAGTTCAATACAACAAACTTCACCTTCTTTCCAGAAGAAGTGAGGAGCTGCACTTGCTTGCCCACAAAATCTGTGACTTCGGCGGCCACCCAAGCCAAATCCTTGTCTTCGGCCCACACCTTGGAGCCTTTGCGCAGGCTCATCTTCGATTGCGGTAAATGAGTGAAATTCAAACCCTAGGGAATACAAATTTCGAACTCCAGTTCGAATTCAAAATAAATTTAGTGAAAAAAAAACCTAAAAAAACACACAGACAAGGACAGAGAGAAGGACAGAGAGACTTACGGGCATGCTGCGTTTGGGTGAAATTTTTGGGTTCCCGCCCTAGCAGGTGTAGAGTGAGAGTAAAAAATGGCAAAAAGTAAGGGTGTATTTGGTAACGTACTTGACACGTCACCACCCCCCTTAGATTTTTGTTTGCTTCTTCTATGTTCTTGTTGCTTTCCACGAAGCTTCTTATTTCATTTTGACCCACAGCAATTCCTAAATTACAGTCCATTGAAATTCATTACTTTTTTAGACATGTCATTTATGTTGAAACTAATAGCATTATATATATTCAAATTTTATTTAATATAAGACGGAGAGAGTATATTTGAGTTTGTGCAAGTTTGTCATCACATCTTTACATTAGAAAGAGTTGTTTCTTTGTAAAAATTAGAAGAGGGTTATTAATTATATATAATTTTTCTTTAACATTTTATAAATAAGTTATTTTTATAACTTGTACGCGTAACCTTCCAGTCACAAAGGAATAATCTTATTAGTTACTCTAAGGCTTAAATAAAAAAAATATATTTATTAAAAAAGACCTACAATTATTATTTTTAAGTGAATAATAAATAAATTTTAAAATATATGATATCTTGTTAACTGAATATTTTAAATAAATTATTCAATAAATCTGTGAAATTTAAAGAAAATAATATATTAAATTTAAATTATCCTTAAATACCTTATATAATGCAAAATTCAAATCCCCTCACAGTACTTGAATAGGTAGTACTAATATTTGTTTTGATAGAATATCTTGAATAAATGTAAGGAAAATTTCTTCACTTGCAATTTTAGTTGGCTTGTTTTGAAATGATCTCATTGATTTGACATTAGTAGAAATCATTTGCATTTATTCGTTAGTTAATTAATGAGCGTTGTGTTGGGATTATCAGATAAAATTTGCATTATCCGACTTTAAATAACATGATTTGATTCAATTGTAATTATTATGAAATCGGTTGCAAAGATACCAGGGCCAGCTTGAGAATGAATATTGGACAAGGTATCGATCAATCGATGAACCAAACCTTTGCTGGGATCGGACATAAAACAAAGTCGTCAGCTCTGGACAGTTACCATCTATGATTCGTTTGTTTTTGGTCTTCTAACTCTCACACTTTCCGAGAAGGATAGTTTGGTTCAACTACTACTCAATTTTACGATTTTAAATTTCAAAAACACATTATTTATAATATGGTATCTTTTACTTCTGACATTTTATCAGAATTTGAATTTGAATTTGCCAGGTAGGAGGTTATGGTTCCAAATTTTAACATCTTAAGTCCAAACATGGGGAGACCGTGTGTGTAAAGAAAAAGAAAAGAAGTATTACATTGTTCTTTTTTTTTTTTTTGTTAGTCAATGCATCATGGGTAATTTGTATGATAAATAAGAGTCTACAATTATTATTTTTTTAAATTGTTCACAAAAGAAATCAATTACTTACAGCCAAAGGAGTCTCTTGAATAGTTTGTTATATATTCCGTGAATTGTTTGCATTTAACAGAGTGCATACTTCACCACGGCATCTATTTTCGTTACTTATTCTTTTAATTAATTAGGAACAAAGTTTTGACTTCAAACAAGTCCATATTCCATTTGGCACAATGATAAATAAGTGTATGGGACTGGAGGTTGGTAGGCATTTCCCTTTCCCTCCAACAAATACATTGCGACTATTTCATCATAAATATTAATTTTATATTACTAATTATGTATAGAAATAGCTGAATCGGACCGATACTGTCCAACCCGTAGTCCTATTGGACCAAGGATTGGGCGACTCATGACTTGATGGGTTAAAGGAGAGTTGGGCCGATCTGTCTAATTTAATTTTTTTTAATTTTTAAAAAATGACATCATTTTTAATGAAACAACACCCTAATTTAATTTTTTAAAATTTTCAAAAAATAAAATCATTCTTAACAAAACGACGTTGCTTTATTTCTCTCAATAGGTCGGGTTAAATTGAGCAATCGAATGGGCCAAGAAATTCGACCCATGGCCTGATCAAGCTGGACCTAACCAATTAACTTTTAATTGGATTATTATGCCTATTAATAATCCCTTAGGATTCGGAATTACCTCACAGCTTCATACTTTATTATTATATAAAAAAACAAAGAATTTACAAATATATACTTTGACGGTTGTGCAATTATATCTTTAATTAAAATTCACCTCAACATTTTGCTCTTTCACATTCTTTAATTCCTTCAACATCTTATAACAAGTTTATATATATCTATCTTAGATATATAGATATAGTTTATATAACATATTTTTTTATATGGATTGAACCACTTAACAAATCAACAATTCAAAGTTAAGTAACAAATTCGAACCAAGTAATATTAAGAGACTCAATATCATTTACTATTCGACCAACCAGCATTGCAAGTTTTGAGTGAGTCGTAAGTTGTGCGACTTGAATCCTTAATTTATTAGAGGTGGGAATCACTTAGGCAACCTCTCGCTAGTTTATCCTCGAGGCAATATTACATGTATTGGGTATCTTTTTGTGTTTGTTTAATTCATAAACCTCATAATGCATAGTAGTTTCTTACAATGTAATTGGGCGGGATGCCTTAAACACCAAAACTGCTATATTGAAAAATATTCTTAAAAACTCACTAGATTCATGCAATGATTATTTGGGTTAAAGACAAAGAATTTTTTGTGGTTTATTTTTTTAATTCCTAATTTTTATGATAGAAGATATAGACTTCTCATGTAGTTTAAGAAATTTTAGAAAAACTTTCTAAGCTTTTAAATTCTCGAAAAAAAATCTTCTAGTTTTTAATTTTTTAGAAAAAACTCTTCTCTTAGATTTCAATAAAGTAATAATAATAAAATACACACAGTATAAACATTAGATGTGAAATAATCAAATGTCACTAATATAATAATCAAACTCAGCTATTAAACTCGACCAAAATCAATTAAATTTGAATTAAACTAATGATTTAAGATAATTATAATAAATTATTAATTTGAGTCTAATTTAATTAGTTTGGTTCATACTTAAGAGTTGACTTAAATCATCATATAAATAGTGATTAATTAGTCTACGTTTGATATTCATAATGCATATGTTTCATTGTTATATTTTAATTGAAGTCAAAGAGATGGAGTTTTTATAAAATAACTGAAAATTAAAAAGATTTTTTCAACAATTTTAAAGATCAATGGGTTTTTTCTAAGATTTATTAAGTTGCATTAAATTTTATATCTTTTACCCTACATTTTAAAATTATTGTAGAAGTTTATTGCGATTTTGAATTTTTCATATCTCATGTAATGCTTTGTTAATGGTGAGGCACATGTAGAAAGTAGGAGCATACATTGATCAATTACAAGTTATTAATGTGACTTTATCGTCTTGACCCGACTAAAATCATCTAAGTCATAATTCCTATAAAACCTTAACATGTGTGTCATCTCTTATATCACCATTTTTTTAAACTAAAACCTTATATTCCTTCTGTGTTCTTCCAATAAAAAAAATTGACAACGAATGTGTTTATTAAAGGAAAATTTTCATCTTAATTTGAAAAAAAAATCGTTTTTAGATATATAACTCATTTATAAAATTATTTTGTCATGAATTTAGATTTTTATATTTAAACATCCCTTCTCTTTCATGCCACATAATTTAGGATTTTGATTTGCGTTTCTATAAAAGCAGCAAAACCATTATCAATAATTATTCATAAAGTCTTTTATACTTCATGTGAAATCTTTGAACCATTAGGAAGGATTTGAAACAAACAAAAATACTAAATGAAATATGATTTGTAATGTTTTGTTTATAAAACTAAAGCAATTTTAACCGTTTCATTAAGGACCAAAGCACTTATGAAGTGAACTCACTTTTTTCCTAACAGCATTGACAATAATAACAATCACTTGTGGAACACCTTTGTTGTTATTAAGTATAGGAAAAAGCAAAGTGATTCAAGTGATTTGTGAATATATCCAAACAATAAATGAATATAGTATAGGACTATATTTTTTCATGTATTTGAAACTAAAATTTACATATATTAGAGTTAACTATGATGGTAGCTAATTAACATTACACAAGAGTATATTAATCATAAACCCAAAAAGCACAATAATTGTCACATGGAATGTTTAAGTGGTTGCTTTTATTTTATTTAATAATTGAGTTTTTCGATATGTTTAAATTCATAAATATGTTTAATATGATTATTTAGTTTTTTTATGTATAACCATGGAAATTAAAATTAAAATCTCTTTTAGTTTTATGAACATCAACATTGAAAAGTATTTGCATTATCATTAGTGTAGATCGATAATACTTATGAGGACTTCCCCGACCAAGTTCAAGCCAAAAAGGCAATTTTGTGGATGTACTCAATTCAAAGTAAGTTTTAAGTTTGAATATTCATTATTAGTTTAAAACATTTATTTGTTACATTACATACATCTTATAAGTTTTAAGTTTGAATATTCATTATTAGTTTAAAACATTTATTTGTTACATTACATACATCTTATTTACATAGTAGCATGATGAAAATTTCACTATAAGTATAAATGTCATAGATGAATTATATATTTCACTATAAGACATATAAATGATAAATAAAGACCTAACAAAACTATGTATTAGTGTGGAGGATGTTAATTTATAGTTAGTTTATGTTTTTTTTTATCACCATTGTGTCTTACATTACAATGTACTTCTTCAACAAAAAAAAACATATAAATTAAGTCATAATTCTTATATATCAATCTATGCAAATTTTGTAGTGATTGAATTATTGTATTTTAATATTTTTATATGACTTATACTTGAAGAAGTTGAGACTTGAGATGAATGAGAAAGTTATGTCTTTGCTTTATGGAATACTATAAACCAAAGCTAAAACAACTTCTGTTCAAAAACATCTTAAGTAGTTAAAAATGTTTCATATAATTGAGCTACAGATAAATGGCATATTATAATCAAGCAATTGAAAGTGCTTCATATAGCTAGGGGATATAATGAATCTTTTTCTAGCCAATACTACAATTAAAAATTATCATTCTTGTAGTAAAGAGTTATATATAAATAACCTAATATGATTGTGTAGCAAGGTAAGTTACAATGATCTAATGGTTCTTTTAAAGGTTAAAAGCTTTAGATATAGACAAGTTAACATCTTTTAGTTAATAGTTTCTATATATAATTCAAGTTAATGCATTCCACAAATGTATAATTTGTCTCACATGAATAAACAATATAAAACAAACATATGGCCAATAGTGTTTATGCTGAAAATGTATAAACATACTGTCCCAATTAGAAATATTTTAGGTACAAAAACCATAATTAGTTACACAAAAAGTTAGTGATTCATCAATCATCATTATGGTACCATAAACATAAATACACCTATAAACTTATGTACAAAAAGTTAGGAGTCTAATAATCAAGCCATAAAAAATAATATAAACATTTGTAAAAAAATCTAGAAGTTTAATCAACTAGCCACGAAAAAGAACATAAATATGTCTATGATAAGCTTGCACTTCAATTATTTTGTTCTTTTGTTCTTAGCCAATAAAATGGTTCTTGTGTCCATTTGTTACTGTATCTTTATTAGACACAATGATTAAAAAACTCAATCGATTTAGCCAGTTTAACTGTAAAAATCTTAAATCGTTAAACTTTTTGGTTCAATTTTCAACTTTCTAGTTCAAATTACTTTAATAACTCTTATTGTTCTTGTTGTTAAGAATTAATCATTATATTAATTAATCGGTCAATTTTTATTAATTAATAAGTTCTTATAATCTAAAATAAATAAATTAATTTTCATTTAACAATCTCTTTTTTTAATTAAACTTTAAATTCTTTGATAGGTAAGGACGATTTCTTTCAATCATATTTCAAATTCTTTAATGTTATTCAATCTTTAGCCAATTATGTGACGGTCTAATACCGGATGAATCTTTTGAACCTTAAATTTTTCGTCTTATCGGTTTAACTTCCTGTTCAATTTTTAAAGTAATGGTTGGGAATTAACATATGCTCTAATTGGATATGTCCTTATATTATGACCATATTTTCTGCACCTCTTACAAGAAATTTGAAGTCCCTTTCAAGTACCCTTATATGGGTTTTGATCCTCTCCTACCTCATTGATCTTAGTTTTTTTTTATTGTCCAAATCTTCCCTTATATTATTAAGGATGTACTTCAGTGCTAAGATTTTCACTTAGGATTGGCAAAATATTCTCACTAAGGATTGGAAATATTTGTCTCGCAACACGTAAATTTTTTTTGTACTATATATAAAGTCCATATATTCTTCAAGTATGTCACTATGATTTCTAATTATAATGTAAGCATGTTAATAAAGAACTCAACTCAAATCTCATTTCTTACATATGCAAGTCTTGTTACCTAAATCAACAACATATTGTTGAAAGTATATATGCTCCACTTTAAATAATCTCCTACCACTGAAATATGAAATCCAGTTAATGGTATATTATTTGTACTTCTCCAAGTTTTTATGAATCTCGGGGCAAATGGACCCATTGTATTACTATATCCTTTGTCTTTTTTTTTATAAATTTCTTTATCATTACTTTTCTAATAATCTCAAGTATTATTAGAATTGGTTTGTTCTTAACCTCCTTTATATATTCATTAAAGCTCCAACAAAGTTTGTTCAAAAACATGTCACACTTTAGTGCAGCACTATAAATGTGCCTACATTGCTTGTTTTTGGTATTTAATCTAACTAGTTATAGATTATATATTATTCACTTTAAATTGTTTCATGTACCTATTTAAATTAAAAACTCAAAATAAGAATGCCATGAACAAATCAGATTGACAA
Source organism: Erythroxylum longipes (assembly GCA_027563885.1). NCBI lineage: Eukaryota > Viridiplantae > Streptophyta > Magnoliopsida > Malpighiales > Erythroxylaceae > Erythroxylum > Erythroxylum longipes. Next base: position 15,461,897 of record JAOQMS010000179.1, read on the forward strand.
GGGAAAAGAAAACACTAAAAACTAGCCATAAGGCCCTAACCTGCAAAGCATGCCCAACAAACCTTATCACTGAAATGATATTAGTAAGGATTTTCAACCACGTTGACAGGTATCTAAATACTTGAAATGGAGATTCTGAGCTACAAGTCAATTATGAAGATCCAAAAGTCATATAGTGGCCTTAAACTAGCAAAAGTAACAAACTAACCCCAAAGCTAAATAACGGCCAAGAAAAATTACATATTAGAGGCAACTTTTTTTAATCTCAATGACATATATGTAACAAACAAAGATCATATATCTACTAAAATCATTGAAGGTACATTATCTTAACACATTTTATATTATATCCTTGATAGCTATAGTTGCTTAAATTTTCATTAAATGTTGGCGTAAATGTGACTAACACAATATCCATGTTCAATACATTCCATATCAACATTAAAGACATATTCTAAACTTGTTATAAAGAAATAATATGAAAGACATGTCCATAAACATGGATAGGTTAAGATATTAATTGGTTAATAGTCACATAAAAGTTTGCCTTTTGTTGATTAGAAATGAAAATCTAATTATGATCCTTGCAGTATTAGATGTCCTATGATAAGCATCCAAGAAATCATTTATATTATTCTCTTTAGTCAATTCTAATAATAGCTTGTATGATCAGAAACATATTGTTATTTACATCTAGAGCAATAACTAATACTAATTCTCCTACACGTTTGCCATTTAAGTGACAACCATTAACACATATGACATACTTATAAGCTTCCAAGAAATCATTTCTACAAGTATCCAAACAAATGTACACAAAATTAAATAAATACTTGATCACGAAAGTATTGCCTCAATTGTCCTTGATTAGCAACTCTTTAATTTTTTAAATTGCTTGCCCTCCTCTTTGATCAATAACTCCAATCCAACGTTCACTGCACTATATGCCTTCTTTTCTATGATCTCAATATTAAAGTCTCTTAAAAGTGCACCTTTAAGCCCAATAATATCCCATATAAGATTTTCTTTAAAATAAGGGAGGCATTGCTTTGCAATTTAAATAGCCTTACATTTTTTATTTTGGTATATTCTATCTCACTTATTAATGGATTGATTGCTTTTAATATTATGCAATGTTTATTTTCATTAAAAACTATAAAACTAAGAATATATGTAGAAATGGTTGGAATCATTAAATTGTTGGTGGTAAGTATCTCCAAGTTTACATTTTTCACACTTTGGTTTCCAGATGTGTTGGTATAAATACATTTAGTTAGTGTTTATATAATTTTGAATGTAAACAACTTATGCATTTTTCTTTTTTTGGCACTTGGTTTATTAACTTAAAATTTTCCTAGATAGTTAATTGTATAATCTTTTCATTTAAACAATTTTCACATTTAATTAAAAATATTTCCATATAGTCCTTATTATAAAAAGGAATCATCAAACATTTTTTTCATCATATTGTGTGATCCCACAACTTAAAAAGAAATAATATAATTGGAAAAATAATTTCAATTTAGTTATTATAGAATTAAAATTAATGGTGATTTAATTTTTTTTTATCATTTTAATATGAGAAAGCTCTTCTTAAAAGTCCCCCTAATTCTAATAACTTCAAATTGAGAGGGAGTGATGCGAGATTCTGACTAAGATTGACAAAAAATATATAAATTAACTTAAAAATAATTTTTAATATAAATTAAGTTGATTATAAGCTAATTGTGTATCTTTTCGTTATGCATATAATTGATACATCTATAATTGTTTATATGAAGAGTTAACAAAACAAAATAAGCATTACATTATAGATTGATAACGAATGCTAATTATATATCTCTGAAAATTATTTCTATCGTCAACCTTCTTTATTATTATAAATTGTTCAAAATTTTGAGTTGAGTGATGAGATTTTCTCAAAGGGTTTACCAACTTTTGCATATTCACGTACTTCAGAAATTGTGATAGATAATATTAGTAAAATGAGTAAAAGATACAAACCTCTATTGTAGTTTAAGAAACCTTAGAAAAATCTTATGATCTTTAAAATTCTTTAAAAAATCCTTGTAAATTTTAGCTTTTTATAAAAACCCTTTCTGTTAGACTCCAGTTAAAAAATAATGATGAAATATATGCAGTATGAATATGAGATGTGAAGTAATCAAATGTCACTAATATGATAACCCAACTCAGCTCTTAAAATTAACATAAATAAGATAAATTTGACTTAAATTAATAATTTAAGATAATTATAATAAATTTTTAGTTTGAGTTGGATTTTATTAGCTTAGTTTGAGTTTAAGAGGTAAGTTGAATAGTAATGTAAATAGCAATTGATTAGTCCACATCTAATATTAATACTACATATGTTTTTTAGTTATTTTTTTATTAAAGTCTAAGGGTTCTAAAAACTGAAAACTAAAAGAATTTTTTCAATAATTTTAAAGATCATGAGATTTTTCTAAGGTTTCTTAAACTATAAAGGAGTTATGTGTCTTTTACCTTAGTAATTTTTTTTCATTTTTATTGGATTACCATTGCATTCTTGTACTTGCACTTTAAGATCTACAAAATAGATTATGAAAATGTCACCAACATAAAACACTTTAATAATAGAAATATTATAGCTAGAATATTTAGAAAAAGAGATATAAGTTACCTCCACTATAATTGTAAACCTCCACTATATAAGAAGAGTTGAGATTTTCCCTAAAAAATCTCAAAGGCATCGTCATCCCAAACATAAATTTATATGTTTTGTAAGGAGTTAATGAAGCTAACTTCTTAAACAAGGTAAAGGAGTATCAAATGGAAAATTTAAAAATTCCCTCTTTGTAATATAAGAAAGCTCACTATAAGATCACTAATTCTAATGATTTTAAATTGAGAGGGTTTTGATGGGAAATTCTAAATGAAATTGACAAAAAAATACATAAATTGAATTATAGATATTTCTAAAAATGTTATTTAAATGGAATAATTTTGAATTAAATATTTTTTCAAACTGAATTAGACTAATATATGTACCTATAAATAATTAATTACTGAGGTTTAAATTGCATAGAATAATGAGCATGGAGTGAGTCAAATCTCACCACGTGGCTAATAATGAAAAGTGCTAAGAACTGTACGTTATCTTCTTCTTTTATACTATCTCAGACTTCATTTCCTTGACTGAGCAAAAAGGTGTTAAATGAGTCATTGTTCAAAGCCCAAAGGGTGGCCTAAGTATTACGACAAACTTGGTGTTGATATCTCATTCCACTATTCATAACCCAATGTCTCTTAGGTTTATGAAGTCAAATCTTGCTTCTCTAGTTACCATTTTACAAGAGCTTCATAGTTTTATCACTCCAATAACTGATAGATTCTTTAGGCTATGTTTGGTTAGAAGTAAGGTTTTAATGTAATGGAATGAAATAAAATGGTTTATAATGTTGTGTGGAAGAAAGGTTTATAAAGTAATATAGTGAAAAGTTGTTTATCATGTTATATTCCATCCTAACATCCCAAATCAGAGGTTTCTCATTTTTACTGTTTAGGATGGAATGAGATATAATATGAAACCCTCCTCTTCCATCCCATTCCATTGTAAACCCTCCTCCCAAATGATAGAATGATATTCCATTCCATTCCATTTCATTAATAAACCCCCAACAAACATAGCCATAGATTCCTCCACTTGCTTACTTAAGAAAATCCCATCTTAAAAGATCATATCTTTCTCTTCCCAATGTCTTTTTAGGTTCCATATTTTCTTAATGCTTTCTATAAATTATCTTTAAAGTTAATGCAATTTTGACGTAGTGTGTAGATAGTTAATAGTTCCATCTTGTTAAACCAATGGAGGTTCCAATTGATGTTTTTATTATTTTGTTATCATCAAAACGTCAATTAGGTTGGTATGTCTAATGAAATCTTATAGCAAAGATTATAATGGCATATTTAGGAGCATCATCATCATTAGAGGGACAAATCATAATAAACCACCTTTCTTTAACGACAATGATTATCTTTATTGGAAAACTAGGATGAGATTCTTTCTAATGACCGAAAGTGTAGACTTATGAGAAATAGTTTCTAATGGTCCCTTTATTCCTACAAAATTTTAGATAAAGGTATCCAAATTAAAGAAAGAATGTGAAACTCAAGATAGGAGATTAAAATACTTGAATAGTATAACTATACACATCCTATTTTGTGTTTTAAGAAGAAATGAATTTAATAGGGTCTTGATGAGTACGTAATTTTACATTATTCCCATATACTTTATAGGCAAATATTATCATCTGGAATATGTTACTGCCTCTATTTGGAACAATTTTGTAGATCTATTGCTGATATGAAGATATGGATAAAAAGTTGGAGTTACAGCTTAAATTGGCACATATTAAAGAATATGGACTAAAGTGGCAAAAAGATGAAAGATTTGAGGCCAAGTTGTTGTTGGCCCACGTGAATGAAAAATTTGGTCCATATGACCATGTGGGCTCACGTTGAAATTAGAACAAAGGAAAAAAAAAGACAAATTTAAATTGCCACGCAGTTCTTTTCTTTGGCTATTGGAGATATTACTTTTCTCGTTTTGCACACGGAAACATAATTTAAATTGCCATATGATGGATTTTATTTATTTACCATTGTTTTTGATTAATTCTTTTTCTAGTTTTAAAATCATGAGTGAGTAGTTTGCTTTTATTCAGTTCTAGGGAAGATATTGTGATTCAAGAATTATGTTGTGAGAAGTTTTGATTTATTAATTTTACATTTCAAGTATTCCAGTACCAATTCTTCTTTGATTTCTTGGTCAATTGTGTATTTGATTAAATTCTCAATTGTTATATGTCAATTGCATATTTGATTAAATTCTCAATTCTTAATTGTTATATGATTTCTCCATCAACTGTGTATTTGATTAAATTCTCAATTGTTAATTAGAAAAGCGTTTATTATGGTTAATTGACTAAAGAAGAATAGGACAAGATTTAATCTTTCAAGCGTCTCTTGATTGGTTGCTTGGCACAACTTATTTCCAGTACTTTATGTTAGTGTCTCTTCATTAAATCTTGCTTTCTAATATCTGATTAATTGTTCACTAAGGAATTAATTAGAAGTGTTTCTTGTGATTAATTCAATTCTAGAATAATCCGTTTTTCTTCTAACATTAGGGAGAAGTGAAGTCATTATTGGAAAAAGAAAGTAACAAATTTTTATACTTCAATGATTAGCAGAATTTTATGAATCACATGTCGACCTTAGAGTTGAGCTTTCTATTACTGATAAATTAATTCCAGCTTGTTTACTTTAATTTTGCACCCAATTCCAATCACTAAAACTAGTTCCAAATTTTTGTTATTGCTCATATAAGAAATCTGCTACATAAGACTCACAGGATTCGACCTGGTGGTTTCCTATCACTGCAAATTAAAATCTTTTATTAGGATACTATTCAGTATTATTTTTGGAAATTTTGACAGATTTACCAAAAATTTGGCGCTGTTGCCGAGGAGTCTTTTTCATAAATTTTAATTTGTGAGCTAATTCATTTTATGTTGAGACGATCTCAGCCAGGTACACTTTATTTTGATCCAGAAATTGAAAGAGCCTTGAGAGTGGCAAGAAGAGCAAAGCGCGAAGTAGATTCCACTGCACTAGACAGCGATTCTGAATCAAAAAACCAATTGACTATTATCCAAGAACAAATAGCTGCACCACAATGAACTTTAAGGCAGTTGGCAACACCTAATGTTGACCAACAACCATTGTGTATTGAATTTTCAAATATAAATGTAGGATTTGTGCTTAAATCAGGGCTAATACACTTACTGCCTACTTTTCACGGTTTCGCAGGAGAAGATCCGTACAAAAACTTGGAGGAGTTTCACGTCATTTGCATAACTATGAAACCACATGGTGTAACAGAGGAGAAAATAAAGATGCTAGCCTTTCCATTCTCATTTGCAGATAAAGCGAAAGATTGGTTATATTACCTACCCTCTGGCTGAATACAAACATGGAATGACTTGAAGAGGACTTTCCTAGAGAAGTTCTTTCCAGCTTTAAGGGTTGGAACAATTCGCAAGGAGATCAGTGGCATCAGGAAGTACCCTGGAGAATGTTTGTATGAGTATTGGGAGCGATTTAACCACCTTTTTGCTAGCTACCCGCACAACCAAATTTTAGATCAGTTGCTGTTACAATATGTTTATGAAGGACTACAACCCATGGACCGCCACATGATTGATGCTGCCAGTGGTGGTGCCCTTGTTGAAAAGACACCAGAAGATGCGAGGGCCCTAATCTCTAGAATGGCAACAAACTCCCAACAATTTGGGGCACGCACAGAACAAATTCCAAAAAAGGTTAATGAGGTTAGTTTTTTAAACATTGAATCCCAACTTTCTGAATTAACCTCTCTTGTTAGACAGGTTGCTTTAGGATATGTGCAAAGCAGCAAAGTATATGGAATTTGTGCTGTGAGAGAACATCCAACTGACTCTTGTCCACAACTCAAAGAGGATGCATGCCCTCAAGTCAATGCTGTTGCTGGATTCACTAACCAGCCAAGGAAATATGATCCATATTCTAACCAGTACAATCCAGGATGAAGGGATCATCCAAATTTCAGATATGGACAACAGGGAGACCGGCAATAATACGGTCAGCAAAGTGCGCAGAATAATGGAAAACAACCATACAGACTACCAAGATTCAAAAATCCAACCCCACCCCCACAAAACCAAGCATCAAGTTTAGGTATGTCGCTCGAGGATATTGTAAAAGTTTTAGCAACTAACACTCAAGCCTTTCAGCAAGAGACACGAGCTAGCATAAAATACCTAAGCAATTAAGTCCAATAACTAGCAACAACAGTGGGGCGGTTAGATTCTGGAAAAGGTAAGTTGCCTGCTCAACCAGAATATAATCCAAGGGAGAATGCAAGTGTAATCACCCTTCGCAGTGATAAACAAGTCCCAACATCAAAACATGATGAAACCATGCGAAAGAAAACAACAGAAACTGCACCACAAAAATCTGACGAGGTAACTCAAAGAATGAAATTTTTCGATATTATGATTAAACCTGCCTTTCCCGACAGGTTGATGAAGCAAGTTAAGGATGATAAAGAATAAGAAATTCTAGAGACATTTCGAAAAGTAGAAGTGAACATTCCACTACTGGATGCAATCAAACAGATTCCAAGGTACGTTAAATTTCTTAAGGAATTGTGCACAAACAAGCGAAGGTTATGCCCAGACGCAAAAATTCAGGTAAATGAAAATGTGTCAGCCGTGATTCAGAGGAAATTACCTGAAAAGTGTACTAACCCTGGTATATTTTCTATACCTTGTGTTATTGGAAGCAAAAGAGTTGAGAAAGCAATGTTAGATTTGGGGGCATCAATGAATGTTATGCCTTTGTCAATTTTTAAACATCTCAACTGAGGACTTTGAAAAGACACAAGAGTCATTATTCAACTTACAGATAGGTTTAACACTTATCCAGAAGATGTCATTGAGGATGTATTAGTGAAGGTCAATGAGTTAATATTTCCTGTTGATTTTTATGTTATAGAAAAGCATGATGCTTCAGAACAAGGTCAGCTCAAATACTGTTAGGACGACCATTTATGAAAACTGCAAGAACTAAAATTGTTGTGCATAAGGGTACACTATCCTTGGAATTTGATAGTGAAATTGTGATTTTCAATATCTCAGAAGCAATGAAATATCCTAAAGACGCTAAATCTATATGTCATATTGATGTTATTGAACCTCCTGTCGAACAAGTTTTTGGCATGAAATTCCAAGAAACAACCAAGATAGTTTTCTAAAGAATGACAAGGAGGAAGAGCAAGAAATCATGATGTTGGACAGCAACACCAAGACGGTGTTACCCTCTACTGAGAAAGCTCCACAGCTGGAATTGAAACCACTACCAAAGAACTTTAAATATGTGTATATGGGTGAAGGAGAAACCTTACCAGTAATCCTTGCTACTAATGATCTTACTGACATGCAGGAGGAGAAACTGTTGAAGGTCTTAAAAAAAACAAGAAAGCCATTGACTGGACGTTGGCAGACCTAAAGGGAATCAGTCCTGCCATTTGCATGCACCGTATTACACTAGAACCAGACGCTAAACTAGTAAGGGAATCTCAGCGCAAACTCAACCCTACCATGAAGGAAGTTGTTTTAAAGGGCAAGGAATCATATACCCAATTGCTGACAGCCAATAGGTAAGCCCTGTGCACATTGTTCCAAAGAAGATAGGCTTCACTTTAGTTCCAAGCGCACAAGACCAACCGATTCCAATGAGAGTTCAAAATGGATGGCGAATGTGCATTGATTGCAGGAAGCTAAACACAGCTACAAGAAAAGATCACTTCCCTTTTCCATTCATTGATCAGATGTTGGAGAGACTTGCAGGTAAGCCCTATTTCTATTTTCTTGACGGTTTCTCAGGATATTTCCAAATAGTTGTTGCACAAGAAGACCAGGAAAAAACCACTTTTACTTGTCCATTTGGTTCTTTTGCATATAGAAGGATGTCATTCGGATTGTGTAATGCTCCTGCAACCTTCCAGAGATGTATGATGAGCATTTTTCTGATATGATTGAGAACTGCATTGAAATTTTTATGGGCGATTTTACTGTATATGGAGATACATTCGACCAGTACCTTGAACAGTTGACCAAAGCGCTAAATAGATGCATTCAAACTAACTTGGTTTTGAACTTTGAAAAATGTTATTTCATGGTACAACATGGAATTGTTTTACGTCATGTAGTCTCTGTAAAAGGCATATCAGTGGATAAGGCAAAGGTTGAACTTATTGCAAATCTTCTTTACTTACTAACGAGCGAGCAATTCGAAGTTTTCTTGGACATGCAGGATTTTACAGACGGTTCATCAAAGATTTTTCAAAGATTGCATAACCTCTTTCTAGATTGCTCCAAAAAGATATCAAATTCGAATTTGATGCAGATTGCAAACAAGCCTTTGAAAAGTTAAAGGCACTGCTTACCTCAGC
>JAOQMS010000179.1:15471033-15509745 GCA_027563885.1 Erythroxylum longipes
CTCTTCTTTTCTTCTTCTCCCACGACACTCTCTCTTCCTCTCTTCAATTTTCGTTTTCTTCTTCTTCAATTGCAAGAAAACTATTCTTCTTCCCCTTTTTACCCTTAATGAGCCCAAAAGTCTATTTTACCCTTCCTTATAAGCTTATGCTCTTTTAACCTTAAGTGATCTTCTAAAAATACCCTTAAATCTTCTTACTACTTTAATACAACTAAACCATATAATAAAAATCCTACTAACATTAACATAATAATTAAATCCAAAAACTTGATTTATCAAAACCTCATAATTCATTCAAGTCATGCTTAAATTAAAAAAAAATTCAGGGCCAGCAGGCAGTTTTTAATGTTAGAGCAGAATTATATGAAAATGTGATTAATTTTGTCATCAGTCTGTAACATACTCAATTATGCACTTACACGTCAACATTATTCTGGGGATTAAATTTAGTTCCTAGTACATATTGCTGGTACTTTAAAATTGTGGGTTATTTAACTTTTCACCGTTTAATGTTCAAGAAAAAATATGAATGTCATATTTATCGGAGGTAAGTCCGAGCCCTATAAAAAAATGATAGGGTGTGCATTTATTTTTTATTCCCTAGAGACATGTTAGCCTTTCCAACTCGAGTAAGTACCTCCTTTGGGACACTTGTGTTTGATGCCCTAAAATCAATTGGTTTGGGAGTCATCGAACGAAAGCTCGTTATATGGGTTGGTTAGAAAGCTTGCTTAATGTTTCGAAAGAAAATACTCCATCTGTTATTTGAAAAAAAAAAGAACGTGAGGATGGTGATTTGTTAAATAGTTTACAATTGAGGAGTTTCCTTTTAATATGTGCATGGAGCTGGTTTAGTGCATATGATAATGTTGAGATTCACTTTACACGAGTATGATTACGGATGGCATATGAAGATTAGAAAAATTTTAGAAATGTAACTTTGCTCTTTCCTTTAACCTTGCCAATGACCTGAGAATTTTATTTTGTGATTAATTGTTTAAGCAAAATTTTTATGAGAAGGAAAATTAGACGGAATCTATATCTATATAAAAAAATGGTGTTGATTTCTTTTTACTTGAGGATAAGTAAAAGCCTAAGTGTGGGAATATTTGATGAGTACATAATTTTACATTATTCCCATATACTTTATAGGCAAATATTATCATCTGGACTATGTTACTGCGTCTATTTGGAATGATTTTGTAGATCGGTTGCTGATATGAAGATATGGATAAAAAGTTGGAGTTGCAGCTTAAATTGGCATATATTAAAGAATAGGGACATAGGTGCGAAAAAGATGAAAGATTTGAGGCCAAGTTGTTGTTGGCCCACATGAATGAAAATTTTGGTCCATATGGCCATGTGGGCTCACGTTGGAATTAAAACAAAGGAAAAAAAAGACAAAACCTAACCTACCTACACATATATATATCTACACCCATTAAAGGAAGAAGGGCGTCGACAGAGGCTTTTTGGGGGGGAGACAAAGCAGTTCTTTTCTTTGGCTACTGGAGATTTTACTTTTCTCGTTTTGCACACAGGAGCACAATTTGAATTGCCATATGATGGATTTTATTTATTTACCATTGTTTTTGGTTAATTCTTTTTCCAGTTTTAAAATCATGAGTGAGTAGTTTCCTTTTATTCAGTTCTAGGGAAGATATTGTGATTCAAGAATTATGCTGTGAGAAGTTTTGATTTATTGATTTTACATTTCAATTATTCTAGTACCAATTCTTCTTTGATTTCTTGGTCAATTGTGTATTTGATTAAATTCTCAATTGTTATATGCTTTCTAATGCATGTACCGTGTGTGTAATAAGTTTTAAATCAGAAGCAATTAAGCAAAGTCAATTTAATTAGAAAAGTGTCTCTTATTCTGGTTAATTAACTAAAGAAGAATAGGACAAGATTTAATCCTTCAAGCGTCTCTTGATTGGTTACTTGGCATGACTTATTTCCAGTACTTTATGCTAGTATCTCTTCATTAGATCTTGCTTTCCAATATCTGATTAATTGTTCACTAAGGAATTAATTAGAAGCGTTTCATGTGATTAATTCAATTCTAAAATACTTCATTTTTCTTCTAGCATTAGGGAGAAGCGAATTCATTATTGGAAAAAGAAAGTAACAAATTTTTATACTTCAATGATCAGCAGAATTTTATGAATCACATGTCGACTTTAGAGCTGAGCTTTCTATTACTAATAAATTAATTCCAGCTTGTTTACTTTAATTTTGCATCCAATTCTAATCACTAAAACCCCTTTCCAAATTTCTGTTATTGTTCACATAAGAAATCTGCTACATAAGACTTACAGGATTCGAGCTGGTGGTTTCCTATCAATGCAAATTAAAATCTTTTATCGGGATACTATTAAGTATTATTTTTGGAAATTTTGACAGATTTACTAGGTCTCTATGTGTGAAACAAATTATGACATTTGACATACATCAGAAATTACTAATGAGGGTATAAATCAAGTTAAGAAGATCAAAGTAAGCATGATAATATATTAATATGAATTATTTCAAATGAAGCATGATGAAAGCATTTCTAAAATGTATACTAGATTCATTGATATTATTAATTTTCTTAAAGGTATTAGAAAGACCTATACTAATGATGAACTGGTATAAATTTTAGAAATTATATGTAAGAAAAGGAAGAAATTGTCTTCCAAACTCAATTAAGTTCAAAAAGAGTTGGATGAATGTATGGGTGATCATGAAAAGATTAAAAGTGAATTATATAGTATTTAAGCATCCAAAAGTTTGATTATTGGTGGCAATCATAACTTAGATGAATAAAGGCTTAAAAATGAAACACTAAAAAAGGAAGTAGATTCCCTTAAGGATTCCTTATCCAAGTTTACTAAAGGGAGTAAAAAAGTAGAAAGCCTGTTAGGAGCTCAAAAGAATTCTAATGATAACGATATAATTGAATATAATTGATCAGTTAGAGATTTCCTTTCTAGTTAGATTAGTTATAGAAGTGAGAAAGCAAGCTAGACACGAAAGCTAAGGATAGTTGTGCCGAGATAGTAAACAAGTTTTTTTAAGAGTGCTTCTAACACTAAAACCACTTTCATTTAAGGGAAAATATTTGCATAGTGAAGAACCATTTCCTAAGATGAAAAATGAGCATAAAGCATCTTCATCTAAGCATGTACATGCATATAACAAATCTACTAGGGCTCAAATTGATAGAAAACATCATGCTTTCATATATTGCTTACAACTTAGGCATACCATATAGTTCAATACTCTCTAGGAAAAAATAGGCATAATTTTTATAATAAAATGCAAGCCTACTCTCACCCTTATAAAAGCATGCATCACATCTTCATTCATTGTATGCATCATATATGTAATCATGGTAGGATTTTTCACCATCATATAAGATCAATCAACATATTTAATGTCCAAAGAAAACTTCCTTGCATTTATGCATCATCATTACTTATACAACATGGTATGTCATTTTAGTGGTAAGTTTAGACATATTGATAGATTTGCTTTATCAAACAAAAAATATTAAGTAAACTTTTGAAAGTGTGAGTTGAAAAAAAAGGAACCAAACAGTAAAGGAACCAAGCTTATTTGGGTTCTTAAAACACATTGATTTCTTTGTTTAATAAGAATATTAGAAAAGAAAGAGCTAATGGTTGGTAGCTATTGAATTGAGCATTATTTTTAGAATTTATATCTTTTATCTTGATGAATCTAACATTCTTGTCTCTAAGAAAGTCTTGAAGATGTTATTGTAGGATATGGAGAATTTGACTCCTAAAATTAACCTTTAAGACTTCTTAAATTGTTAAACCAATTAAGAATGACAAGAAGGATGAGATGCTAATAATGGATTCAGAATTCAAGAAGAATCTTCACTCAAATCTCTCATAAGCAATGTTCAACATAAGGTATTATTAATTTATAATTTAGAAATATGTGAATACTTGCATTTATATGTCATTTTAAGTATAAATCCTTAGTGATGATTATTTAAGTTTGAATTATGAATAAGGTGTTCTTAAAGTGTGAACCTTAGTACCTATAATTAGAGATTGTATGCAAAATAAGGTCACTAAGTTAAAATTTACATCAATTTGGTTATTCTTTCTCTAAATTTTTTAATAAGGATAAATCTTGCTTAATAAGGGAAAATAGTTTTTAGTTAATGGGAATTCTTTTTTATAAGGCCCTTTATATGATCAAAATTCTTTTTCGATTAATATTTAGTTGGTTAATATGTGTTTTAATATTATTTTATTAAAGTTTTGATACTTTAGTTTGATTTTTAAAGATGATTCCTCAAGCTATTTGGTTAATTGATCGACCAATATCTTACTGTGGTCGACTAATATCTTTAAAATTCACTCCTTTTTGTTTCCAGTGAGTTTATTAGTTTTCTAGTTACTTATTGGTCACCTAAATAGTCCTATTGGCCGTCAATGTCGTTTAGTGATCGACCAATGCCTCTTTTAGGGAAGATAATTAAGTTAATTGTGACACATCTAGTTAATATATAAAGGTCAACCACAACCATTTACTAGTCGAACATTTTCCCTGAGAGGTTGACCAGTACACATTGTTTAATGCCCCCTTCTTTACCTTGCTTTTATTTTCTCCTTTTCTTGTTTAAGGCTCCTCAAAACCATAGATAACTCACATGTATCTTTGAAAAACACATACCCTAGCTACCTGCGTCAATTTGTCCTTCTTTTTTATTTTAAAATACACATTCTCTTCATATAAACTTATAACTTTACGATTACTTAATAATGTTCATAAATCACTTGGTTCACTTTAATTTTTTTTCAAGTGTGACTGCATCATATTTTTTGTTTTAGAATTTCAGAATTGAATACTTTATTCCATCATCATTTTTGAAATTTAGGACTTTTTGAATTATACATTCTTTTATGAAATTAATTGTTAGATATTGCAATTATGCTTTATTTGCTACAATTATAACTCTTAATTTTATCAAAACTTGCTCTTGATGCCTTAATTAAAATTTTAACTAAGGAACAATATCAAAATTGGGAATTTTGAAACTAGACACAATTAGGGATGCCTTTATAAAAATTGACCTTTTGTTTTAACTTTTTAAATATTCAATAACACTTTTTAGTGAGAAAGTTTGGCAATTTTGATGATATTCATCATTTAAACCAAGTTAGCTTTATACATGACACTTTACATGGTACATTTTTGGATTCCCTTTTTATGATTCCAAAAAATGGGAGAAAGTTTAATGATGTTAGATTTATAAATGATGAAATATAGGTAGGAGTGATTGTTTTGTCATTTTTATATTTCTTGCATTTTATAAAACATTCTTGAGTAAATTTATGTTACCTTCATGTATGAATATTTCTTTGATTTTGAATATCCCTTTTGTTCTTGATATTGAATTATACTCTTCATATCAAAAAATGTTTTATGCATGAATTAAGGGAGAGCTAACTACTCTCTTGAAATATGTTTTGTGTGCTTAATTTTATTATTATTCCTTAATATCATAAATGTTTTGTCATAATAAAAAAGGGAGACATTGTTGAACTAAAGGAGGTTCCAATTGATGTTTTGATGATTAAAAAAACATAATTACTACACGTGTTTATTATTTTGATGAAAAGCAACATTGGAACAAAATGAAGATATAAACTTAAGAAGATAGTGTACGAATTTGATAAAGAAAAGTTGAAGTTTGTAACTGATGAAATGAAGATCAAAATAAAAACAAAGCAAGATCAAGGCTCATCAGTGTCATTTCACATTTTGTATAATTATTTGTAAGCTCACTTTGTTAATTTGATAATCTAAAAGGCTCACCATACATAATCTTTCATCTTACTCATAATCATTCATCTTACTTCATTGCATGAGTCTTTACATTCACTAAAAAGAATTGAAGCTTTTGATTCTAATAAAAAACCACTTGATCTTTATAATAATCTTTTAAGAATATTTTGGAAAGTGTTTTAATCATATTTAGATTAAACAAATTAGTTTTGAGTATTTGAAGTTTTTAAAATTGTGTTTTTGAGGTGACTGGTCGATCTATATAGGTTAGGGTCGACCAATATAGGTTAAAGTTGTTAAAATTAATACACCGTGAGTTTTTAACAACATTAGTTGATGTATTGGTCGAACAATATATGCCATATTGGTTGATGAATAGTGACTCTAGGGATCTAAATGTATATTGATCGACCAGTATGCTATACTAGTTAACTAGTTAACTATATATAGTCAATGTAATGGCTAATTCTTGGCTCTAACGACTATTTTGGTCCCAAAACATTATAAATAATTGTTTTCTTATTTAGCTTCAAGAAGGTTTTGGGTGTTATATACACACATTACAAAGAGTTTTCAATCATTTTAAGCATCATTATTTCATATTTATATGAGTGAGCTACTTTGGAGTTATCAAGTGAATAAGTAAGGTTGTTAGGTGTCGAAACCAACAAAATTAATTTTCTACTCTTGAAAACTTTAATTTTGTAGAAATAAAGAGTAAGGTCAAAATCTACAGAGACTGGTTATATAATCTAAAATTTTAGAACAGTAAATAAAAAAGGGGGTTTTATGATTTAATGATTTAATAATCGAAAACAAGACAACTACAAAAATTATAATATGAAGAAGATGATAAGAAAAATATCAGCCAAAATATATCTCAATTTTAATTCTATTTAATTGATCATCAAATAGAAATATAAATTTCCTTCTCAAATAAAATGCTTATGAGTATTAATAAGTTCTAATACTCTGCTTTTCCTTGATTATAATTTATATGGGAATTGATCCATAAATAAATCTTGTTTATCAATCAATCATAAATCAACATTTAAGATATATATTGCAAACAACTTAAAAAATTAGAAAAGGCACCATTTTCACCCAATAATATTCAAATTGGATTATTTAAGATGGATTTAATATTTTCACAAATGTAATTCCAACAATTTAATTTTATCAAATGCATTGGATTTCTACTTTATTGGATCTAATAAACATGAATGGGTTTAAGGATCCAAATAGAAGTATTAATTTGATAGAAATAAGACATCAATATTTAAACCAAATAAAATCTCAAGAATACTGAAAATATTCAAACATTTAAGAAGAGAAAAATAATTGAAGAACAATTCTCACAATTTTACTAAATCAAACCTTGATAATCTTGACTAGAACAAAGATTTTAGTCACTCCTGACTTGGAAAAAAACAATAAAATAAAGAAAGGATTTTGGAAATTACGAAAGGTTAAAAGATACCTAAACTAATGAAAGGTTCTCCTATTTATGGGAAAGGAGGAGGGTAAAACCTTAGGCGAAAATGGGAAACAAATCCCATAAATTTAAATATAAGAAAATCTTATCAAAATTAGAATCTTGAAATATATCTTCTCATCTTGTGCAGATTTTTGGGATTATCATAGCACCTAGTACGAAAGTAGAATCATTCACACTAAAGTATGGTCTATATGAAAATCGTCCTCCATATTCATACTTTATCCATTTTGAGAATAACCACCCATTTGTTGGGGTTGAGGTATTGATTCATTGAAATGGAATATATATTTTCGAAGTGGTTTCGTACAAATCTAAAGATTAATGACCACCTAATCTTTAGTCTTCAATTTCCTTAATTTTGATTCAATCTTCATCAAATCCCTGATTTTTTATCTAAAAGATAATTATGAAATTAATACCCCAAAATTAAGTACAAAATCAGATATTATGTCAAAATAATGAAAATCACCGCTTTATCAAATTCCCTACACCAAACCTTAGCTTATCCTCAAGTAAATCAATTATGATATTTTCAAGCATCTAATCATGTAACATTCCATTTTCCCATGCCAAGGGTTAGAACCCTAGAATACTGTACATAAGAGACATGATTGAGAAATTAGGAAGTGCATTTCATACTTATGCGTAATATAGCACACATACATGTGAATTTGATTCTTGCACACATTATAATGACTGTTCATGCACTCATTTGACATTACCAGGTATAAATGATTTTGTTATGTGATTATGATGTGAATTGGGGATTCTATGTCTTGAAAATTGATTTAGTGAGTTTAAATATTGATTTAGAATTTTGATGAAAAATTAGGAAATTTCTGAAATTTCGAGTATGTGAGATTCCCATATCGATTAGAGAGGGGAACAAAGTAGGCCTTATAAGGCTATGGATACCTCTCCTTCACAAGACACGTTTTCACAAGCGAGTATGCAGGAAAAGCAAAACCGTGAGGGCTTGGCTGGGCTAAGGCCCAAAGTGGACAATATCTGTGAGCGGGTGGTCTAGGCTGTTACAAATGGTATCAGAGCTGGTACCCGGGTCGATATGCCAGCAAGCACGTTGGGCCTCTAAGGGGGGTGATCCAGGCCTGTGGGTCAGCAAGGATGCTGGGCCTCCAAGGGGGTGGATCCAGGCCTGTGGGCCAGCGAGGACGTTGGGCCTCTAAGGGGGTGGAATGTGAGATTCCCATATTGATTGGAGAGGGGAACAAAGTAGGCCTTATAAGGCTATGGATACCTCTCCCTCACAAGACGCGTTTTCCCGAGCGAGTGTGAGAGAAAAGCAAAACAGTGAGGGCTTGGCTGGGCCAAAGCCCAAAGTGGGCAATATCTGTGAGCGGGTGGTCCAGGTTGTTACAGAGTATATTTGGACAAGGAAAAATGCCAATTGGCAAGACAATTGAATTATCGTAGTAGAAATAAGTGACGAATGACAGTGGAAATAATTGGCATATGACTTTAAGATTTAATGACAAATGTCATGGAAAATTTGGGAGACAATTAGATTAGAAATTGTGGGAAAATGGATTGATCATTGAGAATTATGTGGTAACTTATGTTAATAACCTAGTAAAACCAATTTGACTAAGTGGTAAGTGTCATGACACTTACTAATCATTTACCGTGCTAATTAAACCCACGATGTTTCATCCTTGTAAGACACCTTCAATTATCTTTCACTTTGTTCATCTTCTTCATTCTTCTTCTTCTCCATTCACGATATTCATCTCACCTCATGACCTTGTCCTTGCTCTCATCTTTCACTTGCTACTTCCATTCTCGTTGTCTTCTTAATTTTGTCACTAAAGACCTAACCTACTCCACCTCCATGTTAATGATTGTATAATGTTTGGAAGCTAGGGTTAAGTGTGATTTAAATATCTTGAAGTTAAACAAGTAAGTGTAAAGCATTATTCTTCATGGTTTATTAAATAGCAACTTTTATAATGATAGTTAGAGGTTAAATGATCATAAAATGGTGATGTATATATGTTGAAATGTAAGTGAGGAAATAAGCATAAAAAGGTCTTGATTTTGTGTATATGATGATTAATGATTCATAAGTTGTTGAAGAGATGTTTTAGAGATGAAATGATCCTTATAATGGTATATAAAGAGTGCAAAAATTTTGATTAGTAAATGGATGTTTTCGTGTTATGTTTTCTTTGTATAATAACATGGATTTCTTTGGTTATTATAGAGGTAAACTAAAATGAGTTTAAAGCTAAAGAAAATGAGTAATTTGGTGTCTTGAAATGAGGTGAATTAGGGTGATAGTTTTGAAATAAAATGAAGGTGATAATGGAGTAGATTGTGTAGAAAGTTGATGATGAAATTATATGCATGGATATTCTGTTTTTGGTGTTTATGATCAATCATAGAATATGATTTGTTTATGAATGATATTGAGCTGAAATGGAGGTAAGAATGAAGAGGCAATGATGAGGAATTAAGCTAGAAATGATAGACTAAGTATAAGATGTTTTGGATGTAACTTATAAGAGTTGGAAAAGTTGAAAAATAGGAAGAACTGGCTGGAATTTTCGGATGAAAGCAACCCACGATCAGGGGAATACATCCACTATCATAGGAATGCCTAAAAGGGGCTGAAACTTTCTATTTTCATAAGTCACGATCGTGGGAATTCATCCACGATTGTGGGAATGGTTGTTAAGTGAAATATGCTTCTTTTATGTGTGGTTTGAAACAACAAATGGCTAAGTACTTTCCTATGATGCATTTAGGCTTGATTTAAGCGTGAAATGGACTTAGTTTGATGATGAAATAAGTGATTAAATGAGTTATATGTTTAGGGTGATGATTGAGGATATAATTTAAGAGTGAATTGTTATACATCAAGTGTTCATATCTAGAAATTTGGAGATGTTATAAGAATGAAAGTGATCCCATGAAGGCTAATGTGATTCAAATAAGATGAATGATGTGTATTAAGTAAAGATGAATGAGAAATTGGATATTATGTGATCTTATAATGTTAGAATAAACTTAGTGAATGAATAAATGATGAACTTAGAACAATCTTGTACAAATGAGGTGTTAACCTAAGTTCAAATTAGACATATATGAGTTTTGAAGTATGAATGATCTTGAAATATGAATCAAGGAAATATACCCTGGATTGTCATTGAGCATGCATTATACATAACACATAAACATATATGTATGATTGAGTGTTAATGTAATTCTACAAATTAGTAATGTGTAAATGTGTATATGATACATGATGTAGAAGCGCAAATAGAGCGACTACATCCAGACATTACCGTGACATCGAGGCAATAATTATCTGGAGCATATTGTGATTAACATAGATGGTCTCACACTAATTAATTGTTTGTTTAAATTTCTATATTGAATTATTATATGATGCGAATGTGTTGATTCCAGACATTGAATATCCAAGGCATTTGATGCATGAAAATCATATTGGAAGTGCTTATTGTATATGAATTTGATAGAAATAAGTGTACTCAACATAATTGTTGAATGTTGGACACAAGTCCAATGATATGTGAAAATGAAAGTGCATACTGAAACAAAGTGACTGATCAAATAAATGTGATATGGTGCATTCATTACATGATATGGATGATAAGATAAAGGCAGTTATGACCGGAGTCGCCAACGAAAAAGAGCTTAAAGTTTAGAATGTGGTAAGAGCCTTTGGTTCACTATGTATATTAAGCTCGGTATCCCCAACAGATAAGGGACAATTATTAATGAGCTCGGTATCCCCAACAGATACGGGACAATCGGTATCCATAATGGATACAGGACAATAAAAAAGGCACTCGGTCACAACAACGTAATAATTGAAAGTGAGTCTCATGAGCATTACATATACAATTTGATATGTATTATATGAATGATTGAATTGAGTTGTATGAATTGTTCTAAATGTGAAATGTGAAATAAATGAACAAAATTGTCTTTGATTGAACATGATGATTAATGAAGTGATGTGAATTATGTAGTTATATAAATTAAATATGAATTGTTGTGTTATGTGATATGAGTGAGTCATCGATGATGGGTAGCTCATATGAATTGTTGTGTTATGTGATATGAGTGAGTCATCGATGATGGGTAGCTCACCGAGTTCGCAAAACTCATCAAAATTATAACGTAGCTTTTCAGGTACGAGAGAGGTGACTTAGTTACTAAGACATTCTAGAAGAAACTGAGTATTGCTTTTGGACTCGAGAAATGACTCAAAGGTCGGTCAGCTAAGATTAAAGTGATAGATAGAATTTTTGTACATTTCCTCATTCATATAGCATATTTTGTAAACAGAGGTGTGGACTCTGATAAGTTTTCGATTCTGTATTTATATGGATGATGTAGGTAATGTTATAGTGTATATTTTGTTTTATGAAATGAGAATGAGGAATTGAGTTTTAGACATTGAGCAATTGTGTTTTAATTATGATGCCATGTTAAGTGATGTGATTGCTCTAGCGCACTACTTTCATTGGGCAGGTGCTCGAATGTCAAAAGGACGTATAAGCACGTGTCAGATGGGAGTGGGGTGCTACAAATCATCTTTTTCAGATTTTTGAATTTCTCCAATCTTTCTTGATCAAAATCTCAATCAAAATAAAAGCTTTTCATAACATAAGAAATTTTTACTACTTTAGATATCTCATGAATCAAATAGTTTTCAAAGAATTCAAATATACAAGCTTCTAGCACCCTTACAATGGTTCACTCAATCCACTCAAGTGTTTAGGGAGAAATTTTTGAAGCACCCAAGTCATAAAAGGGAAAAGAAAATACTATAAGTTTGCAAAAACATCAAATCTCCACCACTAAATATGAATCCAAAACAAAAATCGAAGGGTCTTTAATAGGGTTGAAATGGGGCTAAGGTAGGTGTATGAAAAAGAGGAAAATAGGCTTAGAAAAACTTGTTGAACAAAGTAAAAGAAATAGTTTTCTGCATAAAAGAAGGATTTTATGTTATTTTTTTTATATGGCAGATTTAGAGATTGTGTTGTTTTTTTTAATTCTTTGATTTTTTATTCCCAATTTTTTATTTTTCTTTTCTTTTTTTGAAGAACAGGTAAGAAGAATTCCTTAAAGAGGAAAATTGCAGAAAATTTCATATTGGAAAATGAACTTGATTCAACTAATTTTTAGGTAGAAAAAGAGGAAAATGAAATGAGAATTGATGGGCGAATTTTGGTTTAAATAAAAAGAAAGTCTAAGGCTCAACATTGGTTAACTAAAGGAAGGAAAATGGTAGGTTTTTAAAAGAAAGATAACATGGTTAAATCCTAATTGCCCTTATCATATTAAAGTAAGAATTCATTATGTGGTCTCAACAAGAATAAATAAGCAAATTCTAGATTTTCAAAACCAATGTTGACAACACTCAATCAAAGAATAAGAAGAAAATGTAATGTCATGTTCATATATTAGGCTCAAATATCTCACAAAGATTGGATAAAAAATTGATGTTAACAACTTGCATAATTCTCTAAACAAATCAAATTGCTAGATTCATGATCAATTTAAACTTAACAAAAATTGCTTAGCTATTATTACCTCAATTTATCATGCAATGTTGACCTTAAAAGACAAGTAGATTCCTACTTACCTCCAAAAATTTCAAAGGTAAGCAAGAAAAATACTTCAAATTGATAGCATTTGGATCAAATAAAGGTCTTGGTCGAGAATTTCTTTCAAAAATTGCAAATGAAAAAATCTTTTGTAAAATCAATTTTTCAACACTTTCATCACTTGTTCCTTTAAATATGTAGTTTCAGTCTAAAGCTCAAAGATTTACAAACCAATATATCAAAATATACCCTCCCCACACCTAGTCTCTACATTGTCCCCAATGTAGAATAGGATCAAATACAGATAAGAACAAGAAGAATACTGTCCTAAAAATGTTCATAGAGAAGAGAGAGAAAAAATCGATCTCTCTAAAGTTGAAGGGGTCTGTTGCATCATCAGATTCAAAAGGTCTTGTTGTCACTGGGATTAGTGCTCTTTTACAGCTACTTCTTCATAAGAGAAATAGGTGATAAAAACTAAGAATCCTGCAAAATAATGCTCAACTATTCCCAAATACAGGAGCACACTGAATCGCATATTTTGTTTTTTTTCTCACGAAGAACAGTCATAATTTGTTGTGTCTAATATATTAGGAGAGGAAGAGCTAGGAAATTGTCGATTCTAGTGGATGAAAAATGTGATCTCCTGCTGGATCGTTAACCTCTGTTTGCTATGCTATTTTTCATTGATGCTTGGGATTGAATGGTGATAACGAGATGGGAGATGTGGCGGTTGCTAAGGTTTCTTTGGGGAAAAGCATGTAGAGAGAAGGCAATGAGAAGGGGGAAACGAGAGATAGGTCAAAATAAAAAGTAAAAAACACATAACTTTAATTTAACTAATAAAAATAAAAGAAAGTAAAAGAAAATAAAGAAAAAGTTAAAAATTAAAACACTAGTAACTGTTATCACTCATTTACCTTACCATTAATATCATAAGCCATGAAACATTCATACTGATCTTTTTACCTCAACTGGAGGTTGAAGACACAGTAAGAAGAAGACAAAACTTGACAATAACAACAGTTAAAAGTAACAGAGCATAAAAACAGACTTAACGTCCCCTGTGTTGCTATTACTGGTATAACTTTTACTTCCTCCTTGCTAATGGAAAATGTAAAATGAGGAATAGTTACCTTGATATTTTTATTATACAATTTTGTTGGGTTGCCTCCCAACTAGCTCCTGCATTTATTGTCTTTAGGTAGACAAAGTTCCAAATCAATCTCCATAATTTGGGACCTGTAAAGTGATTACCTCTAATTTGTTCACCTGAAATTCTTCATAATAAGGTTTAAGACGATGTTCATTAACCTTGAATATTTTATCAGTACGAAGACTCTAAATTTCAAGTGCACCGTGAGAAAACACTTTAGTTACTAGAAAAGGTCCTACCCATCTTAACCTTAATTTTCTAGGAAATAATTTAAGTCTAGAATGAAATAAGAGAACTTTTTACCCAACTTCAAAATTCTTTCTGGAGATATTTTTATCTTGAAAAAGTTTAGTCTTCTTTTTATAAATTCTAGAATTATGAAAATGTAACACCCCATAACCATAAACTACATACCGGAACACCCAGTGGATATTCTAGTATATAATCTATAATAATAGTGTATTAACTATCTCACCTTCACTTTATAACATGACAACATATCTGACTTAGTCATGGCATCAACTACTACACATAAATGTCACCAGATTTTAAAACCAAATACCAAACTGTAATCCTCATTTCATTTCATAAAATCGAACGTATTTACATTGTAGCTTTTAAACATCCATACATGTACATCATCATATCCTAATACAGAATATGCTATATGAAAGAGGAAATTACACAAAAAGTCTATCTAAAGTCTTTAGTCTCAGCTGACCAATCTTTGAGCCATTTCTTCTTCATAAAAGTACAAGAATTATGCTTCTTGTAATCTCTCAATCGCTAATGTCCTCTCTCAATCTTGAAATGTCAATGTACAATTTTGGGTGAGTTTTGCGAACTCAATGAGTTAACCATCATCGATGGTTCACTCAATTCATGTAACACTTTATCACATGTAATACATATTTCACATCTTTGTATTTTGCAAGAAATATCACATATCACATTCTCATTCAAATACCAGGTACTCATACATTTTTAATCAGTCAAACACATGTATTAAAATGTATATGTGATGCACGTGAGACTCACTTTCACTTATTATTGTTAATGTTGTGACCGAGTGCCTTTTTACTAGCTCATATCCCTTAGTGGATACCGAGCTGTACCAGATAATGTCCCATATCCCTTAGTAGATACCGAATACTTTCATAACTGAGCCTGAGGCTTTTATCATAGTCTGAGCTTTAAGCTCTTTACACTGACAACTCTGGTCACAATTGCCTTTATCTTTCATGTATTCATATAATGGAACGCTTCACATTCATATAAATACAATCAGTCACTTGATTTCAGTTTCACTTTCACATTCACAT
Organism: Erythroxylum longipes; assembly: GCA_027563885.1. NCBI lineage: Eukaryota > Viridiplantae > Streptophyta > Magnoliopsida > Malpighiales > Erythroxylaceae > Erythroxylum > Erythroxylum longipes. The sequence continues at coordinate 15,486,424 of JAOQMS010000179.1, forward strand.
TTAACATTGGACCTTGGTCCGGCATTCCACAATAATGTGGAGTATCACTTATTCATTCAAATTCACATACAAGGAGCACTTCAATATCACAATCATCAGATCAGAATCATCGGACCTTCATGTCCAGAAATTCAACAATCAAATCACATTCATAGATAATTCAAATAAAAAATTAAGCAAACAAATAATTAAGTGAGACCGTCTAGGTTACTCACAGTTTGCTCCCAAAGCTATTGCCTTGAAGTTTTGGCAATATCAAGAAGTGGTCACTCTACTTGTTCTCTTATATGCAATCATATACAAAATTTACACATTCAGATAAATAGTCTATCATAAGCACATTCATGCATGTATCATGTATTATGCATGTTCAATGACAATTTCTCGGGTATGTTTCTTTAATACACTTTATAAGTAGTTTCAATAAACTCTTTACTCTCTTTAATCCCTTCATTCAACCTCAATTAAAAAATTTAAAAACTCATTTAAACCCTACATACCTCATATGGTATCAACCTTACTTGAATTTGATTGAAAAATATCAAAAAATCATTTGTTAATAAAACATGTTTGGTCTACTGTTCATGATCAATCTGACCACAGAAATGAAATAATTTGGTAATATTTTCTTTTATAAAATTGATCTCTTATCTCTTAAGTTTCTAGTAACACTAAGATCATTCAATTCGGTTCAGTACTCTGAAAGTTATACTACAAATATTGTAGACTAAGCATATTTGAAAATCAGCTAATGCATGATCATGCTGTCAGGTTGTACAACTCATATATCTTAATTCAAATATCCAAAAATTACAAAATTTATACCAACTGAAATTTAAGATATTAAGCTACAACTTTTGTGAATACACTTTTATCTGATTCGGTCTACATCAATACAGTTTTTTCGAAAATTATAGGAAATGATTTCTGTCTCGGGTAGTGTTATAGCCTAAACCAAGACTCAATTTCAAGCCAGATTTTGAATTTCTTATAGATAGAATTAAAATTCAATTTCTTCAGACGATTTGTATCTATATGTATCTATTTTAATATGAACTAAGAATCAACTCAGTTAAAAATCTATAGCTCAAGATATAATCAAAATATAGAAGCATGATTAATGAAAATTCTCCAGTTCATAACAATCCAGCACATTTCCTCACTTTAATCCAATCACTCCTTTTTCAAATCAGTTTAGATGATTCTAAATTGAAATAGGGAGGAAAATCAATGTCTTAGGAGTGTATTGGTTCAATTTTCAAGTCATTTGGAGTTTATAAGAAAAAGTTATCACCAAAAGAATCAAAGTTGTTCATACACAGACTTAAACACAAAAACCATGCACGTAACCTTCTTCTTCTTCTCTCGTCTGTGAATTTTGTTTTATGAATAGTAACAACCACAAGCTAGAACAGAATTTAAAACCACTTACACAATCATTCATCCTCAAGCATGAAAACATCATCTATACTACTCCCCGTCTCAGCTCAATAACATAAAACAACTCAAAAATCCAAAATTCACATAAACATCAAAACCGTAGACTACTATTCACGCAAATTCCATTTTTGCATTTTTTTCTACATCTTCCATTCATCTGATGCATTATTCCACTTTCTTCTACACTTTCATTTCATCAAGAACTTTTCATTTCTATACCAGAACTAACTTACATGAACTTCTGTATTTTCGTTCATAACAACTCAAAATCCATATTTATAAACAATCATTTTCGATACCCATATACGTATTTCTCTAAACTAGAACTGAATATATATATTCATCGATTTTCTTTCACGAATTTCAGCATCTATGTATTCAATTCACTAATCATCAATAAACCTACTTTTTCCTACCTCACTTATGCATGAATTCGTTCATAAATTCTCAAACAACATCACTTACTTGATCCTTCAACAAATTCTAGCAGTGAAAAAGACAAACAGGGCTTCGGTGGTTAAACAAAAAGCAAGGAAGAATCTCAGTGTTGGATGCATTCAGTGGAGAAGAAAAACGACAACTCTTTTTCCATATTCAGACAAAACATACTTTTTTAATTCATTGCCACATTTCATTATTGCATGTGAGCCATTTGTCACTTATGAGTGCTGCCATATGTCACCATATAATTGGTCCAAAAATTCAATATTTTTCCTAGTCAAAAAATACTCCAAATTTTTAGAAAATTTCTAAATTCACCAAAATTTCTGAAATAATACTAATAGTCTTTAAATAAAAATTTAACGTAAATAAGTCACAATTCACATTTTAATCAATCAATCATACCTGAAAAATGTCAATGAATGCATGTACAATTATTATAATGTGTCCAAAAATAAAATTCACATGTGTGTGAATATACTATGATACATGAGCATGAAATGCACTTCTAATTTCTCACTGTACTCTTAATCACTATTTTGGGGTCTAACCCCAAACATGGGATGTCACACAGAAGCATCATGCCTTATCTCATCAACTTCTTGCAATTGTAACTTTTTTTGATTACCTGCTTCATCCATGCTTATGTTACATTGTTTGATAGCCGTAGGCCTTATGTACAAGTTCTATAGGAAGGTGACAGGGCTTACTGAAAATGAGGTGATATGGAGACATACCAATTAGAGTTTTAATTTTGTATTCCCAGAAAGCATCATCTAAACGAGTGCTATAATCTTTCTTACTTGTGTTGACAGTCTTCTCCAAAATTGACTTGATTTTTCTACTAGACACCTCAACTTGTCCATTTGTCTGTGGATGATATATTTTTGAGATCTTATATGTCACATTAAATTTCTTCAACATATTTTTGACCACCCGATTGCAAAAATGAGTGCCTCTATCAATGATGATCTATTTTGGTGTTCCATACCTAGCAAAAATGTGACTTTTGACAAATCCTACAATAGTCTTACCATTATTAGTCCTGGTGGCTTTAGCTTCCACCTACTTTGAGACATAATCTACTATTAATAGAATACATAAATTACTAAAAAAAGATAGAAAAAAACCCATAAAATCAATTCCTATTCATCAAAAAGTTCACATATTAAAACTTGGGAGATAGGCATTTGATCTCTAAAGCCTAAGTGTTGATTGTGGAGATTGAGAGAAGAGGAGTGGTGGGTCCCAAGGCCCACTTTATTTAGTTTCCTTCTTCTTGATTTGTTGGCTTTTAGTTTCCTTGTTCTTGATTTATTGGCTAATAATAAAAACACCTAAAATCTTCTTTTTGGGTTAACGTGAGGTTACAAAGAGAGATTTGTGTGCCTTGTAATCACCATCTATTCACTCTTGAAAATTTCTAGTGCATTGTTTCCGTAGTTTTTCTTTAGTTCTCAGATTTCTATGTTAAACTTGGTATTCATTATTATTTCTCTGGTTTTTCTTGTTTATTTCTATGTTTATTGTTGTTGTTCTTTGTGCAATTGGAATTGTTATGATCCTAGTAAATGGTATCAGAGCCAGGTTCATTGGCTAATTACTGAGCAAACAATAATGGAGGATGGGACGATCAAGATTGAGAAGTTTTATGGGAAGGACTTCAGGTTTTGGAAGATGCAGATGGAGGATTATCTGTAACGAAAGAATTATATCTTTGCCTCGATGTGAAACCGAAATTGATGAAGGAAGATGAGTGGAAGGTTCTGGATCAACAAGCACTTGGTACAATTCATTTGACATTAGCACTTAGTGTGACGTTCAACGTCAAAGATGTGATAATAATGGCAAGTTTGATGAAGGTCTTATCAGATATGTATGAGAAACCCTCATCTATGAACAAGGTATTTTTGATGTGTCGTTTATTTGATTTAGAGATGGTATATAGTAGTTCTGCTACTGTACATATAAATGAATTTAATTCTATTATAAGCCAATTGACTTCAATGGACATTAAATTTGAAGATGAGGTTAAAGCTTTGATCCTGTTGTCTTCCTTACTTACTACATAAGATACTGTTGTAACTGATATGAGTAATTATGCTGGAAAGAATAAAATGAAACTTGATGATGTATGTGACTTGATCCTAAGTGAGAGTATCAGGAGGAGGGAGTGATTAAGGGGAGCTTACAGTACCGAGAGTAGGGGAAGGGAAAAATAACAAAGGAGTAAAGGGAAACTAGGAAGATCAAAGTTTAAAGGGAGGAGCAAGTCCAGGAACAAGTCAAAGATGGTGTGTTGAGGTTGTGGGGGTAAAGGGCATCCTAAGAAAGAGTATCCTAACCTAAAGAAAAAGAAAGATAATCGAAGACACCATGATGATAGTGATTCATCAGTGAACTCTGCTTCAGATGATGTGGGTGACGCTTTGATCCTTAACATTGATAGTCCCATCGAGTTTTGGATATTGGACTTTAGTGCATTGTTTCACTCTTTACCATGTAGGGAGTTGTTTCACAACTTCAAATCTAGGAATTTGGGGAAGGTTTATCTTGCTGATAATAAACCTTTGGATATTATGGGCAAGGGAGATGTCACAATCAAGACTTCGAGTGGGAGTACATGGAAACTGAAGGATGTTAGGTTTATTTCGAACTTTAAAAAAAATATGTTTTCGGTGGGTCAGTTAGACTTATGTGGTTACAAAACTGTGTTTGGTGTGGGTCTTGGAAGGTCTCTAAGCGTGTTATAGTGGTGGCATGCGTGACCAAAGTTGGGACTTTATACACTACTGCATAGTGTTCTAACATGGTTGTTGCAACAACAGATGATAACACCAAGCTATGACACAGTAGGCTTGGTCATATGAGCGAGAAAGAGATGAAAATTTTAGCCTTAATGGGTATTTTGCCTAGTTTGAAATCAGTGGATTTGAGTTTATATGAGAGTTGTGTCTTGGGAAAACAGAAAAGGATAACTTTCATAAAGACCAAAAGAGAGTTGAGGGCGGAGAGGCTTGATTTAGTACACATCGATGTATGGGGGCCCTATAAGGTGAAATCCTAGGTGGCTCGTGGTATTTTGTGACCTTCATAGATAACTTCAGTAGGAAGGTGTGGGTCTACTTCCTAAAGCACAAGTCCAAGGTGTTTGAAACTTTCAGAGTTTGGAGAGCTGAAGTTGAGATTCAGACTGGCAGGAAAATTAAATGCAATAGGTCTGATAATGGAGGTGAGTATAACAAGAAAGAATTTAAAAAATACTGTGCAATAAATGACATTAGCTTGACGAGTACAGTTCCAGGGAAGGCTCATCAGAATGGAGTTGTAGAAAGAATGAATTGGACGCTACTTGAACGTGCTAGAAGTGTGAGTATCCACGCAGGGTCCCCAAAGGTCTTTTGGGCTGATGCAGTCAATACAACAACATATTTGATCAATAGAGGACCTTCAGTTCCTTTGGACTTCAAAATTCTTAAAAAGGTGTGGTCTGGAAAAAAGGTAAATCTTTCCCACTTGAGAACCTTTGGATGTGTTACCTATGTTTATTATGAAATCTAGATAAATTAGACCTAAGGGTCATGAAATGCTATTTCACAGGGTATAGTTTGGATTAGTTTGGATATCAGTTTTGGGATCCTATGAATATGAAAATTCTAAGACACTATGACGTAACTTTTGATAATGTTGTCTTGTACAAGTATAATTTTGGTGGTGGTTCTGCTGTAACTAAAAAAGAGGGAGAAGAACGAGAAACTGTTGAGTTAGAAGTTCCTAGTAACAAGGGTACTACTATAGAGACGAATGATGTTCATACTCCATAAGCTTCTGATCTGGAGGAATCTGAGGATAATATATATTTAGCTGGTCCAAGGCCAGTAAAGAATGAGACAGAAATAGGCACACCAAATGGAAGCTTTAGTTAGGATATAAGGAGAATAGTCTCTAAGCTGGAGTTGAGGAAATCCACTAGGGTGAACAGAGGCAAAGCTCCTAACTGATATTCTCCTTTTATGAATTTTCTGTTACTTACAGATGCAGGTGAACCCTAGTCCTATGATGAAGCTATGAATATAAGCGACTCGTTGGAATGGGAGAAGGCCATGAATGAGGAGATGAAATCCCTGGAGAATAACAAAACATAGATCTTGTCTAAGCTACTTGTGGGGAAGAAGGTACTATGAAATAAGTGGGTTTATAGGCTGAAAAAGGAACCTGATGGGAGCATTAGGTACAAGGCCAGGATGGTGGTCAAGGATAGTTCACAGAAGAAGGGCATTTATTATAATGAGATATTTTCTCCTGTGGTGAAATTTACTACTATCATAATCTTGTTGAGTATCGTGGACTCTGAGAATCTGTTCTTAGAACAAATGGATGTAAAAACTATTTTTTTACATGGAGATATAGAGTAGGATATTTATATGCTACAACTGGAAGGTTTTCAAGTTCCAGGCAAGGAGAACTTGGTGTGCAAGCTCAAAAGAATCTTGTATAGACTCAAACAAGCTCCTAGATGGTGGTGACACTTTCATACGCAACACTGGGTTTGTGAGGTCTGATGGTGATCACCATTGCTACTTTCAGAGGTATAAGAATGATTATATTTACTTACTTTTATATGTAGATGATATGCTCATTGTAGGTACAAGCATGGATGTGATAAATAATTTGAAAAAGAAATTGTTGTGTAAGTTTGAGATGAAAGATATGGGTGAGGCTAAACAGATACTTGGCATAACGATTAATTAAGTCAGCCAGTTAGTTGAAATTATCTCAGGAACAGTAAATCCAGAAGGTGTTTTGTAGGTTCAGTGTGTAGGATGCTAAAACTAGGGATACATTGCTTCCGAGCAATCTCAAGCTGTTTAAGGAGCAGTGCTTGACAACTAATGAGGAGAAGGAACACATGGAACATGTGCTCTATGCATCTGCAATTGGGAGCTTGATGTATGCTACTAAGCCTGATATTGCTCATACAATTGGAGTTGTAAGTAGGTATATGTACAATCCAAGTAAAGAACATTAGGAAGTTGTGAAATGGCTATTGAGGTATTTGAAAGGTACTTCAAATATGTTGCTTTGCTTTAGGAGGAAAGAAGTGAAACTTGAGGGGTTCATTGATGCTGATCTCAATAAGGTTGTTGATAAAAACAAAAGTACTTCTGGGTATGTCTTCACCATTGGTGGTACAGTGGTAAGCTAGATGTATAGGCTACAGAAGTATGTCTCTTTATCTAAGACTGAGTCTTAGTACGTGGCTATGTCAGAGGTTCATATTTATTATATATTATATAGCTCTCCTACTCTTATTTTTTCTCGCGTAATTTTGAGTACTCAAACGGTCAATTATTTTCTATTTTATCCTATATTCATTTATATATTCATATTTTATTTCTATATTGATATTAATTATGAATAACTAAGAATGAAAAGAATAAAGAATTCAAAATTAATAGCTAAAATTGGAGTGGTTTGCTAAATTCCTATGTATATACAATTTCTCTTATAGGAGCCCGCTTAGCTTAGAGGTTAAAGCATCGTATTTATTAAGGAGATAGTTTGGCTCAAGAACTTCCTAGAGGAGCTGAGTAGCAAGATCAATACGCTCTCTTTAGTGATAGTCAAAGTGCAATTCAGCTAGCTAAGAATCGCATGTTTCATTGCCGAACCAAACACATAAGAGGACGACACCATTTCATTTGGAGTTTGGTTGAAGATGGTTTGTTGTGTTAAGAGAAGGTATTAGGGGTTAAGAACCCAACAGATATGCTCAATAAAGGGGTCAGTGTGAACAAACTGAGGTTGTGTTAGACCTCAATTGGTCTCTGGTGATTGCATATGAAGGTGTTTAATGCATTAGGTGTGAGTGTGTGATTGATGGTGATGTATAAGCTTTTTTTTTAGGATGTCTTCATGTATTACAATCTCCAAATGGGAGGTTGTTGAGTGTGGAGACTGAGAGAAGAGGAGTGGTGGGGCCCAAGGCCCACTTTATTTAGTTTCCTTCTTTTTGGTGTATTGGCCAATGATAAAAACACCTAAAATCTTCTTCTAGGGTTAACGAGAGGTTACAAAGAGAGATTTATGTGCCTTGTAATCACCATCTATTCACTTTTGAAAATGTCTAGTGAATTGTTTTCGTGGTTTTTCTCCTAGTTCTCGAGTTTCTACGTTAAAATGGGTATTCATTGTTATTTCTTTGGTTTTTCTTGTTTATTTTTGTGTTTATTGTTGTTGTTCTTGGTGCAATTGGAATTACCACGATCCCAACCTAAGTTACCTATCTCTTGGCAATCATGACAAGACTTGCAAAATAGAAATGCATCTTTAAATAAAGTAGGCCAAAAGAAACCACATTCTGGCATCTTATGTGTTGTTCTCTTTGGACCAAAATGTCCACCATAGGCATATGAATGACAAAACTCTAAGATGGATGAAAATTGACTATTAGGTACATATCTTTGAATTATTTAATTAGAGCAATGTTTCCACAGATATGGATCATCCCAGATAAAATATTTTGACTCGCTTTTTATCCTGTCTTTTTGGGCTATAGCCAGTTCACCTGGTAATGTTTTAGAAACTAAATAGTTCACAATATCAGCACACCAAGGATTAGAACATTGAACCTCAAAAATATGTTCATCTAGAAATGATTTTAGGAGAGGCAAGGGCCCTTCATCAAGTACTAGTCTACTCAAATTGTCAGCGACTGAATTCTTTTTTCCTTTCTTGTCTTTGGTTTCTAAGTCGAATTCTTGCAGTAGCAAAATCTATCTTATCAATTTTAGTTTGGTTTCTTTTTTATTAATAAGATACTTCAAAGCTGCATGATCAGAATAAACAGTGACTTTAGTACATAATAAATAAGACTGAAATTTCTATAATACAAATACTACTGAAAAAAGATCCTTATCTGTTGTAGAATAATTTCTTTGAACATTGTTAAGAGTTCTTAAGGCGTAGTAAATGACATATGTATTCTTGCCAATCTTTGGTCTTAGCACAACACCTACAACATAGTTGCTGGCATCTCACATTATCTCAAAAGGATAATCCCAATTTGGTGGATGGATAATTGGAGCTAATGTTAACAATTCCTTGAGTTAATTGAATGATGCTTTGTATTCTATGCTGAAATAAAAAGGAACATCTAGTTGCAACAACTTTGTTAGAGGTTGAGTAATCATAAAAAAATCTTTGATAAACCTTCTGTAAAATCTTGCATGACAAAGGAAAGAACACACGTCCTGCACAGAGGTGGGGTAAGTTAAAGATTTAATTAAATCAATTTTAGATCTATCAACCTCAATTCCTTTTGATGATACTATATGACTTAATATCAGAAACTTGATCAACCATAAAGTGGCATTTTTCATAATTCAACACTAGATTCATTTCAATACATCTTTTTAACACTTTAGCTATATTTCTAAACAATCTTCAAATGAATTACCATAGACAATAAAGTCGACTATAAACACCTCTATGATATTCTCTACATAATATGAGAAAATACTAACCATACATCTCTAAAATGTCGCAGGAGCGTTACATAAACTAAATGAAATACAACCGTAGGCAAATGTACTAAAAGAGCATTTGAAGGTTGTCTTTTCCTATCTTCGGGTGCTATGGGAACCTAATTGAAACCTAAATGACCATCAAGACAACAATAACGAGAATGACCAACCAACCTTTCTAACATTTGATTGATGAAAGGTAATGGAAAATGATCCTTCCTAGTAGAATAATTCAATTTTCTATAATCTATGGAGACTCTCCATCCATTTTGCACACGAGTTGGAACTAATTCACCATTATCATTCTTTACCTCTATAAAACCAGTCTTTTTCGGTACTACTTGAACTGAACTTACCTATTTGCTGTTAGAAATTGGAAAGATCATACCTATATCAAGAAGTTTCAAAACTTCTTTTTTGACTACTTCCATCATTGGTGGATTAAGTCTATGTTGAGATTCTCTTGAAGGCTATCTTCTAGTAAAATCCTATGCATACATACGAAAGGGTTGATACCTTTGATGTCTGCAATAGTCCATCCAATGGCTTTCTTATATTCTCTAAGTACTCTAACCAATTTTTCTTCTTCCAAAGGGGTTAACTTGTTTGAAATTATCACAGGAAGTGTCTAATTATCACCCAAATAGGCTTGTTTCAGATATTCAGGCAAAATCTTCAATTCCAACTTGGATGCTTGCAAAATAGAAGGAAGAAGCTTGTTATAAGATATTGGAAGATCAATGTAAGAGACAATGTACCTGGTATACTTCAAACTTTCTAGCCCAAAAATTGAATTCTTCATCTCTTCATAAATGACAAATTTTTCTTCAAGATTTTTCAAATCTCTAAGACTAACTCTGCAATAGTTTACTTAAAAAATTTGCTTAGTTAGATTATCAATTATGTCAATAACAAAAACAAAATCAACATCACTAGGAAAACGCATGGCTTCAAAAATATTAAATCTAATCAGCTCTTTATTGAATTCCATAGTTAAAATGCCTTCAGCAACATCAATTTTTATTCTTGATGTTTTCAAAAATGGTCTCCTTAACAAGATTAGTACAGATTTATAAGAATGGTCTTCTTCCATATCTAATACAAAAAAATCTATTGGAAATACTAACTCCTTAACTTGCACCACAACATCTTCTAAAGCACCTTCAGGATATGCATTGGACCTATTTGCTAGTTTAATGATTACTTTCATTTCTTTTAAAGGTCCCATGTTCAAAGAAAGATAGATTGAGCTAGGCATGACACTTATTGATGATTTTAAATTTATCATTGCTCTTTTCACTTTCAGATTGCCAATTTTACAAGGAATGGTGAACATATCAGGATCCTTACATTTTGGTGGTAACTTCTTTTCACATCTCCCTTCAATTTTCTTTTTTTAGTGAATAAATCTTTAAGGAATTTTGCAAACTTGGCACTTGATTAATAACATCAAGAATGGGAATGTTCACTTCCATCTTTCAGAACACTTTTAGAATCTCTTTTTCTTGCTGCTCCTTTTTTGATTTTGCTAATCTACTTGGAAATAGAGGTGGGACGACATAGGTCTACTGGGGTTTTGAATTTTCATATTGTGGTAGCTCTATTTCTTTCTCAATTTCTTCCTCCACAGTATAATTTGAGGAATTTTTCACTTATTCTTTCAATTCCTTCCCACTCCTTAGTGTAATGGCACTTGCATTTTGTCATGGATTTACTTCAAGTTGAGACAGAAATCTTCAAGAATTTTAATTATCCATCTTTTCCACGGTTATGGCTATTTGACTCATTTGAATCTCTAAATTTTGAATACTAATCATTGTATCATGTTGAAAGGCATTTTGTTGAGACGTTCTTATATCTTGCTGAAATGCTATAGTATTTTGCTGCATTTGTTACATCCTATTAGCAAGAGAAGTAACAACACTTTCAAGGGAATTACTTGATTTTGGAGGAGGTTGAAACATAGGTGGTCTAGGCTGAAATCCAGGCTGCCAAAAATTATTTGATTTCTATCCATAACTGAACTTTGGATGATATCTCCATCTGGGATTATAGGTTGAGGAATACGGATCATATTTCCTTTGATGTTGCTGCCTTAGAAACCTCTTATGACATTAAGTTGCTCTTCCTCTTGGAGAGTTAGACACATGTCTGTTGGATGGTTAACATTTGAATAAATTCCACATGGTTTGACATGTTGATGATTTCCTACAACAAGTTTCTGTAAAAGAGAAGTCAGATTGTTAAGAGAATGTTCAAGTGCATGAATACTTACCTCATTGACATTCTTTGTTGGTGCTTCGTGTCGAATGTCAAATTTTTGTGTGTTGGCAACAACTTTTGAAATTAATTCCTTTGCCTGGGTAAGTGTTTTGTCCACCAAGGCTCCATCACTTGATGCATTTATCATATTTCGATATGATAAAAACAAACCTTTATAGAAATACTAAATCATCAAAAGAGTGTTAGAAATTTGATGATAGGGACAGCTTACACAAAGCTGATTGAATTGCTCCCAATATTTGTGGAGAATTTCTCCACTACCTTGGCGAATTCTACAAATTTATTTTCTAATATTAGTAGATCTAGAAGCAAGGAATTTTTTTAAAGAAATTGTCTCTTTAATTCATTCCAAGTCATGATGGATTTTAAAGGTAAATAATATAACCAATCATTTGCTTTATCTGTCAAAGATAACGAAAAAACACACATTTTGATATATTCTACATTCAGAATATGTGGTTTCATGCTAGAACAAACTGCATGAAATTTTTTAAGGTACTTATGGGGATCTTCACCTGTAAGTCCATGAAAAGTAGGAAGTAAGTGAATCAAACCGGATTTTAATTTAAAGTTTACCGTATTATTTGTCAATTCAATGCATAAAGGTTGTTGAATAACATCCGAATTAGCAGCCCAATATAAAGGTTGTTCAACATTAACCTTTATTTCAGGTTCTTCAAAGAGTTCTGGTAAACTAAATTCTAGTTCAATTATGGAAGAAGAAGTAGAGGGATTTTTCTAGAGTTTTGTGGCTTTTCTAAATTATTTAGCATTTTTCTCAATTTTAGGATCAAATTAAAAATCACTTCCATGGGAAGTTCGGGTCATACAAATTCAGAAAATAATAACACCAGTCCCCGACAACAATGCCAAAATTTGTTAGGTGTCGAAACCAACAAAAATTCTTTCCTACTCTTGAAAACTTTAATTTTGTAAAAAAGCGAGTAAGGTTGAAATCTGCAGAGACTGGTTATATAATCTGAAATTTTAGAACAGTAAATAAAAAAGGGGGTTTGTGATTGAATGATTTAATAATCGAACATAAGACAACTGCAAAAATTATAATATGATGAAGATGATAAGGAAAAGTCCAGCCAAGACATATCTTAGTTTTAATTCCATTTAATTGATCATCGAATAGAAATATAAATTTCCTTCTCAAATGAAGTGCTTATAAGTATTAATAAGTTCTAATACTCTTCTTTTCCTTGATTGTAATTTAGATGGGAATTAATCCACAAATAAATCTTGTTTATCAATCAATCCTAAATTAGCTTTTAGGATTTATATTGTAAAAAGCTTTAAAAATTAGAAGAGCCACCATTTTCACCCAATAGTACTAGAATTGGATTATTTAAGATGGATTAAATATTTTCACGAATACAATTCCAACAATTTAATATCGTGGAATGTATTGAATCTCTACTTTATTTGAGCTAATAAACATGAATGGATTTAAAGATCCAAATAGAAGTATTTATGTGATAGAAATAAGAACTTAATATTTAAACCAAATAAAATCTCAAGAATACCAAAAATATTTAAACATTTAAGAAGAGAAAAAATAATTGAAGAACAATTCTCATAATTTTATTTAATCAAACCTTGATAATCTTAATTAGAATAAAGATTTTAACCACTTATAACTTGAAACAAAAACCAATAAAATATAGAAAGGATTCTGGAAGTTACAAAAGGCTAAAAGATACCTAAACTAATGAAAGTTTCTCCTATTTATAGGAAAGGAGGAGGGTAAAACCCTAGGTTAAAATGGGAAACAAATCCCATGAATTTAAATACAAGAAAATCTTATCAAAATCATAATCTTGAAATATAGCACCTAGTACAAAAGTAGGATTGTTTACACTAAAGTATGGTCCATATGAAGATTATCCTCCATATTCATACTCCCCAATAGTTATCCATTTTGAAAATAACCACCCATTTTTGGTGGTTGAGGGATTGATTCGTTAAAATGGAGATATGTATTTTCGAAGTGGTTTGGTACAAATCTAAAGATTAATTACCAACTAATACTTAATCTTCAATTTCCTTGATTTTGATTCAATCTTCACCAAATCCTTGATTTTTCACCTAAAAGATAATTATGAAATTAATACCCCAAAATTAAGTACAAAATTAATTAAAAATGGAAAGATATTATGTTAAAATAATGAAAATTACAACTTTATCAGAGGTCCTTTTGAGTTGTAATACTTTGGTTTGTTGAATATTGTACTTGGGTGTCATCCAAGTGGTATTGATGTTCCTCTTCACCTTAGAATAAGATTGTAAGAAGGATTCCTCTCTACCAAGAAATACTGTACAAAGGTAATTCTTCTCTTCGAAAGAAGAATTATAATGAAAGTCTCAGAAGAATCTTGAGAGTGGACATAGGTAAGGGTTGTTTTCTCAACCATTACAAATCAGTTTGCATTCTCTTTTCCTCATCCTCTTTAATTTATTGCTCAATTATTTTATTAATTTATATTAAGCAATTCTCATCCTTTTTTATGTTGGTTGTTTATTAATTGAGTATATTGGATAGAAAATTTTGTTGAATTTTATGAACACTTAATTCACCCCTCTTTGAGCCATTAAGGACTAACACATCTTCTAATGAAAATTTGCTCCAGAGTCACTATGGCAGCCATAAGAATATGTACATTCTATCCACCCACAGTTTTGTTGTTGTCTTACTAGGAGATTCGGTGGTAAGGCTTATGGTATTTAATGGCATCTCAAATTTTCTCAACATCTACAACACACTACTTGTTTTAAGGCTTGTATTAACCTTGTTTTCAAACTCACCTCCTGCAATTATTAGTCCTCTCAGGTGAACATATAAATGAAGCTTCTTTTATATATTAAACCTTTAATTACTTAAAATAACAATTTCTATTACCATGTTGATTTGTTAGATTAAGTGTATGAACTTATATAATATGTTAATAACTACCAACTGGTGTTGATGGTAACTTCTAATACTTGCAATTGTGATTTGCATTTAGATTCTCATTCATTGGAACTCATGAAATGCTTTTTGCTTCCTTTCTAGATTGTTCTTTTCTTTCCAAATTTATACTTAGTGTTTAATTTAAATATCTACTGTTGGATTTAGCTCTATGCATGACTCATACTTGAACATATTCTATTATCATCCCACCACTAGAAGGATTATTAGATCTCTCCTTTGTACTAGCATTCTTAGTTCTAAATGCTTTTACTAGAACTACTGCTACTCTCCTTGTTGAGCTTTCACAACCAGAAAGACATATACCCCAGTTACTTTTTAACAATCTGACTATGAATCTAAAGAAATGGATAAGAAAGGTTTTGAGGTATAAGTCAAAAAGCTTCATGGATGTTGATTTAGGCTATGCCTACTTCTATTGCTTTTGAGTACAATGATGTAATTTATAGTTTATGAACGTTAGGCAGTCTTTTTGCAGCAGCATTACATGAATCCTTCTACACATTTTGCTGTTAATGACTATATTCTTCCATTAGCAAGTGAGATGGTTGTATTTCATATCATATTTTAATTATTGTCTGGTTCATAGCCTATCCTTGTTTTAATGGTATGAACCCTAAAGTTCTATCTATTCGATCCCCAATCTCTTTCATTTTATTTGTCTTGATCTAAGTACCATCCTAATTGTTGGCTCTAGCATAGTGAATCGCTTCATCTAACTGAGATTAACAATTTCAGTATACTCTATCCAAGTTATAAGAGAGAGAGAGAGAGAGAGAGAGAGAGAGAGAGGTTTTTGGACATTGCAATTGTTGGATCCCATTTTTAGGATTTTTATATTTTTATTTTATTTAGAGACCTGGGGCCAACAGCGATCTAGAAGAAAGATGTCAAAAGATATATATGATGCTTCCATCATAAGATTCTAAATTAATCATATGGGTAATGATAACTTTCAAATTTTGGTTAATGGAGAATGCTTTGTCCTTTTTCTATTACTTTGCTTCTGACCTTCAATGTTTATGAGAGCTTTAAAAAGAAGTATGAGAGCTGTAGAAAGAAGTTATTTCCTTACCCTCATTACCTCTATCGTCCTTCTTTTTTCCACAAGGATTCTACAAAGAATTTAGGTACGAAGATAAAACTTTTTATAGTGAAACTTTTGGTTGCAGCTTTGGATTGAAAATTTACTTTATTAATATAGTGACTAACATATTACTTACTTCCTTTTGGTTTTTTAGATAAATAGTGAACGCCCTAACAAAACGAATTTGGCCATTTAAGCCTTTTCAATCCTAGAATCTATAGCACTTTTCATCATGTGAGCAATTGTATGATTAGAATCGTCATATACTACTTTATTCGATCAGAGTTAGGCTTCACCATATTATTCTATTGTTAATACTCTTAATAACTATAGACATAAACCTACTATCTATATAAAGAAAGATTAATAATGACTATAAGGAATAACTAATGGAATATTTTGATATTGATATTCCTCCCTATATAGTATGCTTTGGTTTACTAAACTGATAATAAGAACAAAGGATTGATTTACTTTCAAGTTCTATTTCCTATATAAAGCTAATGACCGTGTGCTGGACTAATAGAGCTTGCTCTTATCATAGGCTTTTGGCTATAATGTTTGGCCTACTACTTATAATTTCTCCTCTATATATTGACCGAAGACCTAACTATGACTCATAATTGGATGCCACTATTGTTGTTGGTGTTGATCTTGGCCATTTCTTTGTCACTGTACCTTGACTGGAGCCTTACTCGGTTTGATCTATATCATATTTGCATAAATGGTGGCTCTTCTAGTGGTAGTCTTATAATCTTTGCGATTCTTGCATTGACGTTCAAGTTCAAAGGTTCCACAAATAACTCAAAAGGTTAAATCAAATTAGAAGGCCAACTGCTTCCTTTATTTCACCTTTACATTTCATTCTTCTCCATAAAGTGGCATAAGTCCCTTAACTTTTACTTTGTTTCCTACTATTTAAGGGATCATGATCTTTATTCAGATTCTTCTATTGATTAAGCATACAAAAACATCTAAAATTGCTTTCTTCTAAGTGTTTTTATTACTTAAGAGGATAGTTCTTTAAAAGTCTCAATAATATGTGTCTATAAAGAACCCACAGAAGGAAGCTAAAGAAAAGAGAGATCTTGAAACATATTACAAAGAATCCACGTTTTATGCATGATTTGAAAGCATTTGAAGAATGATAGTAGTGTTTTGCATGATGTTTTAGCGTTTGATTTGTTATGCATTTTGTGTTAAATTGAGTGTTCAGTGCATTTAGGGCTTAATTAGATTAGTTCTTGTGTTTAAGTGTTTTTATGGGTTAGTTTGAATCTTTGAGCTTAAATTGTATATTTTTGAGGTATCTTGATGTGTGTATTAGTGTTGCAGGGTAAACAGAAGAGAACGGTGAAGATTCGAAGAGTTTCGGACTAAAACATATAGGCCACGATCATGCATATTGACCACAATCGTGACAGAAGAGGGAGAGCCAGAGGTAGCCAGGCCACGATCGTGCACTAGGAGCCACGATAGTGGCAGAGAGCGTCAAATCAGGCCATGATCGTGCACTTCAGGTCACGATCATGGAAGAAAGGAAAAAGTGCCGGTCACGATCGTGGCAGGCAGGGCCACAATCGTGCCTTGCATCGAGCTGACAAAAAAACTCAATTTTTGTGTGATTTTTCGGACCGTTTCGACCCCGAGTTTGACCTAGAGCTGCAACCAAATAAATAGAACAATACCTAGTAGCCACTAGTAGAGATTAGAGAGCTTAGAGAGCTGCACAAACGTGAGATTCTACTGAAAATCTGAGGGAAAACCTAGATAGATATCAATCGATTGAGGAAGGAGACGAAGGAAGAGAGGCACGGAGATACGCTTGACGCGATGTACTTCCCGGAACAGGTGGTTTCCCACAGTCCCGACTCTGAGATCCATTCCGACAGTATTTTCTAGTTTTTATTTCGATTTCATTGATGTATGGGATTTGAGATTGATTAGAATTATTTGTCGTTAAGTGTTAATTTTTCTGTCTAAACTCACATTCGATTTTATTTATTCTTGAGATTAATAAAATTGATTTGATTGTGTTTTATTTCGATTTATTGTGATTCAATTTGATTCGTCATAACTGGGCAATAAACTGAGAAGGTGAGCCGGTGAAAATCATCGATTTAGATTAACGAGAGTTAGGTAAATCGATACGTAGAGAATTGAATCAAACTGGTAGAGTTGTGTAACGAGAGATCGAGCACAGATTCCCAGTAGGTTAATAGACAACGTTAGAACTAATTTAGGTTTTGGACAAATTGCAGATCGAGAGATCGCAATTTCCATAATTTGAATTAGGGATTATTAATTAGGGTTAGGAGTTATAATTCCAGATAGAGTAATTAAACCTAGGATCGTCTAGGCCTATTAAATTGGAATTTTCATAATTGGGTAGATTTTCTTTAATTTCGAATAAATTTCCCTTTTCTCTCAATTGGTCGCTTCTAGGTTGAAATTCGGATTATTTGTGTGAGTTCGCTTTTGTTTGTTCTTTTGGGTGCATAATTTCTCATATTTGATTCTAAATTGATTTAAATTTCTGCATTAGTTGTTAATTTAGGTTTGTGAACTTAGTTGCCGTTATATTTTAGGACTAGTTCCCTTCCTCGTAGGATCGACACCTTAGGTACTACGCGAACTACCCGTGCACTTACAGAATTTACCGAGGTTATAAATAGTAAAACTTAGCGCGTGCATAACCTTGCGAACAAGTTTTTGGCGCTGTTGTTGGAGATGGCAACTTAGTTCTACAGTTTAAGGCGTTAGGATAGCTTTTAATTTTCGTTTTTGTTTTTTGTAGTTTTACGTAGGAATCGTGCTCTTGCATGAGCACAAGAGTCATGAGGGGTTTGAGTCACAAAATTGGGACTTTAGATTTAGACATAACACGTTTAGAATGAACCCTTAGGAAAGCTCGACAAGAAGAAGAAGAAGAGTTCGAGAAAGCACAAATGGTCGAGGAATTCCAAAGAAACATGAATCAAGAAGTCAACCCTGATAGGCAACAATAGACGACCCTCATGGATTTTATGAGGCCAGGGTTCAATCCTGCGAACCAAGGAGTGGCTAGACCACCTGTTCAAGAGGTTTATTTTGAAATCAAGCTAACCCTATTGAACATGCTTTAACAGAACGTCTAGTTCTATGGACTTGCAAATGAAGAATCGATCGCCCACATCGCGTGTTTTCTTGAGATCTGTGATACTTTTTGATACCACTAGATTTTGGAAGACGCAGTGAGGATTAGACTATTTCCCTTTACGCTTAGGGATAGAGCGAAGGCTTGGTATCCTTCACTGAGCCCCGCTAACATTACAATGTGGGAACAGTTAGTACGTGCCTTCTTGGATAAGTATTTCCCACTAACAAAGACCACCAAAATTATTAAGGAAAATACAAATTTCCAACAAGGTGATGGGGAGTCCATTTATGAAGTGCGGGAGCATTACAAGGATTTGCAGAGGAGATGTACACACCACAATCTACCCAAGGAGTTCTTACTGCAGACATTTTATAACGGAGTAAACCCATAGACTAGAGGAACCATCAATGTGGCATCGGGAGGATCTTTAATAAGAAAGACGGTCGATGAAGCAGAGTAATTAATAGAGGAGATGGCCAGTAATAACTGCTTATGGGCTAGTGAATTTAGTAGGCAACCTACTAACTTTAGGGAGTAGAAGGGAGTTATTGCTGTCAATTAGATGACATAAATGCAAGCTAAGATCGATAACTTGACATGACAACTCAGTAATATGAAGGCGTCATCCTCAGCTACGGTAAAATTCGTGCAATTGAAGTGCGAGCTATGTGGCCAATTTGATCATAATACAGTGGACTGCTTTTTGATGAGAGAAGATAACCTGGAGCAAGTTCATTACATGGGTGCCTAATTTGGACGTGGAGGGGGTAATAATCCTTACTCTAACACATATAATCCTGGGTGGAAGAATCACCCAAATTTCTCCTAGTCTAACAACAACAATAGAGGGCAATACAGACCCCAAGGACAATTGAGCTTCCAACAGGATAAAACAAGCTCGATAGATTCAAAATTGTACAAAATTTTGGATAAGATAGGAGAATGGAGGAAGCACATAGGAGGCTCGAGAGTGAATTCGATCAAGTCACAAAGAATCATGCTTCTTCTATCCACAATTTAAAAGTCCAAATGGGGTAGCTCGCAGAAGCAATGTCAACTCAGAATGCTGGAACTCTTCCAAGCAACACTGAGTCAAACCTGAAGGAGCGTATCATGGTTGTAAGCCAGACTCAGGATGACGAGCTGGAAGAGGTAGACAAAGGAGAAGGTAAAGTAGTCAAGGACAATCTTCCAAGTGAGATTGTAAACAAATCAGTGCCAGTAACTGAACGGGTATTCCCGCACCAATTTTTTGCTCAGAAGGAATTATATGCTCGAAGGACAGCAAAATAATTACAAGAAATTGAGCCAAACAAAATCGAGGAAGTAACGGAACGAATACAATCTGAACTGAAATTACAAGATTCTATCACAGAGAAGGGGAAGGAGTAAATACTAGAAGACAACCCCAACATAGTGAAGAAGGGTGATCCAGGGGACTTTTTCATCTCCAGCAGTATCAACAAGATCATCATAGATCAGGCATTCGCAGACTTAGGCCCAAGTATAAATGCAATGCCCTACACTCTCAGTCTTAAATTAGGGTTATGAGAGTTAGTGCCCACAAGGTTTCTGATTAAGATGGCTGGTAGGACTTCCCTGAGACCGACGGGAATCATACAAGATGTGCCGATCAAGGTCGGTAATTTTATCTTTCCCACAGATTTCTATATTTTGGACATCAAAGAAGATGAGGATATTCCGATGATTCTTGGTCGACCGTTTTTAGCTACTGCGTGCTCAATGATTGATTTGGACGGGGGCGAACTAACTCTACGAGTAGGAAGGAGTAACTAACCTACAAGGTGACTATTAGAGAGTACGGAGCTCCTTCAACTTTAGTGGATCGCAACAAACCCGAACCTCGAGGAGAATGGGAAGACATTGAGAATCCTTCAAATGCCTTCCAGATGAAGCGCTCGTGAAGGAGAAGGCGAGGCAAATAAAATTCCAAAGAAGGTGGTAGCCGCAATATGGTAGCAAATATTCAGACTTTGAGATTAATAATGAAGCTATCATCAAGTTAGTCATTCCAACCACCGTGAGCTTTACAAGGAGCATTGAGCTACTGACGTTAAAAGAAGCACTGCATGGGAGGCAACCCATGGAAAATTTAGTTTGTTGTTCAATCTTGTTATATTAGTTGAATGTCGTAGTTAGGTTCATTCTTGTTTTGGTTCAATAAAAGCAAAAAGGAGGAATAGGATTTCGAAATCATGGGGAAGAGTACGCAAGCGTATTAAGAAAAGTGAAGAAGAACTATGAACTGAGAGAAGGAAAGAATTGGAAGAAGGTTTTATTGTCAGGATATAGGCACTGGCCACGACAGCGATTGGGAATTTCTTCTATGGTATGCCGCATGCCACGATCGTGGCCTGCGACTATGCACAAAAAGGGAAGGACGCAAACTTTAAGTGACAACTTTACCATTTTACCCTTTTTACCACCTATTTATTCAATTCTTACTTAACTTTCACCTTCACTTTCATTTTTACTTTCTCTCTCTAGAATTCCAACTTTCAAACACTCTAACATCTCTCTAGAATTTTTCATCATCCACATTCCAATTTCAACCCAATCATGCCTCGTATCAAGCAAACTGCCCGACGGGAGCCTTATGGAACACAACAAGTCGCGAGACGGGGGAGACGAAATTGAGCAGTGGACTTTGGAGCTTCATTTCCCATTTACACCGAGGAAGAAGGTACTCGTTTCCGTTCCCTTCGTTCTAGGCAAATTGTTGTGCCTAAATACTTTTATTTTGATACATTGGATATGATAGAAGTGCGTGAGCGGGTAGAGAAATTAGCAAAGAGGATCCAGTGGGGATAATTTATTAGATTCCAATTCCTAGTTTATGAAGAGCTTACCCTAGAATTTTCACGTCCCTAACCTTTGACCCCAAGAACGCTAAGGAATTATGGTTTAGATTGAGGGGGTGAGTGTATGAGTTAACGGTAGAGATTATGTGTATGGATTCCCCAAATCCACCATTGTCGACTAACATGATGACTTCCGTCCCTCCCAATACTGGCATGAGCTAACTGGCAATGAGCATTTTTACACCAAAAATGCCCACAACAACATTATCTGGTCATATGAACACTTGTTGTTGCACAAATTTATGTGCTAGCTGGTCTTTGACAAATCAGAGACCAACAAGTGTTCAACCAAGGAACTATTCATACTGTGGTGCATGGACCATGGTATCCTGGTATGCACATCTACGTATGTGCTGAATGCTCTTGCTGCAGTTCCGCGGAAGCGGAGCAACCATCTTGGAATGGGGTACCTGGTGTTCGTCATCGCAAAGCATTTTAGTGTGGATCGGAGGAGGTTAATAATGCATCTGCCCGAGTTCCTTGACCACCATCATCTATTTCGGGCAGAAATCATTCACTCCACCAACATAAGCCTGCGAGAAATAAATGAAAAGACACGTGTGGACCAGGATGGGTCAGGCAAGCTCGAGCTCCGCGCCACCTAGGCAGGCATGGGAAGTATCAACGAGCGAGGAATCGGAAGAAGAGGACCAATGCTGGACAACAGTTTTGGATGCGATATCCAAAACCAACAGAACATTAAAGGAAGTGGTGCGTACACAAAGACGCCAGAGCCGAGAAATCTGTCAACTCCATCGGTATTTCAAAGCTCGGGGTATTCAATTACCACCTCCCACACTATCACCACCTCCATCTCCTTAGGATCCAATCTAACCCAATTTTTTTTCTCTAGTTTTATTTTGTTTTGTGTATTTATTTTTTCGTTTATTTTTATTTTTATTTTTATTTTTATTGTTAATTTTATCTGTTCTTTGTTATTTTAATTTATGTTTGCACATTTCGTTTATGTATATGTCGTTTCTTCTCACATTAAGGACAATGTGTTGTTCAAGTGTGGGGAGGGATTCTATGTTTTTCTTTGTATGTGAATTTTGCATACTGTATGATAATATTAGGTTGCATAATGTGAAATGTGTGAATGTGTCAATGGCTTAGATTGAGTGATTTTTTTTTTAAATTTTGGACATAGTCTATTGAGTTGTGAACAATCATTAGCCTGCAAAATTAGTGAATAAGGGGGCCTTTGCATAATTATACAACCTATTTAGGACTTAGTAGAAATTTAGTACCCGATAGATTGTCGCATTCATTCATAATTTAAGGCCTTTTAGGTTAAGTAGCTCAACTGATATTTTTTATGGAATCGAATAGCTAAAAGCAACAAGGTAGGCAATAAAAAATAATAAAAAAGAGGTTTAATCCAATAAATCACTATTTCGCTGACTTTCGGGTTATGAGTAGAGCTAGCAGCCAGTTGAAAACGTGATGTAGTTGAGTAATCGGATCGATACGCATCACAAATGTGTGCCTTCGCGTAAAAAGGCTATAATGATGTTTCAACCAAGCTGTTAACAATTGACTTAGTCGAG